>CM062645.1:18971379-19428879 GCA_025617555.3 Puccinia polysora | reverse complement strand
AAAAAAAGTAGTTCAACTTGTTTTAAGCTGATCTCATCACAAGAATTCAAAATACTCCTTATGATGGGATCATCCTAGCACAAGTTGAAATGACTTACCAATAAGATCTCATTAAAAACACTCATCAAAATTATTTGAACTCAAAACACAAAAAACGGCCCAACCCTTTATATTAATAGAATCAAAAGTTTGGCATTTTAGAACAAACCCAAATGATTAAATTAATCTATAAGTTAGAATACAACTCAAGTTGATCCTTGAGGTGATCAAACCAATGATATGATTTTTTAGATATCATGGAATGGGGTTTGGAAACTATGTGTGTCATTGGAATCACTTCTCCCTGAAGTACCAGCTGGACCCAATGGTTATTTTTAACAAAGAAAATGAATGTAGGATCTGATTATTCTTTTACACCCATTTCATGGGAGTATAAGTACAGAATTAATCCAATAAAATGAAACATATGGTTCTTCAATAAGTATCTGCTATTATTTTACCTCTTTCAAGCTTTGAAAGTCATTTTGAACAGGGAATTCTTTCATTGATTCCATTCACATCAATTTTTTTTCTCTTTTTTAAATTTCTTTAAGGCCACCAAGGATCTTTGCATAGCACATCTTGTTTTTCTTCAATTTTCCAAGCAATTCTTTTCTTACTTGAAACCATCCAAGCTCATCATACCCAATTGATTTAGCAATCACTCTTAATCCTTGATTCCCATCACCAAATGGATCTCAAAACCCACCCAAGAAATTATGTAATTTTTCAGGTATTTGATTGAGGTAATTCACTTCCTAAAATTAAAAATTAGCCAGCCACAATTCTCATTTCATTAACAGAATCACCACTCACCAGAGATGAGCTTCTGTTTGAATCCTCCATTGCTTCTGCTTCATCCTTGAAACAGCAATATGATTCCAATGTCACCAAACCCAATGAGACTTCAGTCTCTTCCAATGAACTATGAAATTCAGATGAAGAGCCATCCTTGCACTACAGAAATAATTACCCCATTATTTCATAAAGCCATAAAAATCAAAATTTCTCAAAATCAAAAACTTACTATCTTTGGTCTTTCTGATCAACTTTTCAGTTTTCCTTCAGTCTCATCCTCTGAACTATGAAATTCAGATGAAGAGCCTTCCTTGCACTTCAGAAATCATTTTCCCATCAGTTCATTAAACCATAAAAGTTAAAATTTCTCACTGAATATATAAGAATTCATGTCTTTGGCGTATTGGGTCCGCTTTCTACCCTTTTCACCATCTTAATTGCTCTTTCAACATGCTTAAATTAGAAAGATCACAATGGGTTGCTTTCAATTTTGGTTGACCATGGCTTGACCTTAACACCTTTGGCTCAAGCCTTGACTTGGCAATCAATGAAGCTGTATTCTCAAGCATTGACCTCAGAATCTCCAACCTAACTTCTTTAGGTTGTTCCCTATACATTTAATCCCACTTGTTCAACATTTGTGATTCTTTATCAAGACCTGGATCTGCTTCAAACTTTCAGAATCAAAAGCCTCATAAATTCTTCAATCCAATAATTAATCTGTCAATTCAATAATTGGTACCATTCAAAAAAACCCACTTACTTCATTGGATGGGTCATAGTCAAACTTCCATTGAGGATGAACATCCTAAGGCACAACAGATCCTCTTGATGCTATTATTTCACCTAAAATGTGGGAACAAGGCAAGCCCATTTTTTTTATAATGACTTTGAGCACACCTTGCCAACCTGGTTGCGCTTTAACTTTTAAAATTGTTCAACAATTATCTTAATTGCCTCAATTGACAATTGTAACCCAAAGTTAATATTTCTGTTGGAAGACCTGTTCCTGACTTTTTTCAAGATTTTTTAATTGCTGCATGGATTGATTGGATTTGAATTGAAATATTGCCTTCAAGGTGTTTCCACACATCAAAAATGTTCCCCAAAGATCACACAAGTAATTTTTTGAAAGTAGAATGTGACCCTTCTACCCAACACCTTGTTTTATTTCTAAAGGTTGGGTGGACACAATTGCAAGTTGTTACAAAAATCTCTTTGATAGGGAAAATATTCTTTTCCATATACTTAAGTAAATCCTTCCGGTATTTAAAGGAAAACTGAATACAAGTTTCAAAGTAAGCACTCCAACAGAGATCAATACAAGAAGCAATAAATTGGCATACTCTAAGCTCTGCATCATTTCCTTCTGCCTGCCCCTTGGTTTTAGAGGCCCATACTTGCCCCAAAGGGTCATAAATTTTTTCCATCCTTCATTTTAATTACTGAAGCACACTTTACAGTTTGCTTGAATGTTTTTAGAAAATTGCCATGTACAAAAATTTCTGGATGACTCAGGGAAACTGTGTTGAATGGTTCAAATAAGAGCTTTTTCATGTCACTTAACAAAGACTTTTGGAAGCCACTGGGGATCATGAGCCAACTCCTTGAATGTGTTCAACAACCAACTGTAAAAATTGTATTTTTCTCTTGTTATAAAAACAAAAGCCTTTGTAAAAGTCCTTTTGTTGAAAGTTGTTCCTACAACATGCAATAGGGGGATGGTGTACCTATTTGTTTCATAAGTAAAATCCAACAATGCAATATGATGGAATTGTTTGCAAAGTTTTATAGAATTGGAATGAGCCAAGAATAGGGCCTCTAAGTGACCATCTCGACCAAAGTTTGACCTGGAAACCCACTGGAATCCCAGGAGCATTTCTAATAGAACTTCCATAATTCCTTTTCCTTCCAGTTCTGCTTGCTTTGCTTCTGCTTAGTTTTATAGATTTTTCTATTGTAAATGTATTCTCCACCATCAATCTTCCTCAATTTCCTTTTAATTGAACTTTATTGAGCCCATCTTTCATGCCTTCCCTAATTAAATCTAACACTTGACCTGATATTGTCTCCCGTTGAGGATTCACTGAAGGACTTATTATGGTTGATGATTTTCTGGACCATTTCTAATGGAGAGATGCCACATGGGATCTGCTATTTTACTACTTGCATGGATAATGAATTGACACCTGAAATTTCTAGTGTGATTTTGGCTTTGATGTTTGGTGAGACATGGCCCTTTGTATAACCCAAATCTGTCAAAAGCTATATCAACGTATTTTTCTCTCCTCAACTTGATAGTTCTCAATGCGCAGCCATGCATTTTTTCCCAGAATTCCAGGAGCATTTCTAGTAGAACTTCCATAACACATTTTCCTTCCAGTTCTGCTTGCTTTACCTTCTGCTTAGTTTTATTAATTTTTCTATTGTAAATGTATTCTCCACCATCAATCTTGCTCAAGTTGCTTTTAATTTGAACTGTATTGAGCCCATCGTTCATGCCTTCCCTAATTTAATCTAACGCTTGACCTGATATTGTCCCCAGTTGAGGATTCACTGAAGGACTTTCTATGGTTGATGATTTTGTGGACCATTTCTAATGGAGAGATGCCACATGGGATCTGCTATTTTTCTACTTGCATGGATAATTTATTGACACCTGGAATTTCTAGTGTGAGTTTGGCTTTGATTTTTGGTGAGACATGGCCCTTCATATAACCCAAATCTGTCAAAAGCTAGATCAACCTATTTGTCTCTCCTCAACTTGATAGTTCTCAATGCGCAGCCATGAATTTTTTCCCATTTCTGACAATAAATGGTGTGTGTGTCTTTCCTATTAAAAAGGCTTCCACAGGAGGGGGGTCAAGTGGGCATGGAACTCCTTATTCATATTTAATAAGATAGACCTATATTTCTTGATGACTCAAAACCAGCATAAGCTGTGAAAGAAATAAGAGAACATTGTTATAATTATGGCCAGCAATTAGCTTAGGCAAATGAGCAGTATTTAAAGCAAAAGAAATGCTGGACACTGTGTGTCAATAATGGCTAATGGGGCTCTCACAATGGGGCAATATGTTGGATGAATTCGATTGGATGATGAATGAATGATGGAAAACATCAGGGAGAAGAGCTCCTTAAGTACAAAAGATTGGCCTCTTGTGAGCCCATGATACAACAAGCCAAAAGGCAAATTTTCCGCCCCAAAAGGGCTCTACAGGCTCTACTGGCCTTGTTACTTGGTTTGGACTAAATCAGCCCACATGGCATCAGTCCCTGTACCCTTACAACCAGCCTATTCTGGTTATTTCTGGTGTTTCCACCTCAATGGGGCTGAACCAGCCCCTTAACTGTTCAATCCCCTTGGCTGGTTGTCCTTTACAACCATCCATGATGACCTTTATTGCCTTGTTTACGGGCTGGTTGCCTCATGCAGCCAGCCCCTGGCCCCTCAAATGGGCCAGGTGGGACCCAGGGCAAACCTGGGTCCGGTCTCAGACTCACATGGGGGGGGGGTGACCAGCGGACATGTTGTCCCCCCCCTTTTTCTCTCAAATCCCTGGTGGGGGCGGTCAAATCCCCTCACCAGGGGCCCTGGGGGTCGATACCTCCAGGGCGTCGTCAAGTACGTTGGCCTGGGAGGTGATCAGGTCCCCCCAGGCCCATCGCTCCTCCCCCTTGGTAAAGGGGGGGGGGAGAGCATCCCTGCCCTGCTCGGTCGCCTCGAACGATTGATGGTGGGGGGGTGATGAATTCCCCCCCACCTGCCGGTCGCTACCCTTGCGGCCGGCGCCGCCACCTCCTTGGGCAAGGGGGTGGTCAGGTCCCCCCTGCCCTGGCCGACCGCGCTGTCGCGGTCGGTCGCTGGCTGGTTCAACCCAGCCAGCCTGCCCCCTCCCCCTCGCGACGGCAAGCGAGGGGAGGGGGAGCGAGCCGGGGCCGCGAGCCCCGGCTCCGCGGCGCTGGTCGCCGGTCGCGACCAGCCGGGCCCGTGCGGCATCGCACCGCGCGGGATCCCTCAGCCGCGCAACAGCCCCGCGCGGGCCCTCGGGCCCCGCGTGGGCCGTGCCGAGGAACACAGGCGGCCCCGAACGGGCCGCGACGCGAGCAGCGGCCCCGAGCGGGCCGCGACACGGGCGGCAACCCTAATGGGCCGCCCCAAGCCCGAATTGTGAGAAAAGACTACTTTTGCGGGCCAGCCCGTCTGGCCAAGTATGTCCAAAATAAACCTTGGGCCCAATTATGCCCATACAAGCCCATCTGGCTGTATTTGCCCATATACCCCATCGGGCCCGTTAGGGCCCGTGTACCAATGGGTATGTTTCACGCGTTTTGAGGCCAGTTTCCCCAACTCTGTAACATCCACATGGGCCCGTATGGTCCGTGTGTGTGTCCAATGGGCCTCAGAGGCCCATTTGTGCATCCCATTTGGATTACACTTGTACGTAGCCCCTGCGTAAGTGCGTACGTATTTTAACAAACATGAGAAACGCAGGATCTAGACAGAAATTAGTTTTAGAAAAGAAAAATAGATGAGAAGAAGTCCTACAGCTTGGTCCTAATGAATGTTGAGATAGGGGGCATTGTTAGGATAAAAAAGGAGATGGACAACAGAGATTGGATGAAGAGGACGCGGGAAATGATCTTGAAGAGATGGACAGAATGAACAAGACAAGCAGATTAGAGATGATTGTGTCGAGAGACTTTGGAGGGTCTGAGTCTTACCAGTGAGGGACTCGTAAGCGGGGCTGTGGATGTGGTGAGAATGAATTGGCAGTCGGGTTGGTGGATATTGAGGAGAAGATTGGTTGAGAAGAAAAGCAAGAAAGAAAAAAGGAAGGGAGAAAAGACAAGAGAAGTGAGATGATAGAGGAGAGACTAAAGATACCAAATTGTATCATTGTCCAGGAGGAAAGGAGAGAAGACAAGGAAAGGGAACATATCTGGGGGTACCCGGTCCGGGTAAAGGGGGATGCGCGCGGGAAGCAGGAGCAGGCAGAGAATGAGAGACAGACATTGAGGAAATTCTAAAACCCCTGGTGACTGGTAAGAGGAGGAGAGGGTGGCCTACGGCTAGGTTTAAGAGAATACTTTTTTCTGGAAAAGTTGGACAGAGAGGAGAGAGGATGCTTTTGTGAGGGGATCCGCAATCATGGAGTTGGTCAGAATGAGAATCAGATCATACTTAGAGAGGGAGAAGTCTTCGCGTAGGCCTTTTGTTTTAATATCTATGTGTTGTGACTTAGAGTGAGATCCAAATTTCTTTATTTTGTCTTCCAGCCCCTTATTGTCAATATATATTGTTGGTTTGTATTCCAGAGAGAGATAGATTTCTCCAATAAGATGAGTAACCCAGTTGATTTCAAGATAGCAGTCCAGTAGAGTGTTAAGTTCAGACTTGGTCCAGGAATAAGTGACATTTCTCTGTCTTGATGAATTCCAGACAATTGGGCTACCGTAGTGACAAATGATATAACCTGTTTGTGACTTACGGGATGTAGGGTTGTTGCCCCAAGTAGAATTGCTGTATCCAGAGAGAATTTCCTGTGAGGGGTCATATTTGAGGGTGAACTTGAAGTCCCTAGTGGTCTTCAAGTATTTCCAGATTTTGCGTACTTCTCTCCAATGAGTCAGTCCAGGCTTTATGTTGAATCTTGCCAGGATTGAGACGGCAAATGAAATATCTGGTTGAGTTTACTGAGAAAGGTGGTTTAGTAGGCCAATTGCAGATCAATAATTTATGTTGAGTAGAGCAAACTCAGTGTGATCTTCATCCAACATGGGCTCAAGGTGGAAGTTCTGAGTTAGAGGTGTGTTTTTATCTTTGCAATCAGACAGACCAAGTTCTTCTAATCCTCAATCAATATGGTTTGGTTGGCTAAGAAGAATCTTATCTCCATTGATTTCCATCAGCAAACCAAGTATTGTGTTGGGGGAATGGAAGGAGGAATTCGGAAACTTCTTTAGGAAGTTATTGGCAAATTTATTGGACTTTCAACTAGGATGAGGTTGTCCACGCAAAAATATATGACTGCCATCAATCCTGGGTTGAAGTATAGGCATGGGTGGCTGGTGTATTCCCGGAATGCTTGAGATTTGATCCAGGTGGTGAGAGTTTTTTACCTGTTCTTAGGGGACTGACAGAGGCCATAGAGAGATTTCTTCAGTTTGAGATAGGGATATTTTCTTAGAAATTCTTCAGGCGTTTGAATTATGACTGTTTTTCTCAGAGGCGCGTGAAGGAAAGCCCCTTTTACGTCAAATTGGGTGAAATTCAGCTTATTATTGAGGCTGTAGAGTAGTGCAAGGCAGAGGGACCCTATTTTTCCAGTTGGGGCCCAGGTTTCATCAAAATCTATCCCTTGAATCTGGTCAAATCCTTGCACCCATAGTCGGGCCTTATATTTCACGGGCTCCCCATGACAGTTCTCTTTCACTTTGAATACCCAGGTTGTGTTCAAGACGTTATTTGGTGTGTCGTAGTATTCTTCCCAAACATTTTGAGATTCAATGGAGCTCAACTCATCTTCTGACGCTTTCTTCCATTTGGGCCATTTGGGGCATTTTTGAGCGGCTTTGTAGGATGGAGGCTTGTAATAATGGTGGAAACCATATTGCTGCAGCTTTCTGATTTCACTTCGTGGTCTTAGATTAGATCTTTGAGTGTTAGATTCTGGAACTAAATGAGGCTGAGAGTTGGGAGAATCAGGAGGAGAAGGGTTGGGAGAGTGCTCCATGGAGCTGGGATCTTCAGTATCAGATTCAGACTCCAGAAATTCAGGAGCGGGTTCCCGGATCGCATACTGTTTGTCATTTGTGGAGAAGTCCGTTTCATAGGCGTCTGGAGTGGGTTGTGAAAATAAGTCAATACTGGAGGATTTGAAGAGGGGGAATGTAGTTGATTGGACTTGAAGGAATCTCATGTGTTTGGTTTTGACAACCGCACCAAGTGAGCTGAGGATGAGACACAAGTGGAAAGTTGGGTTGAATCCAATCAAAATACCATTGAGCCCTTTTTCATCAAATTTTCGACCTTTTTGAGTGCGGTTGGCGAGATATACAACAGAGGCACCTACAGGTTTCAATTAATTAGCGGGGAGACTCTTACAAAACATGATTTCCCAGGGAGATAGGTGATTACCTTCTTGGGGAATCTGATTGAGCATGAAGCAGCAGCTTTGTGTCACTATATGCCAGTAATGTTTTGCTAGCCGAGTGGATGAGAACGTGGCACAAGCTGATTTGACGGTCATTTGGTTGGCCCTCTCAGCTTGACCCTTATTTTGGGAATGGTAGGGTTCCAATGTTTTTAGTTTGATGTGATTGGTCTTAGCAAATTCTTTGAGAGTGGAGTTGACAAACTTGGTACTTATATTGGAGAAGATTTTGGACGGGTAATAGTTCAGTCTTTTGTATTCAACCTCAATTATGTTTATGATTGTTTGAGCAGTATAATCTTCAGAGGTAAGGTGAAAAGCTGCTAATTAACCTGAGTAATTATCCACGAGGGTGAGGATGTAGTGATGGCCGGCTTTGGATTGAGGTGAAATTGGACCAACAAGGTTGAGATGGATTCAATCCAGAGGTTTATTAGAGGTAGTAGAGATGCAGGAGAATGAAGATTGAGTGATATTACTCTTCAGGCAGCTGAAGCATTGAAATATTAGGAGTTCTTCATTGGAGAATAGGTCCTTGATGATTGGCTTGAGGGTTGAGACAGAGGTGTGTCCATACATCTTATGGATATTAAGTAATGAAGGGTGATCAGAAGAGAATTTTTCTGAGGGAATAGTTGAGAGATGTACAGACTGATTTTGTCCAATAGATTGTGGTTTTTTGATGAAAAATAGATTGTTGCAAGTTAAGCCTTTAAGTACTGGTTGACCTCCACCAGAGATAGAGAACTTATCTTGAATTTGATTGAGGCAGCAGCCTTTCCAAGCAAGAAGACCAGGACTAACAAGATTAACAACAATGTTGGGTACATAGACACAGTCTTCAAGAGTAATTGTCAAATCTTTCCACTCTAATTTGACCGTTCCAGTACCATTTATTTTGAGGTTTTCCTCCAGTTTGCCTGTTTTGATCTCCTCAGATTCTTCCTGTAAGTTGATGGATGTAAAATATTTGAGGTCATTGAATATGTTAACATTTGATCCCGAATCCAGAAGGAGGTTTGTATTGTTGTCTGCGTTGATCCAAAGAGTGAGTAAGGCCTGGTAATTTATAATAGGAGTTCTCTTTGTCTTATTTTTCCATTTGTTTTGTTGTTCAATCCACCACTCCGGAGCAATTTGTGGATGAAGGTGAAAACAGGAAAATTCTGAGTGAGGTGCGTTTGGGTCATGATAGCCTTCCCAACATCTCATCTTCAATTTCTTTTCTTCCTTATGGATCTTTGACTTGGTTGATACAAGGGAAACGTCTGTTGCTGGTTTGATTGGATTTGATTGAGCCTTCCTCTTGTTGTTATATTGAGTGAGATGATTAAATACTACATCCACTGTCAGTTTCTTTTTGACATGCATGATTTGCTGCCTGAGATTTTCGAGGATGGGTGGAAACTTGAAAAGTAGAAGATACGCAAGTATATCTTTGGGAAATTTGATTCCTACGTCTGTCATCCTTGTGATTGACTTTTGCATTTTGGTGATGAATCCCTTGATTGCATTCTTGCGGAAAGTTGAGTGTAGAAAATGGTTGAACACCTTTGCCCTGTTTGCCGTCTCAGAAGATGCAAATCTTTGCATGATTTTGGCCCATAGGAGTTTTGAAAAAGATATGTTGGAGGAATTGACCACGTTTGCATGAGTTTTACTGTCGAGTTTTGATAGGATTATAGCTTTAATTTCTTGGTCCTGTTTGGAGGATAGAGGTCCAGAATTCTGAGTTATGGCTTCCTTGATGTCCTTCAGATCAGGCATCATTAAAATTTTGTCTCGCCATATCAAGTAGTTCTCTTCATTCAAAGGAGGGATTGCATCAACCAAAGATTTCAATGCCACCTGGTGGAAGTAGTTGGTCGCTCCAGCTGGTTTGGTCATAGTTGATTTGGTTAGATTTGATTGTAAGGCCTTTTGGCTTTTAACCGTAATAAGATAGGCCTATATTTCATGATGAATCAAAACCAGAATAAGCTGTGAAAGAAATAAGAGAACATGAGAAACGCAGGATCTAGACTGAAAGTAGTTTGAGAAGAGAAAAATAGATGAGAAGAAGTCCTGCAGCTTGGGCCTAATGAATGTTGAGATAGGCGGCGTTGTTAGAATAGAAAAGGAGACGGACAACAGAGATTGGATGAAGAGGAAGCGGGAAATGATCTTGAAGAGATGGACAGAATGAACAAGACAAGCAGATTAGAGATGATTGTTTTGAGAGACTTTGGAGGGTCTGAGTCTTACCAGTGAGGGACTTGTAAGCGGGGCGGTGGCTGTGGTGAGAATGAATCAGCGGTCGGGTTGGTGGATATTGAGGAGAAGATTGGTTGAGAAGAAAAGCAAGAAAGAAAAAAGGAAGGGAGAAAATATAAGAGAAGTGAGATGAAAGAGTAGAGACTAAAGAGACCGAATTGTATCATTGTCCAGGAGGAAATGAGAGAAGAAAAGGAAAGGGAGCATATCCAGGGGTACCCGGTCTGGGTCAAGGGGGATGCGCGCAAGAAGCAGGAGCAGGCAGAGAATGAGAGACAGAGATTGAGGAAATCTTAACAATATTAGTATTTTTAAAGCCAAATCCTTCTAATTTAAATTAAAAATAAAATGTGAACCCATCACCTTTATTCAATTCAAATTATGACAGAAAAACTTTTTCCAATTGTGAAGAAAAATCTTGTTGCTCAATTTTAACTCTAGATGAGGATGCAATCAAGCCTTATAATGTTTTCTTTTGAAACTCCTTACCCATATCCCTTGATTCCACAAAAACTTTGTTAAGTACACTTTCAATTAAGTCCTTCAACTTAGCCTTGTTTAATCTGGGAGGGCTTGGGCTTTCAACTGTTCCCAAAAACCAAAAAAATTCAATTAAATTTTAGTATTCCATTCAATTCTCAATCCAACAACTCTAAACAATTTCTCACTTTTGGGTTGAGAAAAAGTTTTTTTGAGAAAGATAAATTTATGCAAGGGGCAAGTGGTTTGTGTGTATGGGAGTATTTGATTAAAAGTTTCAAATTTTCTTTTTTTGGTCAAACAATAGTCCCACATAGTATGCCATATTGTCAAACTTGGGTTTACCAGACTCACATATGGTCCAGGGGTGCCTATGTATCCCAAATCCCCCCTAAAACTGCCCATTTGAGGGGGAGTAGCCCAAATGGGCCAAGAAAACATGTGCCACCACTGTTTGTGACTCATGCATCCCCTGGGGGGTTGCAAACCCTCCATTAAAACCCCAAATTAGGTTGCAACTTCTTTATCCCAACCCAAATTGGTTCACAAATGGGGGTTTGCCACCCTCTGGGTGATGCGCAAGTCTCTAGCAACCTGGCTTGCTACTTTCTGGGAGGTAATTGGCCATTTGCAACATGTATGGGTTTCAAACAGGCCATTCACTCCTGTTTGCAACCCTGAGGTTGCAAATTTAACATTAAATTACTGCAAAAAGGGAATGGAGAGACCACCTGGAAGCAAGTACATGGTTACTCAATTCCCTCATCCTTTGTTCAACTGCTAGGGAACCCATGCATTTAACTCCTAACAAAAAGGAGGAAGTCCTTAAATTTTGATCAGTAAGGTGGGGAATCAATATTGGTAGGCTTGAAACCTATTATCCTTTCCTATGGCATGCTAACAAGAGACAGGGCCTTGATCTCCATGGAAAGCCTTTTTTTTTCAAGATGGACAACCCTAGTCAAAACTCGCCTTCGTACCTGCTAGAAGAATGCAAGGAGCAAAGGCTCCAACCAAGGGAAACAGATAATTTCAAGCAAACCAATGGCGCAGTCAAGCCACAACCTCCTGCCAGATCTGTGAAAGCTGATTGAGTTTGCGGATGGAGAGACTACTGGGAAAGAAAAGATCAACACTCTGACTCATCTGGTATTGGGCCAGGGGCCAATTCTTCCCCACATTTGTAAGAAGAGGACTTCAAACAAGTGTTACTGGTAACCTCCACAATCTCCACTTCAAACTTAGAAGTTCTGGAAACCTCCAAAACATCCACTTCAAAATTAATACCAGCAGCTTTCAACATGGAGATTTCTGCCGCTAGACCCTTACGCAGCTGCTCTACTCTCAAGCGCCCCAAACAATACAGATTCTATCATCACTACAAACCAAAAACAGATGAACAAGATATCACCTGCAAGGACTGTGACAAGTGGAGTTCTGCAATGGAGCCGGAAATCTCAACCATTGAAGGGCTGAATGTGTGGGAAGACTATCACGGACCACCTCTGTAAAATTGACTAAAAACAACTTGGGCGTATAGGATCAAAGCAAATTGCCATAGCAACCTAATCAAATATAAAGCAATAACAATTCAATCAAATAACAGGCATTGATTAATCAGATAACTTTTCTCCAACCAGAAAACCATCAACACTCAAATTGCTACTAATCTAAGCTCTAAAATCAAACCTTCTGGTTCAACAATTCAACAGCTTCCACAAAGCTTCTTGGATTAAATCTCTAATAAAGGACATCTTTTCACTGGATCTGAATACTATCCCCCTCAAAATCTTAAATAGCGGTCTGGAAAACAAAATTTGGAAGTTTGTATTGAATTCATAGACTAACCACGTCAATCTCAAGATCAAAGGAATGCAAGATGAGCTCACTCAGGGTCAAATAAGTATTGAACTCATCTGCTTGCAATCCATGACAGAAGAAGCGCTGACTAAATTTTTCTCCATTCACAGTCTCGAATTGCTAGTTGAATTATTTAATGGCTGTAAATGATTATCTATGTGTCTTGTTTCTTTTCCTTTCTCAAATTTGTACCTGAATGCTTCACTGTTTTTGAATGACTATCTATGTGTTTAGTTTCTGTTTCTTTCTGTTCTCCATGTAATTTTCTGTTGGTTTTTGTCTCACCAGGCATGGGGGGGGGGGTGTTGGAATTTCCCTCAGTTGTATCTTCAAGGCCTGCACTATCACACGCATTCTCCACCAAGAAACTACTACAATGCCGTGACAAAAACCACGGTCAGTATACTATTAAACCAACACAAACAACAATACTCCTCACTTAAATTGCCTATAAACTATTTGGATCAACAAAAACTGATTCCTCTTCCATCATCAACCATTCAACTCTCATAAAAACCACAAACACACTAGCAACATACCTACTTTCAATCTTGAGACCACTATAACCTCAAGCACAAACTTTCAATGCCTGCCTGGTGAGATTCAGCACCCAGTTTTTCTGTATGTCCATCTCATCTTCTTAGAACCTAAATCTCATTGTTTTTGGATCCTTCATATTGTCATTTCTGTTTGTTTCCTTGGTTTTTTGTTACATCAACAATGAAATATCTTCAGACTAGGATTGCAGCAGGCAGCCCATGCTTGGAGAAGACATGAATGATGAAAAGTTTAGCTAGTTCAAATTCAGTTAGTTTACCAGTTTTTTGATGAAGGGGGCCACCTTATAGGAAAATTCCACAAGAACAATCATAGAATTAAATCCATTGGAGAGAGAGGGTCTTGAGATATGAAGTCCATAGAGATACAAGTCCAGGGGCCATCAGAATTTGAAAGAGTTTTGAGTAGTACTAGTCTCTTTTCACGCATTTTCTTTTTCCTGTTGCAAAGGTGGCAGGCAAAGCATAGGTTCTTATACATTTTTGACATTCCATTCCAAGAGAAAGACATTTTGATAATTTTGAGGTTCTTTTGTTGGAAAGGAAGACCAGCAAGAGGGCACTCATTCCATTGATGAATAATTTTTAATTTAGGATGGTTAGCTTGGTCAGGTATGTCCACTTTACCCTGAATAAGGAGTAAGCCACTGAATGGGTCTAAGGAATAATCAGCTACTCTGTTATTTTTATTAAATATTTTAATGATGCCTTGAAGTAACCTTTCAGCTTGTTGAACAGAATTAAATTAACTCAGTTCATTATAACATATGAAAAATGAGTACAGAAGCTTCAACTTCACATTATAACATATGAAAAATGAGTACAGAAGCTTCAACTTCACTTTGTTTCAGAAGCTGTTGAAAATTTCCAGGATTTTATTCAGAATATGTCATTCCCTGTGCTGGATACACATCTTCCCAATGTTGTGATGCTCCAAAATATAAACAATAGCCATCAGACTCACTTATCAAGCTTAGGGATAGATCCAATCATCAAACAGACCTCAAAAATGAATTACAAACCAAAAAATAACCACTAGTCACACAGCCAAAGTACCCCCTATCTCTCATGGTTTCAATGATACAGCTCAAATCAACTCTAGCCTACCCATACCCCTACCAGGTGTCACAGACCAGTGAAAGTTCATGGACCTAACCTGGAAGCCTTCAAGTACATACCACATACATTAAAACCACACAGCACCAAACAAACCTGCAGCAGTATACATAATGAATATATGCAAGACCCTCCATTCAGCACCAAATTAGCCTGAAGCAGTATACTTAATCAATATATGCAACACCCTGCATGCAGCACCAAAAAAACCTGCAGCGGTATACATAATTAAGATATGCAATACCATGCATGTAGCAAAAAACCAACCTGCAGCAGTATAGAGAAGAAATATATGCAAGGCACTGCATGCAGCACCAAACAAACAGCTGTATACAGAAGAAATATATGCAAGGCACTGCATGAAGGACAAAACAAAGGACCAACCACCACTATACAGAAGTAATCTATGCAGGAGGCACCTGCATCAATGCAGCACAGAAATGCCTGCAAGGGTGCACATGCATTTTGATCCTGTACAGCCTCCTACTCTGACCAGCAAAAATGCCTCATAAATTGTATTCACTGTACTAGGTAGACCCTCAGGGGAAACCCTGAGCGCAGGATTTTCTACAAATAGAGGGCCTATCTCCCCCATCCAGGTCCCATCAAATCCCCCCCATCATCCCTTCCAGGGATCACCATGCCTCCTAGGCACCCTTATTGCATACTTTTACCATCTTCAACCAATATCACATAACCCATACTGTGACCATCACCAAGTTCATATCCCATACCATCCCCATCCCCATAAACATCAGCATCATCAATAATCACCATCCACCATCAACCACCACCAATACCCTTGACCATCCATCATCATTACCCCATACTTTTGAACCTGACCCAACCCAATAACCCATGATTTGGAACATCCACCACCACCATTATTTACCCAATAGCCCATACCTTTGAACATCACCACCATGTCCCCATAACTTGAACATCATCATCATCACCTACCTTGACCATCATCATCATCAATCATCATCATCATCCCCTACTTTTACCATCATCAATCATCACCATCATCATCCTTCATCACCATCATCATCCAGCATCATCATCACCATCATCATCCATCATAATCATCACATTTATGATCATCACCTACCTCAACCATCATCAATCATTATTTTCATCATCCATAATCATCATCACCAACCTTGACCATCATCAACCATAATGATCCACCCTCATCCATACTATCACCATCACCCATCCATACTATTTTCACCAACAATCCAACCTATCATCATCCACCTTCATAACCATCATTTATAAATTATAGGCTCAACCATTTAAACCTGTTTTAAATCATCACCTGTACTATAAAATTATTATCAATCAGTAATAAATGAAATGAAGAAAAATATATAAAGGATAAGACTAGAAAAAGGATTCTTCCCTTACTCAGCCTCTATCCTCCAACTTACCCATTGGTCCCACCACTTCCTCCTTATCAAGCTTGAAACATATTGATCCTAGGTCTGTTAGAGACTACTATAGCAGCAAATATGGTTTGTAAAGCACGTCTGGGCGCCTGTCCAAGTTTGACTTGGCATGCGCCCAGCCAGACTTGAATTGGCGCCCAGGGAGCATGATTAGGTTGGTCTCGCAGGGGTTAAATCTTGGCGCCTAATCAAGCTCCCCTTGACACTAATCAAAGCTGTTTTTACCAAAATCAACCAGCCTCCCTCCCCCCAACTTTGAGCCTATTTTTTTTCAAGTATTATCATGCAATTGGCGGTTCAATGCAACCAACTTTGATCAGCGCCAAGATAAACTTGGCCAGGCGCCAGACAAATTTGGCCTGCGCCAAGTTGACCTTTGAAAGGCGCCAAGAAGGCGTTGCTAGGCGCCAAGCTTAATTTGCTAAGCGCCATGCTCACTTTAGTGAATTTTGGAATAACTTGGCTCAGCACCCAAACACCCTTTACAGACCATATATCTGAAAATCAGCCAAAAATCTCTTTTTCTTTTATTTCAGTGAGACTACTATAGTACTTAGAGGTGCAGGAACTTCAAAACAACCCTTAGTATTCCCCTATCTTATCAGTAGTTGTAGTACAAATTTCCCCCTCAAGTGACTGCCAGCAAGCTATTTGATAAACTTTACCCAATCCCAAAGGAGTCTCTACAAATTGACAGGATATCAGGGATTGTTAAAAATTTACCTGTTCTGTAAGTGATCACAAAATTAAACTCAAGAGAAACTCTGCCCAAAAAGCTATTCCCCTGGCAAATACCTTGGAAGAAATATCAAAGAAGAGTGATCAGTCAAAACTTCAAAGGGGTCAGTAAGGATTTAGAGGTAAGCATACCATTACTAGAGAAAAAAGACAATTAAAAAAATTTCTTTATGATGGATTTCATAGTTGAGTTCAGCCCTGGAAATATTCCTGCTGTCAAGAGAAACGGGGTTTTTAGTGTTATCAGCTGTCACCTGGTGCCGGGAAGAACCTAGGGCATAGTCACTGGCATTATTTTCAACATATTTTATCAGGATTTGATCAAAATGGAAAAGTAATGGAGATTGGGTAAAGGCTTGCTTGATGTTTTCAAATTTTTGCAAATCTTCAGGAGTGAGGAAAAATGGTGAGTTTGTTCCAGGAATAGAGGTGAGGTGGGAGACCTATTTTGATTATTTCTTGATAATACTGTGATAGGAGTTAGAAAACCAAAGAAAAGACTGCAAGGCTCTTCTGTTGGGGGAACTGGTCAGGAAAGTATGGTCTTGAAATTTTAATTCTCCATGAAGATACCATCCCCTGAGATAAAAAATTCAAGTTAGTCCATAGAAGGTGCATGGAAGTTGCATTTGGAGGCCTTGGAATAGAGCTTGTGCTTCCTGAGTCTGGTAAAGACTTCAAACACAAGAGAAATGCGTTCCTGTAGTTTTCTTAGAGAAAATAAGGATATCATTGACTTAAAACACCACATAGATTTTGAGGGGATCACCAAGAATTTCATTGATAAGGTTTTGGAAAGAAGCTGGGGCATCAGTCAGGCCAAAAGGCATTAAAAATTATTCATATCTTCCAAACTTGGATCTGAATGCTGTTAAGTTTTCATAAGCTTCCTTGATTTAAAGAAGATTTTAAGCACCTCTGAGTTTAATTTTGTAGAATATAGAATAGCCTGAAAAGACAGTTTTTGAAATTGGTAAATTGAGCTTTTGAAAATAAAAATAAAAATGCAGCTTGGAAGATGTATTTGATCAAAATAAACTACATCAACCACATGTGATCTATCATGATTGGGATGAATCTTGAAGCAATCAGAACCTCTTTTCCACAATCTGAAGTCATCCTAATTAGGATAAGTCTAGTAGTTTGGATGATTCCCTATCCCCAGGCGACTACACCCAACTTTTTCTTCTGACTCTTGCTCCCTTGATCATCCTTGCTCCAATTATCAGAACCAACCAAAAGCTCAAGACACCATTTCCAGCCCTGAACACCAGCAACTCCATTGGATCAATTAGCTACCTCAAGACCAGCCAACCAAACAAACAAGAAGAAGCTACCAAAAAAAAATTCAATCCTGAATACACTCCAGCTCCAAAATCCTCAAAAAAAAACCAATTGATGGCTTTTCAGCAATCTTTAAAAAAAAATTTTCCACCAGGAAGAATCAACAAACAAATCAACACATAAAAACAAAGGAAGATTGGTAGAAAAACAATCAAAAATTCTGTACTGGGACTTGAATACCTGCCTGATAGAATCTAAAAAAACAAGAAATTGCCTTCTCCATCTAGATCAGCAAGCAACCTGAAGTTAGAACTTGATCACTCATAAAGACCTATCACACAAATTCAGAAGAAAAAAGTTACCTTTTCTTTTGCCTTGACAGGAAGACCCAATGATTCCTGCCCACTCAGTCTTTGAGCTGTCCTTTCATCTTTTCCAATCCTTGTCTGTTCAGCCCCCCCTTAGCCACATTTTTTGGTATCAAAAGATTAATAAAAAAATTAATTCAGGAAACTTGAGAATACGTTCATCAACAATCAGTAAGAACTTCATTGGAGGAAGGGTGTATTGTTTCTTACTGGTAACAGCATTAAGTTTTCACCAATCAACACATAATCTTAAAATCCCATCCTTGTTCTTTCCAAAGAGTACAGGTGCTCCAGTGCTTGAAGTTTGGGAAAGTATGGAACCTTTCTCTACATTCTCTGCTATGCAGGCTTGTAGGGTTGACTTTTCACATTGAGTTAGAAAATATACTGGCCCAACTGGAGCTAGAGGTCCTTCCAGTTCAATATGGTGATTTTGTTCACAGTGAGGAGGAATTTTATCTCATTTAACCAAAAAAATCTAGAAAAGACTGGTAATCAGCAAGAAATTTCTCCAACACAGTTTCTATTCCTTCAGGGTCTTCATCAATGTCAAAACTGTCCCAGTCAGCTGAAAATTTTGAATGAGGATTAACAGAATGTTAGAAGAAGAAACCCATTGCATGATATGCATACGCAAGGATGAATCCCTATATTGATCCTCCAGAGAAATAGTCAGGGGATAGATGAATATCCAAGCAAGGTGGGCTATTGTTTAATTAAAAATGAATTTGATGCTTTTTTGATCATACAAAGGTTCTGGAGTGGAAGGGAATGCATTTCTCTGCAGCTCCAAAGGAAGATTACAATGAAAAAAAGTTGAAGTTAGGTTGGCTGTGTTGAGTTCAGCAGAGTTGGGGGAACATTTTTCAGTTGGCTGGTGTCTTGGAATCATTGGCCCCATCTTCCAATTCACTTCAGGATTCCAGTGGTGAAGAAAATTGATTGCCAGGATGATTTCTTCTGAGAAGGGTGCATTGACTAGTAAAAATTTCCATTCAAAGCAAGGAAAAGAAGGAAGTGAGATTTCCCACGTTTCCTTGTGAGTAATTAATTGAGAGGTCATCTTGCTAGGACTGAAGTTGAAAAGAGGAATATGTTTTCCCAAGGGGGTGGGCTGCTAGGAAAACTTTAGAGCCATAGTATTAGCAATTAACAATTGGGTAGGATCTGAATCAATCAAACCACTATAATCCTAGTCCTTACAAAATAGAATGAAACATAAGCCTTTAGATAGTTGGTAAGAGGAATCTTTTTTTATCTTTTGTACCCTAAAATCAATAGGGTGATAATCCTGGCTTAAATTATGAAAATAACCTCATTTTTTTTTGGCTTTGGAGTAGAGGAAGAGTTGGAGTTGGAAGAGTGTTTGGTGAATGGCTTCTTTTTACATTTTTCTGTCTTTTGCTTCCATCCAAAATACATACATAGCCCCTCCTTTCCCCTTTTTGCATTTATTTAAGACTTCAGATTGCCATCAGGACCTGATTCCAAGGTAGGTTTGGTTGAGGAATATTGCTTCTTTTCAGATTTTTATTTCTTCTTGGCGTTAACTATTTCTTTTTCTGACAGAGAGTTATTGGCTTGGTATTGAGAGGAGTTTTGCTTTTTAGAGTGCCTTGGATGGTAATACTTCTCCTTCAATTGTTTGTGTTACCTAGTGTTTTACTCCAACACTACATCCATAACATCTTGAAGGTTGTCCACAGAACCATCATAGAGGGATAGTTGATCCAGAATTCAAGAGGGGAGACTCTGGAAAAAATGGAAGTGGAAGGCTTTATAACCACATTCATATACTTTAGTCATAAGGGATCAAAATTCTGTGATGTGGAGGGAAGCATATCCAGAGTCCTTCATTTGAAAATTCACAAGTTCCTTCTCAGCTTAGGCTAATTCCAGGCAATCACCAATGAGAGTATGAATTTCCTTTTTTGAAGTGGTCCCTGGAGTTTAGTAAGAAGGAGGGCTCATTTTTGGAGGGGTGAGCCAGGTAGGGTTGGATCAAATTTCTTGAATTCCCACATTGGTAGGAGAAAGCAAACAAAACTTTCCTTTGATCAACACAAAAGGTTCCCTCATGGTTTTCAAAGATGATTTCACAAGCTTGAAAAGAATTTCTGATCTTATTGGGATGATTACATACAAATTTATCAAGAGGATTCATGAATGGAGCTTTAAAGGTTCCAGAGTGGGAATTACTAGTTGTTGGTGTTTCAGAGATTTTGACCACAGCTGAAGTCATATTTTGGAGAAAGGCTAGGAGGGTAGCTTCCACAGCAGGAGGTTGAGGAGGCAGTTGACTTTGGGGAGCAGGAATTGCAGTAGAAGGAGACGATGGAGATTATTTTTCTTGAGTTCCAGAATTTGTTCAATTCAGGTTACTGAGGATCCTTCAGTAAAACCTGAGTCTTTTCTCTGTTCCTCTTCCTCATCCTCAGGGACAGGAATCATTCTGGGATTTAAAAATAGGGATTCCAATCTGTAGCCTTCTTGATGATGTTGACCAATTATACAATCAAAAAAAGTTCTCAAAACAGGTGGATCAAGAGATAGAGGAGCTCTTGGAGGAGATGGAGGAAGGATACCAGTATCCATGGGGTTGGAAGCTGGTGCTGGGAGGTTGTAAAAGGTGCTCCCATGTCCACGGGCTTGAGGAGTAGATTTATTGTGATTTTGAATGTCTAGAGTAGAAGCAAGTCCTCTGAATGCCCTACTTAAAAGTGGGCTGGTAATGGTGGAAGTTTGTGGGAATCAAGGAGGCATGGTTTCCAAGTAAGTGGTAAGGAATAGAGCCAAGAGAAATACATGGAGAAGTGGAATAGTAAGGGAAATGGCCGCAAAAGGTATCTTGGGGTCATAAAAATTCCATCAAAGTGCATTCAAGGAGGTTGAAATTGGTCAAAGAAAGTTGAAGAAGGTCAAAGAAAGTTGAAGAAGGTCAAAGCGGTCAGGTGATCAAATGCAAAGTCAAAGTTCAAAGCAGTTGAATTTGCATCAAAGCTTAGAGCTGTAATAATATTAATTCCCTGGACCAAAAGACTGTGGCAAAAGATTTGATCTGAAAAAAGAAAGAATCAGGGAAAAGAATCAAGAACAACTGTAAGGAAGAATTCTCACTCTGTGCTAACTGAGAGAAGAAGTGACGCTTAGGGAAAACAGAGTGTATGGGATTGTGGGTGATGAGAAGGTAGCAGAAGAGGCAGAATCAAGTTCTGATCACAATTTCAAGAAAAGAAAGTAATGTAAGAAGTTTATTGATTGGGAAGACAATGGTTTGTGGATAACCTCACATATCAAAAACAAAGAAAGGAAATTGTAGGTGATGAGGGTGGGCAGCGGGGTAGTTTGATGTCAAAGTGACTCAAGCAGAGAGATTGAAAAATGATTGAGGATAAAGCTGAGAGCAAGGTTTGATTGGACTGATTAATGTGAGTTAAGGTAAGTTGATGAAAGGTTGGAGGAAGGCATTGGAAGGACAAGAGAGAGAGGCGGATGGGAAGGGAGCTGATGGATTAGAGAGAGACAAATGGAAGGGTGAGGAGCGGAGTTGATGGAAGCGGGTGAGAAATGGATGGGATGAGAGATGGATGAGGGATGAGGGAGCTGTTGAAGGGGTGAATGAGGAGAGAGAAAGACAGGATCCTCAAGTGGTGGCCTTGAGTGTCTTGGGGTGTAGCAAGCGGGAGCGCGCAAGGCAAACAAGTGTGAAAGGGAAGCAACATGTAGATTAGAGTGGCGGAGGTGCGCTGAGAGAATGGATCTGTGATTTCCTTTCAACACACTGCCCTTTTCAGATGAGAGGTTGAAGTATAATGGATGTGAGATTTTCAAAGAAGGGTTTTATAGCCGGCTTTGTTAGTGGGTGGGCTAATTTTGATTCAGAGGGGACAAGATTGGTGACAATATATTTAGCGTCCTTCTGCTTTTGGAGCAATTTGATTTGAATTTCCACGTGTTTTAGGGCGCTGTGGTGAGATTCAGAATTTATGAGGTTGTTCAGCGCCTTATTTTGATGTGCGAGCAGTGAGTGAGGGAGATGGGAGGATTCAGCTCTTTTATTAAATTCAGTATCCAGATTTTCTCTTGAGTTGCGAGGACTAGTGATTTAAGTTCTCCTTCCTTGGAGGATAGTGAGACTGTAGGCTTGAGCTTGCTATTCCAAGAAACGGCGCAGCTGTAAAGGAGAACCAAGTAGCCAGTGTGGCTTCTGCGTGAGACGGGCTTGTTTCCGCCATCAGAATCACTCCAAGTCTTGAGATCAAAGTTGAAGGAATGGTTTTTCAGACGCAGGGCTAGATTGCGAGTGGTTTTGATGTATCGCCAAACATGTTTATCTTCCATCCAGTGAAAAAGTCTGGGCTTTGCATTAAAGCGGGACAGCAACAATACATAGTAGGAGAGATCTAGTTGAGTTCGCATTGCAATGAATTTGAGGAAACAGGTCAAAGAGCGGTAGTTGATGTTCAGGTCAGAGAATGCAGTGGCGTTGGTTTTGGTAGCAGGCTTGAGAGCAATTCTGGGAGTCACTGGTGTATTAATGGGTTTGGAATCTGATGGCCCAAGTTTTGTCAGCGCTGTGTCAATGTGATCGGGCTGGTGAAGAAATGGTCCTTGTGGCGACTCAGTGATGTAGTTGCCAAGGATCTTAGAGAGGGGACCTTCATGTGAGATGGAGAACTTTTTCTTCAGTTGATTTTGAAGCTCCTGAGAATTTCCTATGATCACCAAGTCATTAATGTAGCAGAAAATGGAGGTTTGAGAGAGTTGATTGATGAACAGGCAGGGATTGGCTGAGGACGTCATGAAACCTTGGTTGAAAAACCAACGTTTCAGAGTATCAAACAAGCCCTTTGGTGCCTGTTTCAGACCATACAACGCCTTATTTAGTTTGAGGTAGGGAAAGGGAGTGTTGTAACCGGGAGGATCCTTGATGAAGATGTCTTCATCTAGGGTGGCATGCAAAAATGCAGACCTCAAGTCCATTTGAGTGATTTGAAGCTTTTGATAGAACGCATAGACAAGTAATGTTTGGAGGGTGGTGATTTGACCAGTTGGCGCGTAGGTCTCTCCATAATCAATGAATTCTAGCTGTCAAAAGCCTTGAATGCATAAGAAAGCTTTGAATTTGACTCCATCGTTTTTGGGATTTGATTTGAGTTGATAGACCCATACAGTCAACCGGGCCTTTTTACCTTCTGGAAGGCAATGGTAGCCGGTACAAACACCCATGGTTTCTATCCCTTTGAGTTCGTTCTTCATGCCCTTGAGCCAATTTTTGAATTTGGGGGAGCATTTGGCTTCTTTGTAATTTTGGGGAACAGTTCTGGACAGAAAACCATATTGTTGAGGACGCTGGATGTTTGAGCGGTCCCTTAGAGTCATGGATGATGGGGAGAGCTGGTTGATGATGTTTTTGTTGTTGGAGGATTCTGCGGGAGATTTTTTGGAGTTGGAAGATTTGGGGGGAGAGTTGGGATTAATGGTGGCTTCTGAAGCCTGAGATGATGCAATGGAGGTTGCATTAATGAGGGGAGTGGAGAAATCATGATTTATGGAGGACAGGGTGTCAAGGAGATTGGATTCAGATTGAATTAGGGTTTTGAAAGTATTTTTGCAAAGAGGAGGAGACTCAGTTAGCTTTACATTTTCAAGGTGTTTAACGTGCTTGGAAAAAATTGTTTTTCCAAATTCTGGAACGTAGATCAGGTAGGAGTTAAATTGCAGCTTGTGAACCACTAAGATTCCTTCCCAACCTTTCTTCTCAAATTTTTGCAGATGATGACAAGGATTCAGAACTATGGCCTTGGATCCCAGGATTCTGATCAAGCTGAGTTCGGGTTTGATGCCGTGCCACAATTCTGAGGGACTCGTCTTTGATTTTTTGGAGGGCAGGAGGTTGAGGAAGGTATTTTCTTTCCTGGTTTGAATTTTGGTGCGGTCCTCTGAGAGATCTTCCTTGAAGAAGTAGAGTGAGTTGAACATGGATTGTGATGCTCCAGAGTCCAAGATGATTGAGTGCTTGGTGGGCAGTCGGGAGTTGGTCATGGCAAAGTTATATGATCTATGGGTGAAGTTTGCCAAGGCTGATTTATTCTCATTGGGTTAAGGATTGCTGTTATTGTCATTGTTGTTCTGATTTGGTTGGAGATGGGGATAGAGCCAATAGCAGGAATTTTTGGGATGGGATGATTGTGGATTGTGCCAGGTGGCCCTGCACTTGATCACCTCTTGCTTACCAGTCTTGTTCATCATGGCTGATGCGTAGGTTCCACGGGCAACCTCATTCTTAACTTGATTCAGATGTCAAAGAACAAGATTGCCGTTGATTTTGGATTTGCCCAAGGAGTTAGCAATGGTTGTTTTGAGATGTTCCATTTGGGGCAGAAACTTATAGAGTATTTGATACGCCACTATGTCATTTTCCATTTAGATGCCGATCTCAGAGATTTGAATGAGGCACAATTTCACTTCAGTTATGAACTTTTCCATGTTTTTGGGATCAAACTGGAGGTTGAGGAAGTTGAAGAAGACCTGTGATTGATTTGCAGTTTGAGATGAAGTGTAGGATTCATTTATTGATTTCCAGAGTTTGATTCCATTGGCAAGGTGGTGATCTTTGACACAATTAATGTAATTTCTGTTGTCCAGTTTGGCTAGGATGTATCCTACTCATTTGAGGTGAACTTTGGGGGGACATTTCTTGGGTTTGGATGAAAGGAGCCATTGACCTATTCCCTTCAGTGAAAATATGGTTGTTAATTTAGAGCACCATAGAGAGAAATTTGATTCAGTTAGCGTAGGAATAGAATTGGTGAGATTCTTGACAAGGGATTGATTGAGATCTGGCGTTCCAGGGGAAAGTGACATGTTTTTGCTTGATTGGTTGTGGGAGGTTTGCAATTTTGGCTTTTAACCGTGTAGAGCTGTAATAATATTAATTCCCTGGACCAACAGACTGAGACAAGAGAGTTGATCAGAAAAAAGAAAGAATCAGGGAAAAGAAGCAAGAACAACTGTGAGGAAGAATTTTCACTCTGTGCTAACTGAGAGAAGGAGGTGACGCTTAGGGAAAACATAGTGTATCGGATGTTGGGTGATGATAAGGTAGCAGAAGAGGCAGAATCAAGGTCTGATCACAATTTCAAGGAAAGAAAGTAACATAAGAAGTCAATTGATTGAGAAGAAAATGGTTTGTGGATAACCTCACATATGAACAAAAAAGAAAGCAAATTGTAGGTGATGAGGGTGAGCAGCTGGGTAGTTTAATGTTGAAGTGACTTTAGCGGAGAGATTGACAACTGATCAAGGATAAAGCTGAGAGCAAGGTTTGAGTGGACTGATTGATGTGAGTTAAGGTAAGTTGATGAAAGGTTGAGGGAAGGGATTGTACAGATGAGAGAGAGAGGCGGATCAGAAGGGAGCGGATGGATTAGAGAGAGAAAAATGGAAGGGTGAGGAGCGGAGTTGATGGAAGCGGGTGAGAAATGGATGGGATGAGAGATGGATGAGGGTTGAGGGAGCTGTTGAAGGGGTGAATGAGGAGAAAGAAAGACGTGATCCTCAAGTGGTGGCCTTGAGTGTCTTGGGGTGTAGCAAGCGGGAGCGCGCAAGGCAAACAAGTGTGAAAGGTAAGCAACATGTAGATTAGAGTGGCGGAGGTGCGCTGAGAGAATAGATCTGTGATTTCCTTTCAAAACAAAGTTTTATCAAACCTATTGAAGCCGTCAAAGTGAAATCAAAGTACCATTGAAGTGTTGAATTTTTATCAAAGTTGTGTTTTGAGACCAATCAATGGAATTGATGGGAAAATGATTAATTCTGCACGGACTTCCTTAAGAAACATGAAATGCAATGCAATATTAAGTGCAGTATCATGCACTAGCCCACCAAATTTTTAGGTGGTTATTTTGGTAAGATGGAATGAGATGGATGGTAAAGGTCTATAGAGGTATAGAGAAGGGCAGTAATCAAGGGCAAGGAATTTGTATAATGTCAGAAATTCCCCTGGAGTGCAAGGGGCTTAAGACATGGGCACTAATTCTTTTAGAAATCATGATTTAGAGATGAGATGGATTGCAATAATTATAGGTAGAGTATTGCCAATGAAAAGAAGAAGGAGAAATCCAGGAATAGGGCTCTGAAGGATATTGATGGTTGAATACTAGAAGAGTAACACCAGGGGGGTAGGTGAGATGAGTAAGGTAGGCTAGTTAGCTTTCATGTGCTGAGATGACACCTATTGAAATGGAAAAACCAATAATAAGTATCATACAAATTCCTTGGGGAATCATTGCAAGATGGAGGGAGAGGACAGTATATGTGATAACTGAGAAAAGACCTTGAGGAGGGATGACTGGTTCTGGGGCTGGGATGCCCCAGAGTATTACATGTTGACCAATTGGGATTTAGGCTGTTGGTTGACAGATTGAGTATTGGGTGAAGAGCTGAATAAAGTGAATTCCCTGGACAAACAGACTGGGTTGACGTGAATCAACAAGAGTTCAAGTAAGTGAAGGGAAATGATATAGAAAGGATGGGGAATGATTCCCACTTGATGTTTACCTGAAAAGGTTGAGACGCTTAGAAGTAATGATGCAAACAAGTGGAAAAGGAGGATAAAAGAAAGGAAGCAGAAGTCTGGCTTATATTGTAGGTGGACAAAGTTTAAGTTGATTGTCAGTCCAAATTTCAGCATAGAAAAAACCTCACATGTGAACAGAAAGGAAAGAAAATCTTATAGTCGTTGGGTGAGGCTGAGTATTGATGGTTGGATGGTTGATGATGTGGTATTGGGACAATTTGGGTGATTTTGGGTCAAGAGTAGCGTGGATGGTGAGTCGGAAGTGATGGAGATGGAGAAGGGATGATGCTCAATTGGAGGAATGGGAGGAGTGGTGAGCGGTGAGTGGGATGGTGTTGGTGATAGCAAGGATTGCGGTGAAGGTGATGAGGACGAAGGAGAGGATTGGAGGAGCAAGGAGAGGAGTGCAAGTGGAGCCGCATATGAGGATTAAGACCAGGGAAAGGTTGGTGACAGTTTGTGGGTAGTGGTGGAGGTGCGCGGTCAAGAGCTTGAGAGAGATTTCCTTTCAACACACTGCTGTGTTCAGATGAGAGGTTGAAAGATAGCTGGGGTGAGTGTCTTGACTGAGGGCTTTATTGCCAGTTTAGTCAATGGATTGGCAAGCATTAATTCAGAGGGAACAAGGTTGGTGATCAGTAGTTTAGCTTCTTTTTGTTCCCTAAGCCACTTGATTTGGATGTTTATGTGCTTTAGGGCATTGTGATGAGAATGAAAGTTGATGAGGTCATGTAGGGCTTTATTTTTAATGTACAAGCCGTGAATGAGATACAGAGATGGATTTAATTCTTTTATTAAGTTCCAGATCCAAATCTGTTCCTGAGTTGCCAGAACCAGTGACTTGAGTTCCCCTTCTGTCAAGGATAGTGAGACAGTGGGTTGAAGTTTACTATGCCAAGAAATTGCACAACCGTAGAGCAGAAACAAGTAGCCCTTTTGGCTCCATTGTGAGGTGGGATTGTTGAAGCCATTGGAGTCTCTCCAGGTCTTGAGATCAATATTGAACAAATCATTCTTCAAGCGGAGGGCCAGATTGCATGTGCTCTTGATGTACTTCCAGGCTTTCTTTGCTTCTGTCAAATGAGAGAGACGAGGTATTGCATTGAATTGAGAAAGGGAGGAAACGGTGTAGGAGAGATCTGTCCAAGTTTGGGTAGCTCTGAACTTTAGAAAACCGGTTGATGAGCAATAATTTATGTTGAGATTGGAAAATGCAGAAGGATCAGACTTGGTCGCAGGATTGAGCACAACTCCTGGGGTCAGGGGAGTATTGATTGGTCTGGATTCTGAAATCCCAAGCTCAGTTAATGTGGAGTTGATGTGATTGGGTTGATGTAGGCAGGGTCCGTGCGGTGATTCAATGATGTAGTTACCAAGGATCTTAGAAAGTGTGCCTTCATGAGAGATGGAGAATTTGGCCTTCATTTGTGCTTGGAATTCTTGGGAGTCACCAATGATTACTAAGTTGTCAACATAGGAAAAGATGAAGATTTGGGATGTTTGATTTTTAAATAAGCAGGGATTGGTGGAGGAGGTGGTGAAGTTTTGATCAAGGATCCAGATTTTGAGTGTGTTGAACCAGCTCTTTGGGACTTTTTTCAGTCCGTATAGTGCTTTGTTCAACTTGAAATAAGGGAAGATTGTGTCATATCCAGGAGGGGTTTTGATGAAGATGTTTTCATTGAGATTGGCGTGCAGAAATGCGGACTTGATGTTCATTTGAGTGATTGGAAGCTTGTGATGAAAGGAATAGACAAGGAGGGTTCTAAGGGTATTGATTTGACTGGTGGGTGCGTAGGTTTCCCTGTAGTCAAAAAAATCTTGCTGTTGAGTGCCTTGAACGCAGAGTCTGGCTTTGAAGATGATGCCATTGTTTTCAGGATTACCTTTTAGTTGGTAAACCCACACAGTGGAAAGGGCATTTTTTCCTTCCAGAAGAGAATGACACCCATTCCAGACAATCATAGATTTGATTCCATTGAGTTCTGATTTCATCCCCTTGGTCCAGTTTTGGAAATTGGGTGATATTTTTGCTTCTTCATAGTTTCAAAGAATGGTTCTGGAGAGAAATTGGTAGCCTTAAGGTCTTTGAAGGGTGGAGCAATCTCTGAGAGCTTGCATTGAGGGAGAAAATTGATCAACAATGTTTTTCCTATTGGAAGTTTATGTTTTGGATTGATTTTGAGAGGGTGATTCTTCAGAAGGGTTGGATTCTGAGACAGGTTTGGATGATTGATTAGATTTGAGCAAATTTGGATCAGAGGGATTGAGGAAAAGATGAGGGTTCTTTTAATGATTGATTGAGGACAGTGTGTCCAAGAGATTGGAGTTGGGTTGAAGGAAGGTTTCAAAGTGAGAATTGGATGAAGAAGGGGATTCAGTTAGCTTTACATTTTTGAGAATTCTAACATTTTTTGAATGGACCGTCTTTCCAGGTTCTGGAATATAGATTTGATAGGAGTTGAATTGCAGGTCATGACCTACAATGATTCCTTCCCAACCTTTCTTTTAAAATTTTCTAAGGTTGTGTCAAAGATTTAGAACTATGGTTTTTGATCATAGGGTTTGAATTAGGCTAATCTTGGGTTTCCAACCATTCCACATTTCCAACCGGCTCAGTTTTGATTCTTTAGAAGGCAGTAAATTTAGATTTTTGCAGCATCCAACCAAGATTTGATCCCAAATTTCAATTGGGACACCCATTTCAATGATTGTGGTTCTAGCTGCTTCAACAATGGTTTGTTTCCCTTGCTTGGCGATGGGGTTGTGTTGAGGATTGTAAGCTTCAGACGTAGTATGTATAATTCTGGAATCAGTAAGAAAGTTTGAGAGTTTGGAGTTGATAAATTCACTGCCATTGTTGCAGTGGTGTGATTTGAGCTGCTAGCCAAATTGGTTTCAGTGAATTTTAATAAATTTGATGATTTCTTTGGTCACATCCAATTTGAATTTAATTGGGTGAAAATTTTTGAACCAAGAGAACGCATTGGTCAAAAGCAAGAAGGATTGGTTTTGGGTCTTGTAAACGGGGTTTATTGGTCCACATACATTGGCGTGAATACAAACAAAGGTTTTTGAGAAGTTGGAGATTTGGTTTTTTGAATGATGACCAATAGATTTGTCCCAAGGCACATGATTTTCACAAGAGTTCTTTCCATCTCAATTTGGGGAATTCTCTTGAGAGGAGCTTGGTTTGATTGACATGAGCGTGTCCAAATTGTTTTTGAAGAGTTGTGAGGGTGATGAACGCGTGAGATGATTCGGACTGAGGAAGGGCAAAGTCCCTAACCACCAAGAGATTTTTTTCAATGGTGCCAGTGAGAATTATGTTGTGTTTAAAGTTCACACCAAAGTTTTGGGGACAAGATAAGTGGAGCGAGCAGCCCTTATTCAACAGCGGTCCTAAGGACACCAGATTTACCGCTATTTGGGGTACGTATAGGGACTGGCTGAGTAGGACATTGCAGCTTTTGGACAGGAGCTTGGCGGTACCAACGCCTTTGGCATTGAGAGAGATTTTTTTGTTCCCAGTCTGAGTTTAAGTGTGGTCTTCAGCAAGATCCTCAAAGGAATTAGGTGAATTAAACATGGATTGGGACGCTCCAGAGTCAAGCATGCTGGAGTTCTTGGTAAGTAGTCTGGAATTTTTCATGGTGAAGTTGTAGGAAGTGCAGGACGGGTTGGCGGAGGCTGCCTTATTTTTGTTAGTTTTGGGGTTTTTGTTGTTTTTATTGTTGAAGTTTGGTTGAAAATGAGGATGCAACCACCAACAGGAGTTTTTGGGATGATAGGACTTTGGATTGTTCCAGGTGGCTCTACACTTAACCACTTCTTGCTTGATGCCCGTGTTCAAAATTTCTGAGGCATAAGTGCTAGCTGCTATTTTGTTCTTGATTTAATTCAGGTGAAAAAGTAATAAATCACCATAAATCTTGGATTAGCCAAGGGAGTGGGTGATGGTTGTTTTGAGGTGTTATAGCTGCGGTGGAAATTTTTACAGTATCAGGTACGCGACTATATCATTGTCCATTTGAATTCCAATTTCTGATATTTGGATGAGGCAGGATTTTACTTTGGTTATGAATTTTTCAACATATTTGGGATTGAATTGGAGGTTGAGGAAGTTAAAGAAGACTCAAGAGCAATTTGCGGTCTGGGAAGAGGCATGAAATTTGTTTATAGATCTTCAAATTTCAATGCCATTTGTGAGGAGGTGATCCTTAACACAATTAATGTACATTCTATGATCAAGGTTGGCCAGGATGTATCCTACCAGTTCAAGATTAACGTCTAGAGGGCATTTCTTGGGTTTGTACAATCAAAGCCATTGTACAACTTACTTCAAAGCAAAGATAGTCATAAGTTTCAAGTGCCATAGTGAAAGGTTGGACTTGGTGACCGTTGGGATGGAGTCCATGAGGGTCTTGAGAAGGGGTGAGTTGAGATCTATTGGTCCAGGTGATTGAGACATGGTTAAGCTTTACTTGTTGGTGCGTTGATAGCCAATTTGCCTTTTAACCGTGAAGAGCTCAATAAAATGAATTCCCTGGACCAACAGACTGAGTACATGTGAATCAAAAAGAGTTCAAGTAATCAAAGGGAAATGACATAGAAAGGATGTGAATGATTCTCACTCTATGTGTACATGAAAAGTTTGAGACTCTTAGAAGTAATGACGCAACAAAAGTGGGAAAGAGGATAAAAGAAAGGAAGCAGAAGTCTGGCATATATTGTAGGTGGACACAAGTTTAATTTGATTGTCAGTCCAAATTTCAGCGTAGAAAAAACCTCACATGTGAACAGAGAGGAAAGGAAATCTTATAGTTGTCAGGTGAGGATGAGTATTGATGGTTGGATGGTTGGTGATGTGGTATTGGGACAATTTGGGTGATTTTGTTTTGAGAGTAGCGTGGATGGTGAGTCGGAAGTGATGGAGATGGAGAAGGGATGATTCTCAATTGGAGGAATGGGAGGAGGGGTGTGTGGTGATCAGGATGGTGTTGGTGATGGAAAGGATTGCGGTGAAGGAGATAAGGATGAAGGAGAGGATTGGAGGAGCAAGGAGAGGAGAGAAATCAGTGCTGCATATGAGGAGTAAGACTGGGGAAAGGTTTGTGACAGTTTGAGGGTAGTGGCAGAGGCGCCCGGTAAAGAGCTTGCGAGAGATTTCCTTTCAACAACGGGCCTGTCCAGAAAGGTGTGTCATGTACTGAGCTGGAATATGGGATTTCCAGCCAGGAGTATGTACTATAGGTTTAAAGTCTGCAATTCTCATACCAGATAGAGTTGAGGGAGAGGTGAGGATAAACCAAGTGATAGAGAGAGAGGGATTGTAAGCCTGGGAGATTGCCTAGGACCTACAGGGAAAGCAGGAGGATAATTCAGGAGGTGCAGCATGTAGATCCAGGGGTAGAAGGTTGATTGTACTGAAGATTGATTCTGTCTGAGGGTTTGGTATGGCTGAGGAGACCAAGTCAAGTTGTGGTCATGAAAAACTTTAGTTTGATTTCCAAAAACTACTGCAAGTATAAGTAGGAAATGTTTTGCAAATTTAATACTCCAACCACAAATTTTTGTCTTTCTACTGTTTACAGAGCAACCTTTCAAAAGTACCAAAACAAAAACAAATACATAATAAATAAAAAAACTAATGAGGAGTAAAAAAATGCAAGTTGTTATTGCAGATTTGGATTCCCAGTCTACAATAGGGTAGGGTCATTTGCTTACCCCTACTTGCATTTCCTACTCCTGAAAATTTTTTTAAATTTTTAAATTAAATTAAAACCCAAGGACACAACACCAGAAATTCTTTTTTTGGCCATTTTAAAATTTCACATTAATTTTCATGTGTATTTTTCACACCTAAACTTCATTCAGAATAGATGAATTGTGTATATTTTAAGATTTACGTGCCACAATGTGTTCTGTCACAATTCCTGCACGCAGCCATGGAAGCTATGCACCTGAGCGCAACTGCTGAAACACAGCCGGGCTATCTAGATAACTTGAAAGGGAATGATTCCTCCCCAGGAAAGTTACTAGTACGCAGCCAGGGGCCTACAGACAGCCATGAAAATAGCTCTTGAAATAAGCTACAATAGTATTGAGTTACCCCCCAGACATGCTACTAACTAGATGAAGACCCACAGTTTATGTAATAAATATCTTGACAGCTAGAGTCTGACTCAATATATAGATAACTCCACTGAAAATACATATAAATAAAAATACATATATTTTAATAAATTCTATAAATAGATACCTTAAAACTTTGAAAAGGGCTATTACTAACTGAAGAGGACTGATAAACTTGCTTGATTTAACATAAAAATTAATATATGGACACTAAAATTTTAACGATATCTGCAGAAAGCTGAATATGTAAAAATGTTACAAAATTTCCCAAAGGAAGTGTTTTAAATTAATTATTTTAATAAATAAAATAAATTTTGAAAATGAAATATTAAGAACTTCACATGAACTCAACCCCCTTTCAAAGTTACATAACTGAGACTTTTCTGAAATAAAGATGTCCATAGGATTTCTACCAGCAAGTATATTATATCAACTCTATGAGTTTCTTGTGGTATATTTGGATAAGATGACATCATGAGAATAAACGGGTGCATTTTCCAAACAAAATATTAAATTATAATTTGAAATCGTTCCAATATTAGGCTCATCTGGCTTCCACCTGTGATAAACCATCAAGAATACATTCCTAGCCACCGCCTGTACCTTAGAACCTGTCCTATTTGGCCCCCATAGCCCTCAGAAGGACAGGCTTGGAACCAAAAGCTTATAAATAAGAACACCTTCCTGATGATTTTTAGCCCCAGAGCAAGTTACATAAAAATCCAGACACTTCAAATTGATCAAGTGCTTATAAGAGATATCCAAGCAATTTATGGATTTAGTCTGATAATTTTTCCCTAAAAAACACTTTTAAACCCATTTATGCTGCTAAAAGTCCTCTAACCCCAGAAACAGGCTTAAACCCATCCAGTATAAATAATTGCAGGTAACTAAGGAAGGAAATAATCAACAAGTAAGTAATTTATGTCCTATTTGCTGTTGCAGCTCTCCTAAAAGGCCCAGAAACTCATTCATACATTCTATATAGATATAATTTTTGGGTAATAAATCCTTTAAATATTATCATTAAACGTTCTGAAGTAAACAGTTCCACGGATGGCAACGTTAATTCCCTGAAGAAGATGTTTTCAAGATCCTCGGTATAAATAATTTGGCACCTTTTTTTTGATTATATATTAATTTATTTATTATTAATAATACCAATAACCAAACAAAATCAAATTTCATTTTCTTTATCCATATTTTTAAGAATCATTGCTGCCTATTTTTTAACAATATATTTATTCTTTACCCTATCACCTCTGGAACAGAAAATATAGAAAGGACCTTGGCATCCAGTTTGTCAACACAAATTCACATGGAGGTGTAACACCTAAAAACCAGTCAGAAACTCAAATTTTGTGCATACTTAAGTATTTATAGGCAGAATGATTTTTTTTCAAAATTCCCACATGCATCCACAGAACATAAACTTCTGAGTGCCAACTTGCAGTAGGCACATTATTCATCAGTCCCAAATGCATAGGCATTTCAGCCCTGCATGCAAAGGCTGTGTGCACATAATCCCTACACGCAGCTAGCATGATACCCACATCCTTGATTGGATATGCAAATAAATTGTTTCAGCTCTCTGATACAGGAAACCTGAAGTCTTTTATCTACAGAGAGTGATTGAGTAATAGAATAATAATATTCCCAATAAGAAATACATAAAAAGCTCAAATAACAAAGATTTTAAGGGCTAGTGCAAGGTTTAATTGGTTTTTTTAAAGAGGGTTTTCAATATTTTATAAAAAAGTGGCCACAGTATTATACTACTGGGGATCTTTACAGATAAACAACTTCTCTTCAAGGGGTCACATTGGCAAGTTTAAAAACCATGCAATAATGGTGGATTTATCCATCTGGTATTTCCTGGAAAACAGAACTCATTCAAAGGCAGGAAGGAAATAACTCACTTCTTGGAGAAATAATTCCCAGAAAGCCTGCAGAGATTCAGATGAAGGGTTTCAGAGCAAAGGTGGGGTTCATTGCCAACTTAACAACAATGACTCAGTGATGGTTTCAGAAATAATCCTACTATAAATCAGACAGTGCTGTAAATCACTTGATTAATTGTTTTAAGCACTTGATCACAAATGCCAAAGCGTCTGGACCTTAATTCATAAATTTTGAGGTAACTGGGGAAAAATAAACCAAAGACGGTCTGTATTAATCCCGTTTTTGGGTGGAAACAAGCCTCCTCAGGGCATTTAGAGGGGGTAAGAATAAAGATCTAAGGCTAGTAATCCAGTCAGGGGAGGATTTGCACGTCCTAAAAGTTCTGTCAAAAAGCTGAGCTCAGATCTTCTGGAACTCTGCATGTTTTTAGCTGCAGGATCTGTTTATTTGTTAATTTTTCATTTCGAGCATTCTGCAGGTATCCTTGATTTTTACTTTTAATATTTGAATCAAGTGATCAGGAGTGTATATTTATTAATTTTCCGTCATCTTCTCATGATGTTGCTACTTTTGAATAGTTTACAGTGTAACTCCTTGATATGTTTTGTGATCATTACATATCTTGATCAGTTGTTGTTGTGGTGGTCATCAATCTTTGTGTCTTAATTTAAAATACTTTAAAATTTCTTATTTAATAATTTTATTTAATATTTCATGTTTTTATACTTTCCACCATGCGTGTGTTATGGTATTGCATATGCATGTTTGATGCTTCTATGTTGTAGCTTTTATTGGTGGCACCAGCCATAACTTGGTTGTTGATCCTTTCTGACGCCTGGGGCAGTCAGACCTGCTGCGTTCAGGGATTGTTCATGCAGGAATTTGAGCTAGTTCATGCGTTTTTGGATGTTTTATGCGTATAGAGGATGGATCAAGCGCGAAGAAAGTTTGTAGGGATGTGGGGCTGCGCGCGGGAATTGTGACAAAACACATTTTTGTGTGTAACTCCTGAAATATACAAAACACCTCAGTTGTGACTGAATTCAGGTTTAAAACCTATGCGTGACAAAAACTGTGAAATATTAGGATGGCTAAAAGGTGCCATAGTGGTGCTGTGACCTTTTGGTGAATTTTTCTTTATTATTAAAAATGTGAAGGAATAATAATTGAAGGGTGAGTTCGTTGAGTCACCCTACCTAATTTTGGGTGTGGAATTCATTTCTTTCACAATATTTATGGATTTCATACTCCTTCTGGTTTTACTAATTATTTTATTTATTTATTTTTTTCTACTTTGATAGGCTGCTCTGTGTTAAGTAGAAAGCTGACAAATTAACAGGAGGTACCACAATTAACTACTATAATCCATGCATTTGGAATAACCTTAAATTTGCTTTGCAGATTATCCAAAAGTACATAAAGCCAAATAGAAAATGCGGAAAACCAAAGAAAAAATCAAGCAAAAATTAATGTGAGATTTTCAAGTCCACTAAAAAAATGACTGATCCTGATCTTTCAAGAACACATCAAAAGATCAACTGTTTGAATCATAAAATCCAACAATAAAAATTTTGAGATGTGATAAAATCATCATTCAAGGACTAATGACCATCCAAAACAAATACAAAGATCACAAAAATGAACATATGCAATATCACCAAATTAAAAAATAAACACTAAAACTGATTAAAATCAAAAGATCATGCAATGATAAGACAGGTCCATAATCAGAAGTGTTAAATTACTCAGAGAATGTGCTGATCAATCTCTGGCTGCCCTGCTAGCCTCAGAACACAGACCCTTCCCCCTTTTTTCCCTGAAAAGGCTCTCCCAAAACCACAAAGATATTCATATAGCATATTTTCAATCCTATTTCCAGATGCGCCTCAGAAGATATCATCCTGGAAACTTATGCAAGATCTATTTAATTGCTTATAAGATAAACATATATAAAATTAATTTACAACAATATTTCCATTTGCACTGGGGATAAATCATTAAAAGCCCCCCTCTTAGATTTCAACCTTTCCAAGTGTGAATCATTGCAGGTACCCAGGATGTGGCTACTTAAAGATAAATTTATTACCACTCTTCTCTGGCTAGTGTGCTACCATAGCACAAACATACCACTTCATTGCAGATAATACACCACAGAAAACTTCATGTGAATTTCTAGCAAGTGCCATCAAAGAGATGGGGCCAAATCTACAACCAAGATGAGGTCAAACTCCAGCCACATTCAGGTACATATTTATCCAAGCTCTAATGAAAATTCACTGTGAATTCAGAACAGTGAATGTGGACCAAAAGCCTTGTTGGGTCATGAGAAAATTTTCAACTAGAGATTGGACAGAGCTTCAACCAGAGGTTCCTTGATAGCACTTTTGAGCAAGCAACACCAAATTTTTCATGGTTATACTTTCTTATTGTTGAGGCACAAGGTTCCAGCTTTCAAGGAAGCCAGATTTCAAGCTTAATCCCCTGAATTAGATTTTTTCAGGCGCCCAGTATTCATAATATGTGGCCATTTTAAGCCTTTTTTATATTTAACAAAGAGTTTTTAACCAAACCAATTTGCCCCAAGGATTTTTGGTCAATTGTTAAGATAATTATATTTATGCTTTTTGATTCATCAAATAAGGTAGCTAAAGAGATTTAACAATTCTGGAATCTAGAAGCTGACAGGATCATTCAATTTTGAAGGAACTTTTTGAAAAATTATGAGGAATCAAAGGTGATCTTGAGTTATTCAACATTACACTTCCTAAAAATTCTTGGAAACATTTTCAACATTTTTTAGGGGGAGGTGTTAAAATTACTTTCAAACAGGCTTGAATAATCATTAAAAACCCATATTATATGTGAATTGAGTTCCACAAATCAAAAATTCACCAGAAAAAAGTTTTAAAACTTGCAGGAGTTGTAAACAGGTTTGCACATGTCTTCCTTGACACTTTTGGAACCTCTGAGGCGAAATAGCCCTGAATGGGCCTTCCCAGGGGTTAATTAGGGGTACCTAGGCACCCCTGGACCACATTTGAGTGCTTTCAACCCTATTTTGGAACATTCAAATACATTTTGCAACTATTGGAACACAAATAGAACTGAATAAAACATTCTGCCTATAGGCTAAGAGCAACCAAACTACACAATAATCCCCCATGGCATAATTTCATTTTTCTCAAACAAAGAGTGAGTACACTCTGGAGTTGTTGAACCAGTTGGATTGAATAATAAATTGAATTGGGATGGAATATAGAAAAATCATATCACTTTATCATTTGGTTTTTTGTTTCATCATTTGAGTTTGGGCTAACATGTACTTTTGATGCTGATATTTTACTTCTATTAATACAAAGTATTCTCACATTTTGAACATCATTATGTTGAGTGTTTTGAGTCAACATCATCATGTTGAGTTTTTTGAACATGATTTTATAGGTAATTCAGTTTAACTTTTTTTGGGCTGATCCCATCATAGGGAGGACTTTTACTTCTTATGATGTGATCATCTTAACACAATTGGAGCTTGTTTTATTTTTGATGTTTTTGCTTTAACGCTAGTCAATCTAGGTGGAATTGTATAGGTTCCAATTCAATGGACTATCCCTATTTTGTTTTTTGGGGGGTTTGATTTAATTTGGGGCTAGGAAAATGAAATAAGTTAAAAGTGTTTTGGGCTGATCCCATTGTAAGAAGTCTTTTTAATTATTATTATGGGATCAGCTTAAAACAAGATGAAATTTTTGCGGTGGGATTACATTACTTTTTTTTGTGTGGCTGATTGATTGAATTTATGAAATTATAAAATGGGATGATATGAATTCAATTTATTTTGTTTAATATAATTGAGTTGAGTTTTATTTTGATTCAATTCAATTTCTTTTTTGATATAAAATAAAATGTTGGTTTTTTATTGTATTTTTTCAAGGATTTTATTGCATTTTGTTATATTTCAGGGCTTTGTTTTATGTAAATTTTTCCCTTTTAGTTTTCAGCTTGCTACTTGTACAGAGAAAAAAGTCAAAGCAGATAAAATGAAATAAATTATCAACTACAAGAAGGATTGGGAAATCCTAAAATATTATGATAAATTTGGATTACCTATGCAAAACATGGTAGGGTCACTCACTGACCCTACAATAAAATTATAACTCCTTATAGCTTTAAATAAATAAATAAATAGATAGATAAGAGAATGGCCCAAAACCACAACACCACTGCAAGTGATCTTTTGAAGTTTTTAACAATTCACATTTGTCATCACATCTAGGTTTCACAACCAAAATTTGGTCAGAATTTGAGTGTTGTGTTTATTTAGGAGTTATAGGTGGTTTTGTATTTTGTCACAATTCCCACATGCAGCCTTGCATCCATACAATGCAGGATGCGCGTTTCTGACATACAAAACTGCAGGCAACTTCCAGAAAATGGCATTCAATAAGTGCCTGAATATTTCCTGCGTCAATTCCTTCACTTCTGCCCACAGCTGTCAATCACGCTCGCATCAAACCTGCCAGTACAAATTCTGTTGACAAGGTGCTGCAGGAAAAGGCTACAAACCCTATTCACGTCCCATGCATATTTAATAATTCAACAAATGGATAGATTGATGTTTTAAACCTCTGAAAAATGAATAAAAAAACATAAAGGATTGTCATAAAGTAGACAACTTAAATAGAACAAAAAGAAAGGTTTTTACAGAAATGACATTTAAAAATCTTCATGGACCACAAAAATCCCCGTGGAGTTCACATAAAAGCTATAAAAAATTCCCAAAACAATCAAAAGATGACAGAGCATCTACTGGTGTCCATTTCTGATGACCTTTCTTAAATTAATATAGTACAAAAAAGGATATATGTCAAACTGCAGAAATAAAAAATTACTACAAAAGACAAGTTTTGACATAGATTTCACACATAAATACTAAACAGAAGGGTGAATCTGAGAGACAGCACTAACAATGAGGGACAAAATATACCTGGCCAGCCTGATAGCCAAAGAACACAAGCACTACCCTCTCTAAATGCCCTGGGAAGGCCACTTCATTCCAAAAAGGTATATATACAGTACCCTTTTGCTCATTATAAGACCAGTAAATTTTAATTATCAATCCAGAACTTCTGCCATCCATGATAAATTTTTTATAAGGGATAAGAAATTGATACATGGTCTCACTCTGATAGCTTAATTATTAATTCCAAATACCATTATTGTTAATTTGAAGAAAATCAGCAAAATTCCCCAATCTTTGATCTATGACCCTTTCAATGGTGAATTTCTGCAGAAAATTTTTGATGAAATAATTTGAATTAATTTATTTCTCCTTGTCTAGGCTTGTGTGCTTTTAATGCCTGCCCTACCCCCCATTCCCTAGGGTGTTAACCTTTTGTTAAAACTTAAGGAACCCATTTTCCCAGGGTTTTATACAGTCCAAAGGGATCCCCTGAAGATAGTTTTTTCAACTTTAAAGATCCCCCATTTTGTATAAGCTTTGGCCCCTCTTAAAACATAACTAATTCAAAACTTGCACTTTCTCCCAAGATTATTAATCTTTTGGAGCTCTTATGCTTTAATTTTTGAAAATATTATCATTCCATTAATATATCACTCTCTGTAGCTAAACAATAGCAGATTTCCTGGAATCAGGAAGCTGAAATTAGTTTTATTTACCCATTTATTTAATTTTTTTTTGGCCGCAATTTTCAATTTTTTTTAGAATTTTTAATTGTTTAATTTTATAATTCATAGGGCCATGAATGAGCATTAATTACCCTTTTCTTTTGAAAATTTAAAATTTTTTCAATTTTCTTTTAGTTTTTTAATTTTTTTTAATTTTTTTTCAATTTTTTTTATTTTTTTAACCTTTTGTTTTTTCTTTTTCAACTTTTTATTTATTTTAATCAATTTTAATTTAATTTCAATTCAAATTTTTGAATTTTTAATTTTTTTGCTCATGACCCTGGAGTTGTGAAAAAGTCACAAATGGCCATTCACAACTCAGATGGGTTGCAAATAGCTGTTCACAACCTGTGCAAATTTTTGGAAGGCTTTTCATGACTGTGTTGATTGAGAACGGCTTTTCACGGCTCAGATGGGCTGTGAAACATGCCACAAAACCCATTTCATGCTGTGAACAGGTTTTGTTGGGTTACAAATTGAAAAGTTCCCTGTTTTTTGAAGCCTGTTTTTTTCTCAAAATTTTTCTCTCATTTTGTAGACTTTGGCTTTGTTGTTTGTTTTATCTTCATTCAGAAAATTTCCAAAGAAAATTTTTTTCCTTATATCATTTCACTCATAGTGAAAAAAAAACATTAAAGAGATGCAATATAAAACTATCATTTTCAAAATAGTTTTGGGGAGATATCATTAAAAAATCATGTTGAAAAATCTGGGGAAGATTATCATGTATTTTTGCTGATGGATTAAATTGGGAATGATTCAAGATTATTATGAAGGGAAATATCCTGAAAAAATTCCTATTGCTTGCAAATTGGATTTTCAAAAATTCCCTTGAATTCATGGGAAATCAATCATCTTTAGAATCTTAGTCCTCCTCACCTCAAAATATTGTTTAGTGTTGGATTCCATTCCTAATATACATCCTTTCCCATGAAAATTTCTTGATTAATCATTTCAGGGGCCCTCATGTACATATGCAGAAATTTTTCAGCCAAGAAAGTCTTTGAATCAATCCCTTCTTGGCAACCCCAGCATAAAATTTGAAAGCTTCCATAGTTTGGTCCTGAGTAGTCATCCTGCTGCTTTCCTCATTTCTCTAAATCATCCAGCATCTGAATTTCTTGATTGCATGCTATATGTTTCCCCATCCCCTCTTGGAGATGGTGGAAGAATCAGGCAGCTTGGGTTTGTGCTTTAAAGCTTTTTGTCTTCTCCCACTCAAAAGCTCCTGGGTCCTTCTGATTGGTGCTAGCTGCAATTTTTCCAACCATGAATTTGCAAATGAAATTCCTGAAATTTTTAATAGTTGTTTGCTCAAATCAATGAATTTTCTGTACTTTTTTGTTCCCAGAATTTTCTCAATGTTTCAAATAGAAAGAAAGTGATGGCTAATAAGTGATTATATGAAAGGAAAGGAGTGAAATCAATATAGAAAAATTATTTCAGGTCAAAGAATTAATATACATCAAAAATGCATTAGCATCAATTGCAAGTGGTGGAAAATGGGTATTAAAATGAAGCAGAGGATCAAAAATTTGCTTTTTTATGAGTTGAGGCATGATTATCAGTTTTAAAACAATTTTTTTTTCACAGATATAGGATATCAAGTAGGTGGGGGAGGGTAAAATGAAGAAAGAAAATTTTTGAGAAGCTATAAATATTACAAGATATGGAGTTTTTTTTGAGTTTATTTGTTAAAAGAAGAAGGAGGTGGGAGTTTTTATGGAAGAAGGAAGGGAAAAAAAAAATTCAGGGCAGTTGCAGATAAATTTAAAAAGAAATGTGATGATTAGTGAATAAGAAAAATGGCCAAGTTTGGGAGGTGGAAGAGGGGCAGTAGCAACTCTTGGGGGGGGAATAAATGAAGACATACTGTGTTATTTTCAAGAATTTCAAATTGCCTTTTCAGATTTCAAGGTTCTGACAAAGGTTATATGGTTGAAATGTGTGGCAACCAAACAGGCCCATATGCAGCACTCATTCAAAAGCGTATTTCTTGAGTTCCAGGATTCAAAATAGATTTAGATTTGCTGCTTGCCTCCTGCGGGAATCATATTTTTTTTCATCATGTGGTTGGGATATGGTATTGAAAAGGACCCCCCTCCCAATTGCGTCAGATTGAATCTGTGTCGGAACTGATCTGGCATGCAAGAATTTTTTTACAGGAATCAATACTTGTAGAACTACAGGATGATTGATCACTATCTCAATGGATAAGATGAGAGGAAGTTCAAAAAAGATGGGAAATCAAAGGATGAGAAGAGGATTCCAGTAGAAGTTTGTTGAAGAAGGATTCTTTTAATCCTATAACTTGCGTGAAACCAGGAAGGGGAAAGGTTATATGAGTTCAGCAGGCTCATTGAAGGTTTTTTAATTCTGAGATGGAATTTACTGGCTGAGGGACTAACCAGTAAGAAGTAGTAAGGCAATTCCTTGGGTGTAATTAGTCCAGGAGGGAAGGAGAGGCAATTATTGTGATAAATGAGAAGTAGGCCTTGAGGGATGAGTGGCTGGTGCGGGAGTTTGGGGTTCCCATGGAATTACATATTGACTTGTTGGGCTGGAGGCAGAAGTTGACTGATTGGGTGATGGGCCTGTTGAGGAAGGTCTGACATGCACTGATTGGGAGGTCATGGGAGGTTGAGCAGGCCATACAGTGGAGGGAATGAGCTATTTATATACTAATTCTGTGATATGTACTAAAACATATACCAATTGGGTGGAGGAGAGATAAAGGATGCACCCATCAATAGAGAGAGAGGATGAGAGCCTTGGAAGGTTCACTTAATCACATGATGGGGTGATCAGGTTTCCATGAACATAGAGATCATCCCATACACCAAAAGCTTGAACTTGATGGAAGAAGGTGGAGACTGCAAGATATGCAGGAGTACCACCCAGTGGCAGGTACAGGAGTGGTTTAATTTGGATTTGAGCTGAGAGTCAAGCTGATGAAATGTTGGATTGTTTTAGTTGAAGGAGTTTCAAAACTCTTCTATAAAAATCTTCAAGATATTATCTGTTCCTGTAGGGATTATTATTTAACAAAAAATACACACTGCTATTATGCTCATGAGTTCCTTGAAAAAAATGATTGATACCATACATGAATGTTTGTGTGAGACCCTGGCAGACCAAAAATACTTCCAAATCCATAATTCTGGAGAATCAACTTCCTCAAGAATAATGATTTTAAAATGAAGAGAATTGTTTGTCCAAAGCTTTCCAAAAGAAGAAAACTAATGGACCTTCTTTTTTACCGGGAATTCATCAGCTCACACTGCTTGGAAATCCTTACAAGGCCATTTCATGATCTCAAGAGAAAAAATCATTCCAAGGAATCCTAAAGCATAAAACAGGGCCACCTCTGAGGTTGTTTTCATTTGGATATTGTGGATATATACCACCATAAATTTTATAAACTTGCGGCAAAAATCATTGAGGCTTCTTGAGGTGGAAGGTTCTGCAATCCAAACTTATTTTTCATTTTAATTGGTCAATTTTCCAGAAACCTACAATAAAATTGATGAAATAATTTATTTAATTGGGCACACGACTGGTTCTCCAACAGCATCTTGCTTATGAGCAAAACATTAGGCATGGGGCACCAAGTAATGAACAATATTCAAGAAAATATTCTTGTGAAACTGGAATTCCCACGGTACTAGTTAGTCACGGTAAATGGGATTTTGATCAAATAATCATTGATTTAATGCTGGTTTTCACGTCTAGTATCATAGGGAAAATTTGGTTTGCATGATTTATTTTCTCAAAATTTGAATCTATTTCTTTTTTTTTGGAGGGGGGGGGCTGTTCTTCAGGTTTGATTGGCATCATATAATCTGCCACTATTTTTCTGTGAGTTCGGATTATTGAGCAAGAGATCGAGTGTTGACAAGGTCCATCAATGTGGGTGGTTCCATGGTCATAGCCCCTGGTTTTGATTGGCAAATTCCTGGTCAAGGGCCAGGTGGCACGGAATCACACACAAATAGCTCCCTGAAGTTTATGGTGCAGCAGTTACGGTAGTCAGATCCTGCTGCAAAATTTGGGATTTGACCATCCACCCCCCCCCCCCGAGTTTGTACTCGCGCGGTTAAGGTGTTTATGTTGGCCTGGTTCTGGGCCCAGGCTGTACCTCCTGGGTTTCTTTCATACAGGCATATTGGCATCGCGATGGTTGTCACAAACATTGCCATTTCGAACATAGTGGCCGCTGTCAAGAGCATCGGCATCTCGACAAATTCGTCTCCTTGCTTGTGCGCACGGTGCAACTGATGGGAATAGTCTTTCATGGATTTCAACAGGAATCGTCTCCGGATTCGCTATGGCAATTATCACTTTCTTACTTAATTAATGAAGAGTAACCTAGCCTCGTCCACTCTCAGGTCTGCAAAAATTCATCGGTGTCTTAGTTCCATAAACAAAATCATTATTCTCATTTCAATATTATTTCCTCTGCTCAATCGTGATCAAATATTGGCATGACCCGGGTTCAAATATCTGCAATAAAATATTGAGGTAGCGGTCAAAATGCCAATTTTTAAGAATTCCTTTCCAATTTGGATTTCTCATTCCTTCCCACCTTTTCCGTTTACGTTATCTTACAAATTTACAAAAACCACTTCAAAATACACCCCTGCGGCTACACACCTTTCAAGTCGACATTCAAGCAAGTTCCAACCGTCAGTTCAACGCCAAAGATGCATAATTTGTTTCTAAGATTGATGTGAAGGCAGTTAGCTTCGCCGGCAACCGCGGCGAATATCCCGGTTTCGACGACAGCACTCCCGCATTTACTACCTATTCAGCCCTCGAACTCCTGTTAGGTGAAAATGAATTGAGCTCGTGACGAAAAGATATATGGGCATAACATCATCAAACCTGGGGTAGGAGATGCAAGAATTACAAAACATCCAAAAAACCCCTCATCTCAGGTCAGGCAAGCTCGCCGTTATCTCTCAAGTGATAATCACCATAGAATATCAGGCATTGGCTCATCAGTATTTCCAACCAATCTTCTTCTCCAATCAAAACAGCTAATCATAAAACCGTTCCAAAGCACAGTTAACGACAGATGATGAATTGTTTCCACTTTCAAATTTCGCTTGCGGTCTGGTTATTCTATCAAGCCTCAGTTACAAATGCGGCAAAATGTGCAAGAAAAGCACACCCGTTTCCCACCTGCGTGCAAAACGTTCCCATGGTAGGGGGACAGGCCTATAATTGTGAGTAACCTAAAAATTCAGAATCCACTGTTCCCGATAGAAGTTCTCATTGGTTTATTTGGGGAAATAAAGTCAAAGCTATTCAAACAGGCGGAACCCGCAAAAGCTTCGCTTGCGATTTTCAACTTGTGACTATGTGCTGTAGCAAGGATGTAGAGTCAAAGGTAATCACATATGCTCATTTTTTCCAATCATGTTTCTATTTTTTTGTTCAATCTTCACAAATCTTGATTATTACTTCTCCTATTTGAGAAGATGATTCAAATACCAACCCCCTTTTTTTATTGGGGCTAGAATTCGCTGCTATAATAAATTTCAAAACTGATTTTTTTTTTCTTTTCTGAAATCATAGCTTAATTCATTCACCTACCCTCTTGGCGATGATGAATTGAAAAAGACGTATGGATGTATTCCATCTAGTTGAAATTTGTTCCAAAATTTAGACCTTGTTGAAACCAAATTGTTAGAGTTATCAGAACTGAAAGGTTTGAATACGCAGCAATGAGAAATACATCAACAGCTATGATAGAGAAAATAGGAACAAAAAAATACCTGAAAGGTAAACAACAAGGATTTCAGCTTGCTAATATGAACAGAGCAACCTGTCAAATTACCAAAAATAATAAAACAATAATAAATTAGAAAAGGATGGAGAAAAACCCAAATATTATTGTTAATTTGGATTCCTCACCCAAAATCAGGTAGGGTCAATCCATGAAACAAACTTGGAATTCCCACGCCCCTTTAAATAATACATTAAAAATGGTCCAGAAGTCCCAAAACCACTATTGTATTTTTCAGCCAATTTAATATTCAACATGTATTGTCACGTATAGGATTCACAACTAAAGTTTAGTCAGATTTGATGAGCTTTTTTGAGTTTAGAAGATCCAGGAAAAACCAGGTTTTGTCAAAATTCCTGCACACAGCTCCCACATCCTCACATGCAGCCTGTGAGCTCCAAAACAGCCTGCATACATAAATGAATCTAGGAACCATGTGAAAAGTCTTGGCCAAATTACTGCATGCAGCTGATAAAATCCCTGAAAACATCTTATGAAATCCCTGAACGCAGCTGATGTAGTCCCACAGACAGCAGATCTTATCTGCATGTCCCAGATCCACAAAATCGCCAAAAAACACTAACCAGTATTTAAATTAACTACTACAACCTAAAAGGATCATCCCTGCATATGTAATGAAGTGAAATATTCATGAAGGATGATCCAAAAATGAAATTTTTCAAATGAAAAACAGAAAATAAAACTCAAAATCATTTAAAAGAGAAAATCAAAAAAGAACAAGTACCACAAAAGAAAAAGATTGAGATCTTTGAAGAAGAAAAGACACATAAAGAGATCTGTTAATTAAATAAAATAAAATACTAAAATTATCAGTAGGTAGTATAAAATTAAGAAGCACCCACTAATTATCAATTTAGCCAATTATAAATATTCCAAAAATAAATTACATGCAGGATCAGAAAATCCAGCAAATTAACACAATGACTGATGCTGATCCAAAAATCAAGCACTGATCCTACAGACCATTATCAGTTGAGCAACAGAGCCAAGAGGAATTTGAATAAATATCTAGCTGGATTTCTAGCCTTATAAAATGAGTCATACCCTCTCTATGCGCCCTGAGGAAACTCTCTTGTCAGCTTGCTACTATTTCAGAGCAAGCTGAAAAAGTAACAGAAATAACATAAAAATAATAATAATACAATTAACCTAAGAAGGAGTAGGGAAACCATAAATATTATCACAGAAATGGATTCTCCACCCAAAATTAGGTTGGGTCACTTGCTGACCCCACCCTTGAAGTCCAACTCCTTATATTTTTAAATAATTAAGGAAAGAACAACCAAAATGCCACAGCACCACTATTTATTTTTTTGGCCAATTAAATAATTCACACGTATTTTCACGTATAGGTTTCACACCTAAAATTCAGTCGGAATTGAGGTGTTGTGTATATTTTAGGAGTTACAGATGGAAATGTGTTCTGTCACAATTCCCCCATGCAGCCGCGGCAGCCAATGCACCCACGCGTGGCTGAGATACAGCCCTGTCACTCCTTCAAGATTTTTTCCGCATCCCCTTGCCTCTGACAAGTACGCAGCTGCTTGACTACGAGTTGAAAAAGTGACAGGCAGCCTGAGAAACTTAGGTACCGCGTAAACATGCTACAAACCACACGGGAACTTTCTACATATGTAATAAATGTTCCCGTGGATAGTAGATAGTCTAAAAGTACATAATATTATATAAAAATAGTTAAATAAACCTTATACGTATTTTTTATAAAATATAATTCAAAGTAACAAGAATGTCGAAAATAATACAATGGCAACTTCTAAAAATATATTAAAATACTTTAATATACTATTATGAGAATCTCTAGACATCAACATTTTTGTGACATACTGAAAAAACTAATGATGTAAAGGTATTACATCAATTCCCATGAATTATATTTTTAAGCAATTATTTTAGTAAATCAACTGAAACTCGAAAATAAGGAGTAAAATCAATATCATGACTTTACTCCAATTATTTAATACATAATGAGAACTCAGCTGACATCATAATGTCCGTAGGAATGTCTGTTAAAATAATTATTAACTTACTGGGAACATTTAATAAGGATAATTAATTAAATAATGACATAAATAGGACAGATGAGTGTTATTCACATGTCCTAATGTCAATTATAAAGTAGAATAACTCCCATACCCTGAGAAATTAGATGCTACCCGTGCTACAGCACCATGAACTCGTGACAGGCCACCACTGTTTACCCTGCTAGCCGCAGTGTCCGTCCCTTTGAACCCCTGTAACCCTCAGAAGGGCAATATTGGGACTCAAAAAGCTATAAATAAAGAGCTCTTTTGAGGATATTGATTGGCATAGACCCAGTTATATTTATATCCAGACACTGTGCCAAGGTAATCAAGTACTTATAAGAGATAAGTCAGTGATTAATGGCTTATTCGGATTAAGAATATCCATCCTCAACCTCTTTATATCAATTTAAACTGTTGAACAACCTTATAACCCCAGTATAAATGTTTAACACATAAATCCACATGCCAAAAAGATACCCAAAGGATCTAATAATATACGAGTGAGTTTTCTTATCCTTTCTCTGTCGTGGCAGCTTGGTTACAAAGCCCTCCCACTCCACCTTGTTTTTTATATACATATTATCTTTGGGCAAAATATCCTTTAAAATAAAGAGCCCAAAGTAAACAGGACTACGTGTTTTCATACTGAAATCCCTGAAGAGAGGTGTTAAAGATCCCCAATATAATTGTGGCCCCTCTATAAAAAATATTTAATAATAAATTTATCTACATTGATTTATAACAAGAAACCATAACCAAACCAATTAACCTTGCAATAAGCTTAATCCAAATATTTTAGGGATTTTTGCTGCATTTATTAAATAATATATTTATTATTTATTCTATTGACTCTGGTAGCTGAAGGATAGCAAGGGTCTTGGCACCCAGGAGGCTGACATCTTTGAACTCCAAAAACGCTTTTATAAAAGCACCTTTTTTGGCTCTTTTTCACCCAGAATTCACCAGTGACAATCCAGAAACCATTAAATCAGTAATCAAGTGCTTCTAAAAAAAAAAGCAAGTTCTTTATGGCCTTTTTATGAAATATAATAGTATCAACTCATACCCATAATTATTTTTTGTGTTGAAGAATAAATCAATAATCATCCCAACTTTGATCTGTAACCCTTTAAACTGTGAGCCATGGAAGTTACCTAGGCAGGGACTTCTTAAGGAATCAATATATTTTCTCTCTGCTCTGCCCTGTGAGCTACAATAGCCCAGCCAAACCGCCAACTTATTGGTTAATACTTTTTTTTATTAATTGATAAGGTCCCCACCATTCCAGAGTACATATTCAAAGTTTATCTACTGAGCTAGAGGTGTTAAAGAACCCCAGTCTGTATAAACTGTTGCCTGTTTTTTCATTACTTAATGTTCATATTGAAAAAAAATTGGCAAAACCATTTGTAACTTGCACTATTGCCAATTATATATATCCTTCAGGATATTGGTATTTGTTTTTTTTTTGAATTTTATTATTATTCTTAAACTTTATCACTTCTAGTAGCTAAAGGAATCCAAGTTTCCCTGTGTATGGAAGCTGTAAAAGGATAAGAGACTTAGTAAATGGTATATTTAGGTTATGGAACAAGGAATTATTTAGAGGACAGCAGTGATTGAGCAGAGTGGTGGGAGGATTGATGAGGGATATGGACAAGGATACAATAAGCAGTATGTAAGAAAAGGGAATAATATTTTTGAGGAAAGGAAGTAATATGCTGACATTAGAAACAAAATACCAAGAATATAAAAAATGAGCCAATATGATAATTTGAGAACTAAAATATAATTCTGAAATCATGAGAATATATTGAATCAATTAAATCATAAAAGATTTAAGTAAAGTCTGGGAGAACTGAATCCAATATTTGCACAAAACCCTTGTCTTTCAGACTTCAGAGAAATGAAACCTCAAAGCCCTTGCCAGCATAGGCCAAGAAAAAGGCTTTCTCAAAAATTCAGAAAGAATTTCTTTAGAAAAATATATATTAGTAAAATTTTTGAGTTGTGGATAAATTATCTTAAAAAATAAAAATTTACCTCACTGTTTTTCATTTGAATAGACTTGGAGCTACAGTCATTGTTTGCCATGTTGATGCAACCTTTATTTTTGTAAAAAGGGGTTTTGGGTTCTCCAGAGAAAGGGAGACAAACTTCCTTTAGAAATTGGTAAAGCCACTTGATTTCACATAATTTATTGGTCAGTGCTTCATATTCAGCTTCAGAATTTGAGAGAAAAATTTAAAGCTGCTTCCAACATCTGCCAAAAATCAAATATTTGTTCAAGAGCGAAAAGTATCCTGTGACTGATCTCCTTGTTCCTTGAAAATTGCACCAATCAGCATCAGAGTATGCTTCCAAAGCCATTTGACTAACCTCTTGTATAGGGCAAACAGACATTGATGGTACCTCACAGGTATTTGAGGCCATTGATTAAGGGAAACCAATGCCGGATGCCAGGGCTTTCTACTTATTGAGACAGAATTCTCACAGCCTACAACAGATTTTTTGTGTAGCACATGAAAGATATCTAAGAGATCCTATTTCTTTTTGATAATTTCCAACAGTCTTCTTAAGCTTTTGGAAATCTTCATCAGTTTTCAGCTTGTAATTAAAATTGGAAATTGCAGGAGTGAGTACCTCCTTGCAATCTACCATTTCATAGTCATGCAGAATTAATCCCTCATAGTGATATTGTGACAACTGAATTGATTGATGAAGGTGATTGAAATGCAATTCCAGAAGAAGCTTGGCATCCCTAAGGCCCTTCATTTCAAAATCACAGCTGATTTTTCCATCAAACACAAAAGGTTTCAACCAAAAATTGAAATTTAATCTACTCAAAGAAATATCCAGACTAGTGAGTTGCCTTTCCAGTAGAAAACAAACAAAGCTGAAACTGAGCACCAAAAATAATTTCTAATTAGGCGGGTGGACAAAAATTTTCATAAACCAGTGGTGCATGTTTAAGGTTGTAAATTTCTTTGTGTATTTTGAAGCTGGAAACAGCTATTTCACTTTTCATGCTGAAATAAATAGTGAGATGAACAGTCTCATCAAGAGGAGCATTTAGAAATTCACTTCTGACGTCAATCTTCTGGAATTGAAGATCATTAGCAGAAGAAAAAAAAATGAGAGATAAATGGGAAATCAGTTGTCCTGTTGGTGCAAAAATCTGCTTTTAATCTAAACCATCCAATTTTGGGAAGGCTTACACACAAATTCAAGCCTTATGTTCCATCAATTTTCCAGTTTGATTCTGTTTCTCCTTACAGAAAAATAAAATTGCAACCCTGCTCTCGCGGCAAAAGGGAACAAATTCCCAAACTCCTAGCCTGAAAATTGATTAAAGGTCTTGTGTGATTGGGGAAATCCAATGATATCTTTCTTGGAATCCGATGGCCTGCTTGTAGCTTTGAGGAAAAAATTCCTAATCCAAAAATGCAAGATTGGCCACTGGTATTTGAGAGTGTGAAAAAATGTGCAGTGGATCAATATCAGCTTTCCAGACAGTTGGATGCTATGGCCCAATCACCCTATGATAAGAGAGTCATGGGGTTGAAGAATAAGTTACAAGATATAACTTCAAGAGGAAATAAAAACTTAAATCCTCATTTTCAGAAACAACGGAGTGCTGTCAGCCTGCTACTATCTCAGATTCAGCTGAAAAATTACCTCCAAAATATAAAAAAATAAACATCAATGTAAAAAGAGCAAACATTCACATGATCAATGAGAAAAACTAAACCTTTATTCCAGAAATGTATTCCCCACCTAAAAATAAGTAGGTTCATCAACTGGAACCACCTCCAGAATCCTACTCATTGACTCCTTAAATAAATGGACCAGAAAATCCACAACAATGGATCAGCACCTTTTGGCCATTTAAAAATATCACATAACACAGCAAGTATATTTTACATGACTGCAATTAATTCAGAAATTAATTTTTGTGTATATTGTAGGATTTATGGGAATATTTTTGTTTTTTCTAATTAACACGCGCAGTCATGGGTGTCCCCAAAGATCTGAGACAGGCATGCAGCCCTTTCCACTAATTCTTTTTGGAACAGCCGCATAATAGGATCTCCCATGGCCAGTACCTCAACTAAATGGTGCTCCCTCAAGTTTTCAGAACAAAAATAATCACAGAAAATCCTGGCAGAGTGGTTGATAAAAGCATGCAAATGTAGTTTTCATGACAATTTGTCAACCATGCCTAATCAATACTGAAAGTTAAAAACATTTTGGAAAAAGCACAGGAAATGCCTCCAAAAAGATGTTTTGAAAAATTTGACCAAAATCACAAAAATGTCCACAAAAAACCTTCACAGGCTTCCCAAGCTCAAACCAGTGACACATACTTTGACTACATAACATGGAAATGATCATAAAAATAAGGTTGATCAAATTGAATTTCACTCATCTTCACCCATATACAAACAGAAACATTCAAAAAAAGTAAAAATGGTTTGCAGATTGATTTCCCCTGACAGAATCACACAATATTTTAGCTAAACCTGTCAAAGCACCAAAAGAAACAAAGAAATAAAAATAAAAATATAAGTTATAAAAAAAAGGAGGGGTAAATCAATAAGTATTATTAATGATTTAGATTCCAAACCCAAAATGAGGTAGGTCCCCGCACTGAACTTAACCTTGAAATATCACTCTTGAACATAAGAACATCCCAAATACTATGGCACACCATTGTTATTTTTTGGCTGTTTTCATATTTCACATGTATTTTCAAGTATAATATGTACACCTAAAATTCCCTCAGAAAGAATGTGTTTTTTATATTTCATTAGTTACACATGGAATGAGGTTTTGAAAGAATCCCAGCATCACTGAACAACAAACTGCGCACTCCAAAACTAGCTAGGATCCTGCATCACTGCACACTCCAAAACTAGCTAGGCTCATGCATGCATAAATTGGCTATTATCCTACATTGGAATTCAAATTTTCCCAATTGGGATGGCTAAAGAAGGCGCGCATGCATAAAATATCTAGGGCCCTGAATGCAAAGCACACCCTCCGCAGCTAGGGGTTGTCCTGATTGGGATAACTCTTAAAGAGGTGTGCATGTCAAATCCACCAGGTACCACGCTTGACAGCTAAAAACTCCAGGGATAATCAGTGCGTATTTATTAAAGTGACATATGAATAAAGGATCATCCAAAGAAGTGATTCATCAAATAAAATTTCATAAAATCAAATTATAAAGCATAATGATTTGAAAAAAAATAATAAAAAAGACCACCATGATAGTGACAGTTTCAGATCATTATCAACGCCAAAAAATACCAAAGATTCCTCCTAAAAATTATCAAAAACTCCCAAAATGATGAAAAGATGAAATAAAATGAATGAAAATCTCTGATTTATACTTTTAGTTAAATAAAAACACCACAAAATTGAAATACGTGAAAAATCACCAAAATAAAAAATTAACACAAAAACAGATCCTGCAACTAAAGTCATGCACAGATCCTGCAGATCCAGGATTAAATGAGCTGAGGAAACAATGGGACGTGCTAAACCAGCTCTGAATTTATTTATAGCTTTATTTCATTGGCCTTACCCTCTCTATGTGCCCTGAGAAGGTCTCCCTCAACCCAAAAAGGTATTTATACTGTACCTCTTTTGACTTTTTTTCCCTCTGTAATCTATTATTTATCATCACAAACGTTTTAATAATTGTTCAAGTCCTTTTTGTTAAAATACTTGCGCACTTATGTGTGTTCCACATATAGTCGTAATCCAAATGGGATGCAAACATGGGCCTCTACAGCCCACTGGATGCTTTCCATCAATATTCATTTGAATTCATCCAATCAATTATCCAATATATTGCCCCATTGTGAGAGCCAATCAGCCTTTATAGACACAAGGTGCCAAGCATTTCTTTAGATTTAATGACTGCTCCTCCTGCCACTAACCTAATTGCTGGTCATAATTTTCAGACATCATCAGTACCAGGCTTTATTGGATCCATGTTTGTCTGTTTTTAATTCTGGATTCTTTGTAGTACCTTAAAATTTTGGAGAAGAAATCTTTCATTTAAGAATCCAGCTATTCCAGAATTATTATTAATAAGTCAGATGTTTGATTTTTGGGCAATGCTTATTGATATTAATCATGACAAAATTTTTTGCGCTCAGTTCGTGAGGAATAATGAAGATTCAGATCTGTTCTGAGGTAAAGAAAATTTTTTCCCATCTTATTTTTAAGGTACTTGAGTAAGAAACATGTAGCATACATTGCATATGATCTAGTTTGATGAAGAGAACAGGATAAGTATCTTATTGGAGATGCTGAAAGTTAACTATGTTGGATATTTGATACATAAGAAGGGTCACTATGTGAGTGACAGCAAGCAATGAATTTGATATCCATGGAAGAAGACAATAAGCTCAATCTTGCTATGGAAGATGTGGCTCTGAAGGTATTGGTTTCTGATTATTGGATCTAACAAAGCAATTCAAATTATTTTGGAAGTACTCATGATTGTGGGAATATGTCCCCTATAAGAGATTTAAGGAATGAGAGGATCAAGTAATTGACTTGATTAATTTCCATGAGATTTGGATTAAGATTCATTTTCTGTAAGAATATAAACGTTTTTTTTTTGATTTGAAACAGAAAAATGTTCTTTGTGAACAAATTTTGAATAAATTGCTTTGTGCAGATTTATTTAAGATTTTGGCTCTGAGAAAAGTGGCTCACAGTAGAACTGTTCATAAGGTAAAGGAAAAAAACTGTGAGAGTTTTACCTTAGGGTCCAAGAGTAGAAATGTTCTCTCAAAGATTTTAGAAATAAATGTGATTCCTAGAGAGGAATTTTCCATTGATTTGGCAGGGCCATTCAACCCAATTTTGGTTGGAGGGGCAAAGTAGTCCATCAATTTATTTGACACAGCAACTAATTTTGTATGGGTAAAACCAATAAGATCAAAGGATCAAGCAAAATACAAGGTTTCTGTAATATTCAAGGTCTGGAAACAGAATGGTTTGATGAAGGAGATCAAAAGGGTAATGACTGATGGAGGGGGTGAGTTTCTGAGTAAGGAGTTTGAGACCTTTTTAAGTGATTATGGTATCACTCATATTGTTAAAACTGCAAGTACTCCACAAAATAATGGAATAGTTGAGAGAATGAATAGGACTTTGTGGGATAAAGTCAGAACAATTATGGCTCAATATGGTCTACCAAAGTTCTTATGGGCTGAGTTGTTATTTACAGTTTTTCTGTTGCATAATATTGTGAGTGTTAATGGGAAGATTTTCCATTATCATTTTTGGAAGTAAGAGCACAAAAAGTAACACCTTAGAATACCTTTTTGATTGGTCTATTATAGTGTTCACCACAATGAGGTGATTGGCCAATTGGATCCTACAGCAAGAACAGCATTGCTTGTTGGTTATGATTTAATAGGAAATTCATATAGGATATATTGTATAGAATCTAGAAAGGTTATCTGTAATAGGGTAGTAAAATTTGAGGAGAGTAACTTTCTACCCAACAGGAGTGAAGATTTTCCTGTTGATAGATCACAGCAAGAAATACCATTAGAGCCTATTTCACCAGCAAAAGATGAGGAAAATGTGGTTCTAGATAATGAGGAGATGTCAGAAGTTCCACCAGAGGGTTCAGTACCTCCTTCAGGGAAGTCTGTTAATTCAGAACCTGATGAGCCTCCACCTCCAGTTAGAAGGAGTGGTTGGATGAGAGTAAAAGTTGATAGGTATAGGAAATGGAAGTCTCATTATTCTTCTGCAGAATATGAGGAAGATAAATTTGGGGAACAATGTATGCTTAATGAAATTCTGGGGTTGAGTTCAGAGATGGGTTACGGGGTTAACCAAGGATGAGGATACTGTGTATATGTCAATTCCTCATGGTTTTAGAGAATGGTTTGTTGAAACCAAACCAGAAACCACAAAGAAAATCTGCATAAAAATTTTCTTATCTGCAGATAAAGGGGAATATTTCCTTAAGCTGAAGAGATACCTGTATGGATTGAAGCAGTCAGCTGGTTCATTGTATAATACCATGAGTCAGAAACTTGTAGATATAGGTTTCAAAATGAGTGAGGCTGATCCATTTCTATTTGTTATAAAGTATGCTATACTATTTGCTTGGTTAGATGATTTATTATCATTGGGAATGGTAAGGATAAAGTCATGAAGATACCCATGAAATATTTCAAGATAAAAGATCTTGGTATTGCACAAAAAGTGCTGGGGATGAAGTTTAGTAAGTGTAATCATGGAACAAAATTGGATTAGAGCCATTATGTTGCAGGAATTCTTAACCAGTGAGGCTTAGAAGATGCAAAGGATTTTGGTATTCCAATGCAGTCAAACATCCATTTGGAGAAGTCCACAGATGAACAGAATATGGAGTTTTTTCAGTCAGGGAATGATTATAGGTCATCTATTGGGTTGATGAAACATTTGGGACAGTTTACAAGACCAGATATTGCGTTTTCAATTGGTATTTTATGACACAAATTAGAAAAACCATGCATGAGGCACTGGGTAGCTTTTAAGAGGGTTATGAGATATCTTAAACAAAAAAATAGTCTGGGACTAAAGTTTTCAAATTCAAAAAACTTTGATTTGGTTGGTTATTCCAATGAATGTTGGGCAAATGTTAACACTAGAGAATCAACAAGTGTTTTTGTATCCTTTTTAGGTAAGAACCTTGTTTTGTGTATGTCCAAGAAGTTTTCTGCAATAATTCTTTTGTAAAAAGAGGCGGAGTATAGAGCTTACTTAGCGGCTTCACAGGAAGCAAAGCGGTTGAGAAAAGTCTTAGATGATATACATAAGCTACAAGGGTTTGCGTTGTTGAATTCAAATAAACAGAGTACCATTGCGTTTGCCAAGAAAAAAGTGTTCCATTCAAGAACAAAAAATATTGATGTTCACTATAACTATATACGTTGTGGTGACCAATTTGGTACACTTCAAGAAAAGGGGAAAAATTTAAAAAAAAAATTTCTTAGTTTTTTATCTTATCCAAAAATTGAAAAAAAATAATTATTATGTATATCATTTATCATTTTTTCCCTTCCTCCAACTTGTTCCCGTTATAGCTTTCTAGGGAAGGCCAATGGTTGTTAAATTCCCTAGGATATTTGTTCAATTCCCCCCCTTTCTCACACTTGACAGCCCTCCAAACATTTATGGCCAATGAGAGTGTGCAAGGGTTCTTGCTTGATCCATCCAATTGATCTTCCACCCTCATCATCCATCCAATCACCCCTCTACCCCATTGTTTTGTTGCATCATCCGTCTCCGACCCATCCCATCTACCATCCATCATCCTGCTTCATCTGGTTGCCTGCGCTGCTCATTTCGCGCAGTAGCCATCATTCATCCTCCAACCATCATCACTGCCCTCCAATCATCCTCAAATAATTCCATTGGGCTCATATCCAATTTCATTCACCTCACTCTCATCCAAGATCAGGCTCATCATCACCTCAGCACTCATCACCTTGCATGCAACCCTCATTCTCATCTTGCTCATCCCTCAATGTCTGACCAACAGCTATCAATACCTCTCCTTTCCCAAATTCTTGCTCACTATCACTGATTGGACCCAAGCGCAAGTTCCTCCATCATCATCATCAAAAAAAAATCTGCTCATATTTTTCTCTGGACTCATATGTGTCATCCAATTGTAAATAGTTACAGGGCCCTGTGGCCTATATAAAGAAGGGGATCTTCCCCCAGATTTTCTAAGCAATCTATGCACCAAATATCTATGGATCTATCAATAAATCATCTAATCCTTTGATCAATAAATAAGGGTATCCCCCTGTGTGTCATCATCATTATTGTCATCATCATCATGAAGCTGGACATATTGGTTGATTATCCCCTTATACTCATCCTTATCACCAACCAATAGCCTTGCTGGTTGAAGAAGAATTCATTAGGTTGAATTATTGAGTGTTTTAAACCACTCCTTTGATCCCTTTCCCTGACCACATTTGTCTTGATCATTCACCTGATTGTCTTTCTTGAACAGTCACATTTTACTAAGAGGTTTATTAATTTTAAACCTGGAGTTTTAAGCCTCCCTGCATTTATATGATAGTTGCATTCCGCCACACTACTCTTGAGTTCCTTGAGAAGTGTTGTGTTATTATTGTTAAACTGCATCATTGTTCTGGTTTGGAACCTCATAGACAATTTCCTTGTTAGTACAGCTTCCCACAGTTATCTGGTAACCTCGCTGTAACTTCAAGCCATTGATTTTCTAATTTGGGCAGGTTCATGGAGAACTTGGTGAGGGATTGGGATTGAGTTCATCTTTCCTGAGCCTATTGTTACAACCAGAGCTATAGGCTTGCGGGAAATGTTACTTTAAACTGCACTCTTCTATTGAACTCCAAAACAGGCTACAACTTATTTTGTTCAAGTCTCTCCCTCACCCTCTTTCCTCAGAGTGTGTTGTCTTCCTTCCTTTTGTTTACTAACAAGTTATCAACTTCTCTGTGATTCTAAATTTACAAGGTTCTGGACCTTGATTCCAGTTACATCTAGATATTTTGGTAACACTCAGGAGGGCAGCCTAAAAAAGCAACTTTCCCCACCGCAGGCATTCCAATGGCCATCATCATTTGCAGTCTTACATCCTGATGCATTTAACCGCAAAGAAATAGTATTGAGGTACATGCTTACTGGAGCAATGATTGCAGACATCATGAATAGGGCATTAGACAGAAAAAAGCACCAAGGCTTTGTCTCTAATATGCATATATCACCCATTTTGTATTAAGGGGGTGTGTTAAAATAGATAGGCACTTATGTGGGTGCCATGTATAGTTTTAATGCAAATGGGACGCACATATGGGCCTCTATGGCCCACTGCATGTTTTCCATCAATATCAATTCAAATTCATCCAATAAATTATTCAACGTATTTCCCCATTGTGAGATCCCATTAGCCTTTATAGACACAAGGTGTCCAGCATTTCTTTTGATTTATTTACTGCCCTTCCTTCTACTAAGCTAATTGCTGGCCATAATTTTAAAACTTTTGAAGTTATAAGCAATTGATTTATGAATTCAGTACAAACTATATTAGTCTTATTGCTAAAAGTTATTGCTGCTTGATTTGAAGACAAATCACTACACCCACTACCTTTGATCCAAAACACTTCAACTGTGAAACATTGCAAGTAACAAGCAAGTTAGTTCTCAAAGTTTTAAGTTATTTCCCATCTGCTTTGGCTTATGTGCTACCATGGCCCAGCCATATCTAGCCTTTTATGGGGTTTTAACCCTTTTTTTGATTCATAAGGAACCCACTTTTCCAGGGTAAAAGGCCCGGAGTTGATTTTCTGAAGAGATATTTTAATGAACACAAGTTTTTATAAGACTTTAGCTTCTTGTTGAATCATTACTCCTTTATTATATTGGAAAACATTTACCAAACCATAGAAAACCTGCACTTACCCAAATCATATTCACCTTTTTAGATTCTTAGTTGTGTTTTTTTCTTTCAAGAATATTATTTTTCTTCCACTGCATTACTCTCGGTAGCTACTGCACTGCAAGTTTCCTGGTATCAGAGAGTTCAAATTTGAATAAAGGCTGATCAGATATCTTTTATCTCAAACAATATTCAAATAACCAAGGATAAGGGTTTTCTTTTAAGGGGGTAGATCTGCGGAGGACCCCAAAGGATGGTTTACCTACAGGGGCTGGGTAAGAAAAAGATTTTTTGCCACTTTTTTGTGCCTGGTATCTCAATGGGGTTTTTTACTGATTGGGTAAGGGTGTTTTATTTTATTAGGTGCAGAATGGTCTAGGTTTCAGAAGCCCCTTTTTCCGATTGGCTGGTGGGTTTGGTTCAATTTGTTAGCAATGATGTTTTAAAATTAGTTTTTGGATTTCCTTTCTCTTTTTTATTATTCTTTTTTTTTTGGTACAATTGATGATATTTCATATGGGTTTTAAGATTTGGAGAAGCCTTTCTTTATTGCAACACTGACTTTGCAAAATGCAGTAATAATAAGAAATAATGGCAGTAATTTAGACCTGGATGGTAAGAAATGCTGATCCTCAGACAGGAGTGATTGAAGAACTATCCAGGACCTCTGAATAAATTTTTTTCAGGCTCCTCCTGAGCTTCTCAGGTGACTGCCAAGTGGTCAAAGTGGAAGGAAAATGGAGCACCAGTGGTTCAATGGGGAGTAAGGGATGAGGGAGATGAGCTTTTTGGGGACATGTGGTCAAGCTTAGGAATTTTCCTCATAGGAGGGAAGGAAGCAGGTCCCAGTGTGAGATTTGGAGACTAGGGGGCTTTTTTTGGGGGGTCATTGTGAGTTGGCGGGGGGTACCATGCTGTTGCCACAACCCTTAGGCAGGGACTGCTGAGGTCCAGTGTTTAAACTCCTCCTAAGCTCAGTAGTGCACATTAAATGTTGGTTGCAGGCAGAGGATACCTTGATATGGCCAAGGGCTTGGTCAAGATATTGGCTATCATATTGGATGAGGGAACCTGATCTATTGAGAGAAGCAATTTAGACACTAGGTCTTGGAGATACTGATACCTGGTCTCTATGTGTTTTGAGTTAGGATTCAGTTGAGCCTCCTTACTTATGAAGTTGGCGCCTGAGTTGTTGTGGAATATGACAGGTTTGGGGATGGCCACTCTGAGACTGATGATTAGGCCCAACAGCCACCTAATTTTCTTAGCGCAGTTGTTCATGGCAATGAACTCTGCCTCCATGGTAGATTGTTTGACAATGGTTTTCTTCTTGGTAATCTCATGCACTGTGTTTCCATATAGTGTGATGAAAAAGCCAGTGGTTGATTTCCTCATGTCTTTAAAGTTGGAATAGTCAGTCCCAGCACTGCCAGTCAGAAGCTTGCTTGGTTCTGAGGTCTGGGTGTACAGTAAACCAACTTGGGTTGTGCTGCAGAGATATCTCAAGAGGTGCTTGACAATGTTCCAGTGACAAACAGTTGGCTTGGATGAGTAGTGAGATAGTATTTTCACCATGCAAGTGATGTTGGGTTGGGTGTGTAGCGCAAGGTGATTTAGCATTCCAAGAGCCTTCTGCATAATTTTTGCTTTGAATGGTTCAACAGATTTGGCTGAAAGTTTCCCTAGATTTATTGGATCCCAACCTTTGACTGGATTTTCTGCAGAAATACAGAACTCTTCCAGGACCTTCTTGCAGTAGTCTTGTTGATTGATGAGTACAGAGCCATCCTCCTTCCAGTTGAACGTGTAGCCTAGATTTTCCATCAGCCTTTCCATGTATTGGAAGTTTTAGGTTGATGGCAGGCCTTCCAGAAGGTCCAATACCTCTTGGCATGACTTACCTGAGACCATCATTGACATGAATGTGCAGAAGCACATACTTTGATTTTTTGTGAAAGAGTGACTTGTTGGATGGTGAGGAGACTAGCCACAGCAAAATGAGAGTGTTGGTGAGATGCTTCTTCTAGCATGTAGGGGCTTGTTTGGTGTAATAGAGGGAATCTTTGGGGCACCAGAACCAGTTTTCTTTCCTGGGCACTTTGAATCTGGAGAGCTGAGAGACATGCACTCTAGCGTTGATCTCACCATAAAAGAAATTGTTTTTCAGCTCTCTGATACCAGGAACCATTCAGTCCTTTAGCTACAGATAGTGATAGAAGATACTGGAATAATAATAATAATAGTATTCCAATGATAAACATGTAAAAATCTCAGATAATGAATATTTTAAGAGCTTGTGCAAGATTTAATTGGTTTGGTTATGAAATTTTTTCAATATGTTATAAAAGAGGGGCCACAGTATCATACTACTGGAGGTCTTTACAGACAAAAAACCTCTCTTCAAGGAGCCTCCTTAGGAAGTTTAAGAACCTTGGAATGAAGATGGGTGCCTTAGAAAGGGCTAATTCCACTGATATGGCCGGCAAAACAGCACAGTGTCCAAGACAGGGAGGAAAACACTCAGTCTGAGCACTTTACCACAAAAATCCTGCAATAATAGTAAGGTTTTCAGAGCAGATGGGGTAGATTTGCTTGACTAACTTCAATTGGTTGATTGTTTTTTGAGAAATAAATAACAATAATAATGACTAATTCATAAATAACTTGCTTATCTCTTTATAAGCACTGGACTAAAAATGACACGGTGTCTGATTGATTATAATACTTCCTTGTAAACTGATGATGAATAATAGGTCCAAAGAGGTCCGTATAAATAACTTTTTGAGGTTATTATGAGCTTCTCAGGGTGCGTAGAGAGGGTTCTGCTCTTGGCCTGAGGCTTGAAAGCCAGTTAGGGAAGGATAAGCACCTCCACTTTGTGCTGTCAATCAGCTGACATCAGATCTGCTGGGTATTGGTGCTATTTTGGCCACAGGATCTGTTAATCTTTCATGGTGTAAATGTGATCATTCTGCACTCATCCTTCATTTGTACTATCATTATTGTTTTAAAGTGGACAGATGTGGACATTTACTAATTTTGAATCATCTGCTGAGCACGTAGGTAATTTTTGATAATTATTATGATGACTCGTAGTATTGTTTTGTGGTCTTTGAAGATCAGAATGAGTGATTTACGTGATAATCCTCAATATTTGGTTTATTATTAAAAAATACTTAGGTGGTTTCTTATTAATTTAATTTAAGTTTTATAGTTTTTAAACTATTAAAAATGCATATGTCAGGTTATTAAATATGCCAGCTAACCCTAAATAGGTTGTAGCTATCTTGAGTGGTACCTGATTGTCAGATTTGTCACAACTGATCCAGGCATGTGAATCAGTCAATTCAGATGTGCGTGGGGTACAATCTGCTGCCTGCGTGGAAAAAATGGCTGCGCGCGTGACCTCTGTACGCAGGAATGTGTAGCTACGGGTACGTGGGGTTTTGTAAGGATGCAGGTCTGCGCGCGGGAATTATGACATAACACATTTCTGTGTGTAACTCCTAAAATATACACAACACTACAATTCTGAGTGAAATTTAGTTGTAAAACCTATACATGACAATACATGTAAAACATGGAAATGTCCAGAAAGTGCCATATTGGTTTCATGGCTTTTGGTCCCTTTTTTATTTAATTATTTAAAAATGGAAGGAGTTGGATTTCCAGGGTGAGGTCAGTGAGTGACCTACCTAATTTTGGGTGAGGAATCCATTTCTGCAATAATATTTGTGAATTTCTCACTCCTTCTTTAGTTAATTTTACTTTTATTATTTAATTTTTTTTATCATATTTCTTCTGTTACTTTGACAGGTTGCTCTGTACATAGTAGCAAGCTGACATCTGTCTCCATGTCAAATTGATTTAACTCTAGATTGAATTGGACCGCCATTTCCAGTAGTACTTTGAGAGGTTTGTTCCACCAAACGCTGGAGTACATATTCTAGTAGTTCTGATCTTTCTCTTGATGTTTCCCAAAAAACACCCAACCCAATTTCCACCTCATCATGTCACCAAAATGATTTTTCTTCCTCACTAGGTGCCACATTCCCCAAATGAACCTGTTTTCCTTGGGTGGGGGAACCAGAGCCCTGGTGTTCTTCAAGATGAACAAGTTGTTCTCCATGGAAATGGAGACCAGAAAATTTTCCTTTTCATCCAGCGTTGCAAAGGCTTCACGCACAGAAACAACCTCCATCAGTTTTTCTGAGTCCCCATTTTCCAGGGGTGTGCCTTGTCCATTTCTTGAGGTGGTTAGGTTTGCATATGGGTCAATGTTACTAGAGATGTTTTTTAGTGCAGTTTGTTAGTATGGTATGTAGGCATACCCTTTGGTGGGTGATGGAATTTGGATATGGTTGGCAGGTTGTTATAATTATGGCCAGAAATTATCTAAGGCAAATGATCAGTAATTAAAGCAAAAGAAATGATGGACAACTTGTTTCAATAATAGCTTGATGGGCTCTCACAATGGGGCAACACATTGGATGATATTGTTGATGAATTTGTTTGTATGATGAATTGATGGATGGAAAACAGCAGGGAGAAGAGCTCCTTAAGTACAAAAGATTGACCTCTTGTGAGCCCATGATAAAACAAGCCAAAAGGCAATTTTTCCGCCCCAGAATATCTCTACAGGCTCTACAGGCCTTGTTACTTGGTTTGGGCTGCACCAGCCCACATGGCATCAGTCCCTGTACCCCTAAAACCAGCATATTCCGGTTGTTTCTGGTGTTTCCAACTCAATTAGGCTGAAACAGCCCCTGTGTTGTTCAATCCCTGGGATGGTTGTCTGTTGCAACTGTTCCTATTGCCTCACACGCTGGAGTGTTGCCTCATGCAACCAGCCCCTGGCCATAAAAATGGCCAGGTGGGACCCAGGACACACCTGGGTCCGGTCTCAGACTCACATGGGGGGGGGTGACCAGTGGAAATGCTGTCCCCCCCTCTTTCTCTCAGATCCCTGGAGGGGGCGGTCACTGCCCCCTACCAGGGGCCCTGGGGGTTGATACCCCCAGGGCGTCCTCAATGGAAGTGGGCTGGGGGGTGGTCAAATCCCCTCAGCCCTGTTGCTCCCTCCCCTTGGTAAAAGGGGGGGGAGAGCGCCCCTGGTCTCTGCTTTGCTTCAATGGTGGAGGGGTGATCAGATCCCCCCCACCGCTGGTTGCTCTCCTTGCAGCTGGCCTCTTCATCCTTTGGGAAAGGGGGTGATGAAATCCCCCCTGCCCTGACCAACCACCTTGTTGTGGTTGGTTGCTGGCTGGTTCAACCCAGCCAGTCACCCCCTCCCCCTTGCAATGGCAAGCGAGGGGAGGGGGAGGGAGCTGGGGCCACTGGCCCTTGCTCCTGCGGCGGTGGCCTTAGTTTGTGACTGGCCAGGCCTGCGCGGAATTTCACTGCGCAGGATCCCTTGGCCGCTGTGACAGCACCGCACGGGATCCCTTGGCCGTGGTTACAGCCCCGCGCGGGCCGTCAGTCCCAATGTGGGCCAAACCAAGGAATAAAAGCAGCCCCAAGCGGGCTGCAGAACAAACAGCAGCCCCAAGCGGGCCGCAGCACCAACAGAAGCCCCAAGCGGGCCGCAGCACAAACAGCAGCCTCAAGCGGGCTTTGACACAGGCGGCGGCCCCAATGGGCCGCCCCAAGCCCAAAACGCGAGGGGGAGGGGGAGGCAGCCGGGGCCGCTGGCCCTTGTTCCTGCGGCGGTGGCTGTTGCTTGCAACCGGCCGGGCCCACGCAGCATTGCACTGGGCAGTATTCCTCGGCCGCCAGGACAGCCCTGCGCGGGCCATTGGGCCCTGCGTGGGCCAAACCAAGGAATAAAAGCAACCCCAAGCGGGCTGCAACACAGGGGGCGGCCCCAATGGGCCGCCCCAAGCCCGAAAACTGAGACAAACACCTTTTGGTGGGCCTGCCCGTCTGGCCAAGTATGTCCAAAATAAACCTTGGGCCCCATTATTCCCATACAAGCCCATCTGGCTTTATTTTCTTATATCTCCCACCGGGCCCGTTAGGGCCCGTGTACAAATGAGCATGTTTCAAAAGTTTTGAGGCCAGGTTCCCCATATCAGTGACATCCACACAGGCCCGTATGGTCCGTGTGAGTGTCCAATGGGCCGGAGAGGCCCATATGTGCATCCCACTTGGATTACACTATACCTAGCACAGGCGTAAGTGCATACGTATTTTAACACATCCCCTTAATCCAAAAGGGGTGACATCCGCATTTTAGTCACAAAGCCTTGATGCTTGTTCCTATCTAAAGCCTTAGTCAAGATATCCGCAATCATTGCTCCAGTGGACATGTATGTCAACACAATCTCTTTGCATTTAAATGCATCCAAAATGTATTTATAGTGAACATTGATATGTTTTGTTCCTGAATGGAACACTTGGTTTTGCACCAACGCAATGGCACTCTGGTTATCAGAATACAACAACGCAAACCCTTGTGGTTTATGTGTATCCTCTAAATTTTTTCTCAACCATTTTGCTTCCTGTGATGCTGCTAAGTATGCTCTATACTCAGCCTCTGTTGATGAACAACTTATTGCCAACACCCTCTTGGACATCCATGACACCAGATTCTTTCCTAAGAAGAATACAAAACCACTTCTTGATTCCCTAGTGTAACCATTATCCCAACTTGAATTGGAATAACCAACCAAATCAAAGTTGGCTGACTTTGTAAACAACATTCCCAGACTGTGCGTTCCTTTAAGATACCTCATAACTCTCTTAAACTCTGACCAATGCCTCATGCTTGGCTTCTCTAAGTGTTGCAACAAGACACCAATTGAAAAAGCAATATTGGACCTTGTGCATTGCCCCAAATAATTAAGCAATCCAATAGCTGACCTGTATTCATTCCCAGATTGAAAAAACTCCAGATTCTCCTCATCTGTAGACTTCTCTAAACCAATTTTTGACTGCATGGGAGTACCAAACTCCTTTGCATCCTCTAAGCCATATTTCTTAAGAAGAGCTGCCACGTAATGGCTCTTTTCTAACTTAATACCATTCTTGCTCTTAATGACTTTCATTCCTAGAACCTGTTGCGCCAGACCAAGATCTTTTGTCTTGAATTCCTTTTTGAGTTTCTCCATGACTCTCTCTTTACCATTTCCAATAATTATAATGTCATCGACCCATACAAACAAAATTGCATCCTTTCTTACAAAAAGACAAGGGTTGGCCTCAGATGTCTTGAAACCAATCTGTATCAGTTTTTCACTCATGGTGTTATACCACAATCTAGCTGCTTCTTTCAATCCATAAAGGGATCTACACAGCTTGAGGACATATTCCCCGTTATCTGCTGAAAGAAAACTTCTAAAACAGATTTTCTTCATGGTTTCTGGTTTAGTCTCTACTAACCATCCACAAAAACCATCAGGTATTGACATATAAACAGTCTCCTCCTCTCCAAGTTTTGCATTCAAGTATGCTGTTACAAAATCAGCTTTTCTGATTTCTTCTCCCCACTCCACTGCCAGAGAAATGATGTACCTGAAGGTGTACAGTCTTCCAGTTGGTCAGAAATTTTCTTGGTAATCAATACCCTCTCTCTTCTTGAAGCCCTGTGAAAAGCATATAGCTTCAACTGGCCAGGCTCGCGCGGCATCGCCCCGCACAGGATCCCTTGGCCACCATGACAGCCCCGCCCAGGCCGTCGGGCCCCCAAACCGGGGAATACAAGCAGCCCCAAGCGGGCCGCGGCATGGGCAGCAGCCCCAAGCGGGCTGTGACACGGGCAGAAGCCCCAAGCGGGCTGTGACATGGGCAGCAGCCCCAAGCGGGCTGTGACACGGGCAGCAGCCCCAAGCGGGCTGTGACACGGGTGGCGGCCCCAATGGGCTGCCCCAAGCCCAAAAACTGAGACAGACACACCTTGGCAGGCCAGCCCGTCTTGCAAAGTATGTCCAAAATAAACCTTGGACCCAATTATGCCCATACAAGCCCATCTGGCTGTATTTTCCCATATCCCCCTTCGGGCCCGTTAGGGCATGTGTACCCATGAGCCTTTTTCACCTGTTTTGAGGCCAGTTCCCCCAAATCAATGACATCCACACCGGCCCGTATGGTCCGTGTGAGTGTCCAATGGTCCAGAGAGGCCCATATGTGCATCCCATTTGGATTACACTTATACGTAGCACACGCGTAAGTGCATACATATTTTAACACTGGTGTGGGTGGAGGTTCAGAACTGACAATAGCAAGGGGTCTTCCAGGGAAAATGTTCTGTTTTGAAGTCTTGTTGTTTTAGGAAGCATGGGACAATACCATGGGGCCCAGAGTGTTGAGGCTTCTGTGAGGGGACAGTGGTAGTTACCATAATGGCATAATGTTCCAAAGCAGAAAATGGCAAGTAGGATGTGAGAGCAGAGAGTCAACTGGGTAAGGAAGCTTTTTCTTTTTGCATGGTGTTGGCAGATTGGTACTTGAATTTTAGTTTTGCTGGGGAGAATTCTTGCCTGAATACAATGGCTCCCTTGGCAGTATCTTCCTGCATCTTGTATCCAACAAAAAGCAGGTTGCAGGGTTTCAGAGTAACCTTGCAAAAATTAAACTGTTGATAGGAAAAAATTGGGTCTGTTAGCTAAAAAAACAGGAAATTGTGAAACCTGCCCCATTGGAAAGATTACCAGAAGTAGCTTTGGCGGTAAGCATGAGTGGGCTGACCAAACTTTCCAGGAGCTACATCTAGATCTGGTAGCACACAAAGTTCCAATGAGCCAGCAAGGACACAGATTTTTTCTAACAGTGGTTAAAAGCCAATTTTGATTTGTGGGGGGATTTCCAATGAGAGAAAAAAGGAAGTCTTAACCTGTTCTGATAGAATTCATCAACATAAAATTAAAAACATTCAAATACTATCCACGGATCATTGGTTCGGATCAAGGGACAGAGTTCAAGTGTGAGACCATGAGCAAGTTCTGGAAAACTAATGGTATTAAAAAAACATTTTTGGATCCATACACTCCTTGAATGAATGGGCTGAGAAAAAGATTAAACCAAACTTTTCTTGAAAAGCTGAGAAAAATTCTGTAAAATTCCAAGATTCCCACAAAGATATTGGACATACTACTACTAAACTGCAACTGAATGATCAACCATATTCCAAATCATAAAACAAAAAATTGCTGTAAAAGCTATTCAAACATTGCAAGCTACCACTAGGGTACTTCCATCCCATAGTAAACATGTTAAGCTTCATCTTGGGACCCAGGGGTGCCTACACTAAACTGGAGCCGTCAGGGAAGATGGGGAGGCTTACATGTTTCAAAAAAAACTTGCAGTTGTATAAAATACTTGAAGGAGATTGAAAGATGATGGAAACCAAGAGTTTCAGATTTCTTGAATTCAATAAAAAACAGAAATTAAAGGACTGCAAGGGCAAACCACTTCTCCTAGAACCCAAAGTTGACAGCAAACCACTTGTAAGACACAAGCGTTAAGCCACTCCAAATAGTATAACAGCTCATGAAAAAACTTCCAAGGTGAAAGAAACAGATATAAACAACAAGGGCTATTCAGAAAGCTTCACTCACAAAGATCCCACGCCCCGGTTACAACAGAGATACAATCTAAAACCACGGAAAGAACACCTGAAGTCATAAAAATACTTCCACTACTCTAGTGGCATGGCACACTCAGAATAAGAAAGAATGATAAGAGATGAGGCGTGCAAGGCCAAATTCAAAAGCATCAAGGCAAATTGTGTTTGGGAGTATTTTGAAGGCACCCCCAAGAGATTCATATTGACCATGATGGTCATCCAAGATAAGTCAGCCACTCTTTCCATCCTGGCCAAAAATAATGCAAGGTTATGTAAATTAGGAGAAATGCTAATTCCCAGTGTGGAATTTGTGGATAATTTTGCACCTACAGGTAAATACTCAAGTCTGGTGACTATCTTAGTGTTTGGACTAGATAAGAAGAATAGAAGCATGAAATTTGAAATAAAGAGTGCATTCCTATTTGCTCTTCTAGAAGAGGAAGTCTAAATCAAAACGCCAAAAGGATTGAATAGACAGTCTAATTATCTGAAGCTAAAAAATATTTATACTGGCTTTTTCAGGAACCAAAAAATTGACATGGGACTCTGACAGACTGGCTTGGGGATATTGGATAGAAGCAGTCCAAATCTGAACCATCACCATTCATGCAGCTGTATTGGGTGTCAGCCTTTTTTCTTCCATTTGGATGACTTAGCAGTGGTAGGGAACATTGAAAAATTCAAGAAGTGAGCTTCTTGTAGAATTTCCCAAACTCATCATCTCACAAGCCAGAAACAGTGATAGGGTGTGAAATCCACATTGAAAACAACTTGGCTATGCTAAAACAATCAAAAATAATCCAAAAAGGACTCAATATGCTTGGGCTTACAGACTTTTGAGAAGCAAAAACTGCAATGAATCAAGGAATTTGACTCAAAAACGCCTCTGAGGACAATAAATTTCAATTCTGTCACTTGAAAATCAACTATAGGGCCTACACTGGTATTCTACACTATCTTGTGTGTCAAAACAGAAACAACCTTCCCCCTTCTGTCTCAACCTTCTAATGGTACAATAATTCACCAGGATTCATAAAACTGGAGGGAATTTCTGCACACCTGGATGTATCTAAAGGGAACTGTCAAATTGAATCTGTTTCTGAATCCCAAAAGAGAGGGAAAATCAAGCATTGAAATTTTTACCAATGAAACCTGGGAAGAAATCCCAACCACACGCAAATCTCAATCAGGAATCATTAGACTTTGGCTTGGGTGTCCCATCACCCAGTCAAGCAAGAAGCAGGCCAAAATATGCCTGTCATCAACAGAATCTCAACTGAATGCGCTCTCCAACGGCATACAGGAGAGTATTTGCCTACCATTCTTGATAGGGCTGTTATGGGATGCCAAAAAACCTCCTCAACATTTCCAATTTACAACAAGGTACTTCTAGAAAAGGTTAGGAACTTTGGGTCAAGCCCAAAAACCAAACACATCAATATCAAGATGAAGTGGATCCAAGAACTACATAAAAAGAAAGAAATAGAAGTCAAGCTCATTCCGGGGAACAACATGTTAGATGATTCCTTAATTAAACCAAGCTTCTTAACATTACCAAAGCAGATATCTGGAATTTGCTTCAGGTCATATTCAAACAAAATTTTAGGTGGTTGTTGTGACAATAATTTTTTTCAGCTACTGTTTCATTCCTATACCCTTACTTCTTTTTCTTATTTTTCATTCCTATCATTTCCTTGAACTGGCAGTGCGCAGTAAACCAAATCTTACCAATTCAAAGATTAATATTAATTATGACTCACCAATGCAAGAAGTACTTCAACCAATCAAGAGCACAACTTCAGCCAGACTCCTCCCTCATCAAACAAAACCCTTCCAAACGGAGCACAAAGAAAAATTGGAGACTAGAAAAGAAGGCAATAAAAGGAATCAAAACTCAAACGTGGGAAGGAACTTTGAGGGGATCCATACTTAGGAATATCCCCTTAGGTCAAACTCAACAAAATAAGGTCCAAGTGTAATTTGGTGCAAACATGATTCAGTCCTGGAAATGTGAGAATGGAAAAACACTAAGTCAGATGCTTCTTCTCAGTCTATCTTTTTTGGGATATAACCTTTCACTATCATCTGTTTCACATTCATTCTTTTCTTTTAAATGACTTTCACCAGCTTCAAACTAGTCTAGGTGAATTTTTCAATCTTGTTATTAAGATTCCTTGATCATGTGACTCCATTTTTGTTGGTATGTGTCAAAGGGTCTTTGAATACTACGTTTGAAATGAATTCTTCTGGTTTTTTGGTTCTGAAATTCATCAAACAGCACTATGCATCTGTAAATGCAGTCAGGATCATGTATAACAAAAAAAAAAAAACCAGCAGAAACTTGCCCCAAAAATGCACAGAAATATATACATGCAGGAAGCAAACCCAGTTCCAAAAAAGCAACCAGGAGCAGAAAAATCCTTTCAGAATACACAGAAATATATGAAAGTTTTTTTTATGCATGAAAAACATGTGCTATGTATTTTTAACAACCACAAAAAATATCTCACAGTAATTTTCTAATTTTTAGAAAACAGCAGAAATGCCTCATGTATTTGTACATATATTTTCACCTCTCTGATACCAGCAAACATTAATTCCTTTAGCTACAGAGAGGGATAAAGTAATGAGATAAAAATATTCCAAAAAATAAAGACAGAAAATTCTCAAACTAATAAATATTTTAAGAGCTAGTTCAAGTTTTAATTGGTTTGGTTTAATTGTTTTAAATATTTTATAGAGAGGGAGAACAGTACCATACTACTGGGGATCTTTACTTTGTTAGAAACCTATCTTCAGGGGATCACTTTGGACTGTGTAGAAACCCTGGAATCAATGTGAACATTAATGAATTACTCAACAATTCTTTATCCAACTAATTGGTGATAAAGGCCGGGAAAAGCAGAACACAAGTCAAGGCAGGAATGGAATAACTAAATTCTTTGAGTAACCAAACACAGGGTACCTGAAAGGATTCAGATAAAGGGTTTCAGGGCAAAGGTGGGGTTGATTGCTGAATAAAATTCAATTAATCAATAATTTATGCAGAAATTACTTTTTTATAAATCACACAGGGCCATAAATCACTTGCTAAAATCTTTGGACCACTTTAGCACAGATGGCAAGGTGTATGGACATTAATTGGGAAATTCCTTGATGACTGGGGGACAATAAGCCTAAGAAGGCACTGTATAAATAACGTTTTGGGGCAAAAGGAGCTTCCTCTGGCCATTGAGAGAGGGGAATACTCAGGGTCCAACACTAGAAAGCCATCCAGGGAATCTTACGCACATCCCAAAAGTGCCACCAATCAGGTGATCTCATATCTTCTGGATTTCTGCATGTTTTTAGCTGCAGGATCTGTCAATGTGTTCATTTGTTATTTTGATGATTCTGCACATATCTTTGATTTTGATTTACCATTGTTTTGCTTAAGTGATCATTAGTGGGAGCTTATTTATTTTTAATCAACTGCTGATCATGTTGATAATTTTGAATAATTTTTAAGATAACTTCTTGATATGTTTTGAGATATTTGGAAATTTGGATCTTTTAATATTTTGGTGATCCTTGAAGTTTTGTCTTAAATTAAAATAACTTAGAATTTATTTCATAATAATTTATTTGATTTATTTAGTTTTTAGACTATCAACCATGCACTTATCACATTATTACATCTGAATGGTTGATCCATCTACGTTGTATCTGTTAATGGGGGCACCATCTGTCATTTCGGATTTGAAGGATCTTGAATTTCAGAGCACTCAACTCAACTGCATTTGGGGCAGGATATTCTGTGTTCAGGAATCCTGAATGGGTTTTCCTATCCAACACATGCATGCCGGGAAAGATCAAGTTAAATTAGCTGCTTGAAGCTATTTTCAGGGATGCGGGGCTGCATGCGGGAATTCTGAAAAAACACATTTCCGCGTGAAACTCCAAAAATATACGAAACGCCCCAGTTTCAACTAAAATTTAGGTGTGAAAAAAATACATGACAACATGTGTGAAATATTAAAATGACAAAAAAGTGCCATAGTTCTGCCTTGTATTTTGGTCAAATTTTGTTTAATTATGTAAAGCGTGATGATAAATTAACAACCCCCAGTCGGATGGTGGTCGTGTAGGGCCCTACAAGACCCATTTGATGCTTCGCTGCCCATACACCACTCCAAAGGGTTCTTCCAAACAAAACCATTTAGACCCATTTCAGAGGGTATACAGCCCCAAAGGGTTGCCTGTGTTTGGAACTGCCCTATCAATAAAGAAAAATAAAAATTTGAAAATTTGAAAAAATCAAAAAAATGTGCCCCAAAAAAAAAATAAAAAAAAGGAAAAAGGGAAATATTAAATTCATGGCTCATTAAGTCGTGTAAACGGCTTAATAGGCTGTGTGGCACCCTAGACGACTCAAACAAGCTGTGTGGAATGCTAAACAACTCTAATGGGTCGTGTGACATGCTACACAACTCATATGGCCCATGTGGCAAGCTACAAGACTCAAATGGGCCGTGTGGAATGCTGTACATCCCATTTGAGTTGTGTGGCACAATTAACAACTCAAATCACGTTGTTTAGCCTCCACTAAATAATATATAATGAATAATAAATGAAAAATTATTAATTATAAATTATAAATTATAAATTATAAATTATAAATTATAAATTATAAATAATATAAAATGAATAATAAATAATAAATAATAAATTATAAACTATAAATTATAAATTATAAATTATAAATTATAAATAATAAATAATAAATAATAAATAATAAATAATAAATAATAAATAATAAATAATAAATAATAAATAATAAATAATAAATAATAAATAATAAATAATAAATAATAAATAATAAATAATAAATAATAAATAATAAATAATAAATAATAAATAATAAATAATAAATAATAAATAATAAATAATAAATAATAAATAATAAATAATAAATAATAAATAATAAATAATAAATAATAAATAACAAATAATAAATAATAAATAATAAATAATAAATAATAAATAATAAATAATAAATAATAAATAATAAATAATAAATAATAAATAATAAATAATAAATAATAAATAATAAATAATAAATAATAAATAATAAATAATAAATAATAAATAATAAATAATAAATAATAAATAATAAATGATAAATAATAAATAATAAATAATAAATAATAAATAATAAATAATAAATAATAAATAATGAATGTGAATAATGAATAATGAATAATGAATAATGAATAATAAATAATAAATAATAAATAATAAAAAATAAATAATAAATAATAAATAATAAATAATAAATAATAAATAATAAATAATAAATAATAAATAATAAATAATAAATAATAAATAATAAATAATAAATAATAAATAATAAATAATAAATAATAAATAATAAATAATAAATAATAAATAATAAATAATAAATAATAAATAATAAATAATAAATAATAAATAATAAATAATAAATAATAAATAATAAATAATAAATAATAAATAATAAATAAAAAATAATAAATAATAAATAATAAATAATAAATAATAAATTATAAATTATAAATAATAAATAATAAATAATAAATTATAAATTATAAATAATAAATTATAAATTATAAATAATAAATAATAAATAATAAATAATAAATAATAAATAATATATAATAAATAATAAATAATAAATAATAAATAATAAATAATAAATAATAAATAATAAATAATAAATAATAAATAATAAATAATGAATAATAAATAATAAATAATAAATAATAAATAATAAATAATAAATAATAAATAATAAATAATAAATAATAAATAATAAATAATAAATAATAAATAATAAATAATAAATAATAAATAATAAATAATAAATAATAAATAATAAATAATAAATAATAAATAATAAATAATAAATAATAAATAATAAATAATAAATAATAAATAATAAATAATAAATAATAAATAATAAATAATAAATAATAAATAATAAATAATAAATAATAAATAATAAATAATAAATAATAAATAATAAATAATAAATAATAAATAATAAATAATAAATAATAAATAATAAATAATGAATAGTGAATAATGAATAATGAATAATGAATAATAACTAATAATAATAAATAATAAATAATAAATAATAAATAATAAATAATAAATAATAAATAATAAATAATAAATAATAAATAATAAATAATAAATAATAAATAATAAATAATAAATAATAAATAATAAATAATAAATAATAAATAATAAATGATAAATAATAAATAATAAATAATAAATAATAAATAATAAATAATAAATAATAAATAATAAATAATAAATAATAAATAATAAATAATAAATAATAAATAATAAATAATAAATAATAAATAATAAATAATAAATCATAAATAATAAATGATAAATGATAAATAATAAATAATAAATAATAAATAATAAATAATAAATAATAAATAATAAATAATAAATAATAAACAATAAATAATAAATAATAAATAATAAATAATAAATAATAAATAATAAATAATAAATAATAAATAATAAATAATAAATAATAAATAATAAATAATAAATAATAAATAATAAATAATAAATAATAAATAATAAATAATAAATAATAAATAATAAATAATAAATAATAAATAATAAATAACAAATAATAAATAATAAATAATAAATAATAAATAATAAATAATAAATAATAAATAATAAATAATAAATAATAAATAATAAATAATAAATAATAAATAATAAACAATAAATAATAAATAATAAATAATAAATAATAAATAATAAATAATAAATAATAAATAATAAATAATAAATAATAAATAATAAATAATAAATAATAAATAATAAATAATAAATAATAAATAATAAATAATAAATAATAAATAATAAATAATAAATAATAAATAATAAATAATAAATAATAAATAATAAATAATAAATAATAAATAATAAATAATAAATAATAAATAATAAATAATAAATAATAAATAATAAATAATAAATAATAAATAATAAATAATAAATAATAAATAATAAATAATAAATGATAAATAATAAATAATAAATAATAAATAATAAATAATAAATAATAAATAATAAATAATAAATAATAAATAATAAATAATAAATAATAAATAATAAATAATAAATAATAAATAATAAATAATAAATAATAAATAATAAATCATAAATAATAAATGATAAATGATAAATGATAAATAATAAATAATAAATAATAAATAATAAATAATAAATAATAAATAATAAATAATAAATAATAAACAATAAATAATAAATAATAAATAATAAATAATAAATAATAAATAATAAATAATAAATAATAAATAATAAATAATAAATAATAAATAATAAATAATAAATAATAAATAATAAATAATAAATCCCACTGTAAAATCCCATTCTGAGTCCTCATGGTGGGAGGAATTACCTGAACAAAGACCCCATGATCCTCCAGATAAATTTCAATGCGGACCACAGAAAAAGTTGCAGGAATAATCACATTTTTATTCATTATTTTTGCGCCTTCAACCACAACAATTTGAGCTCTGAAGACTGCTTAACCCTTGATAGTGCATGCTCCATACACATGATATGAAACAAGGAATACTTTTTGTCTATCAACAATCAAACTTGGCCTGAAAAAATATAAATGTGGAAGAATGGTGAGGATATAAGTATTCAATGGATTGGAACTGCAGAGATCCTCCATGAAGGTAGCAAAATTAAAACCACAAACTCTGCGTGGGTTCCAGAAGCTACTGTGAACCCAATCACTCTTGGAGCTCTCCTCCATAAGGGATGAGTACTGAAAGTTAATATCCAAGCAATTAAACCAGCTTTCCTCTCCAATACAGGGGGAATTTATTTCTCAGTGGGTTGATAGATAACAACGTGCTTTTCATTAACAATGGCCAATTCACGTTAACTAACACTCAACCCAGCTCCTGCTAACTAAATCAAACCCATTTACTCAAGCTTCATCAAAAGCTGGGCCATGAAAGCATAGAAAGGACTTTGGAGCATCTTGGTCACAGTATCAACCAGAAAACTTACCCCAACTTTGATTGTCTTTCTTTCAAGAAAGCTAAGATCAAAAAAATTCTGTTTTAAAATCAGTAACTGCCTTCAACAAGGGTCTTTGACAGACTTCATCTCACTTTAATGGGTCCTCTTAACCCAATAAGTAAAGGTTGGATGTGGTACACCTTAACTGTTGTTGAAAAAAAGTCAGGATAATTTTATGCATTCCCTTAACCATCAAAAAGAGCAGCTGCTGAAACCATGAATTGATTGAAAACAAATCCAAGAAACAAATTTGTGACCAAACAGAGATTTTTTCAGACAGCGGTGGGGAATGTGTCAACAAGACATTCCAATCCTTCCTCAAATCTGATTCATTCAATCACTTAATCAGCAAGCCTTACCATTACCAGCAAAAATGCAAGGCTGAAAGAGAAAACCAAGCTAAAATGGAGTCTCTTTCATCATTTTTCAGCTCCACCATGGTTCCAAAAAGTTGCTTGCATGTTTTCATCAAAAGCTGCTGCTTTTCATTAAAAAAATCAATGCCAAGAAAAAAACCCTCTACCCTGGGAAACGCTACAAAATGAAAAGATTCCAAGCAACTACCTCAACCCTTTAGGAACTCCAGGAATACATCTCCTGAACAAAAAAAAAATTCACTCCAAACTGAGTGAGAAAGCAAAAAAAGGCTGGTTAATTTGGCACAATCCAAAATTCATGTATTAAAAAATTGTCACCACATTGCAAAAGATTATCAAGGACAAGCATGTGCGTTTTCTCAAGTCTACCCTACTCCACACTTCCAATTGGCTTGGAGAAGTCTTTGAAGTTGAAGTTTCTCCTGATTTGGAGCCTGTCAAGGAAACTGGTAGGCAGGCTGAAAACTCTGCCAGAATTGTTGAAGACCAAAAACCAGAGAAAAACCCTGAGGAAGACCAAACTTCAGTGGAATTGAAAGACTCTGACTCTGAAATTCAAAGGACCCTGAGGCCAAAACTACAGGATAAAAAAAAATTGCAAACTCCTGACTAATAGGGTTACAAACACCCAGAAATACTGAACAGCATTCACAATGAACTCAGAATTCTGGCCCAAAACTCTCCCATAAACCAAGAACTAAACACCATTGAGGAATGGGAATTTTGGGAAGATGCCCATGGAGCTGATGTTACTGAACCTCTTGACACCACCTGGGCCTTTTGCGTTTAGCAAGATCTCCACACTGGTGATACCACTGTGAAAGCCTGATTCTGTGTTCTGTGCTTTAATCAAAGATATGGTATTCAATATTTAAAGAACTTTGCTTAGACAGGAAAGGTGGCCTCTCTTTCAGCTCTGCTGTGTTACTTGTTCAAAAAAATTCTTGATATTCTGCAATTAAATGTAAAGGTGGCTTTAATTCAAGTACCTTTGGACCAGAAACCTTTCATCAAGACTTCCAATAGCTCCAAGAGGATGGCCAATTATCTCAAGTTGAAGAAATCCTTGTATGGCTTGAATCAAGCGCCATTTAACTGGTAAAAGACCCTGAACACATGGATTAAGGAGAATTGATTCAAGGAGAGCAATAGAAATCCATTTCTCTACCTCCATGAAGACCAAATAAAAGCCCTCTTCTTTTAAATGGATGACTTAATAGTTGTTGGTAATAAAGACTGTTTTGAAAATAATTCCTATATAAATTAAAGGACCCTTCAGCTCACAAAACAAAACTTCTTCTGGTAATGAAAATTGACATAGGGGATGATTACATTTATCTCTCTCTTCCAAATAACATCAAAAAGAGAATCAAAGAACTGGACCTACTAAAATCACAGCCCTTTAAAAATCTTTGCACCTTGGGTGTGGATCCCAAGGAAGCCTCTGAAGAAAAGATTGAGGAATTCAAGAAACTAGGTGTCAGTTACCACTCCCCAATAGGAAGATTAAAATTCATAGAAAATATGGAAAGAATGGACATCAGTTTTGCATTATCCAGATTATCCTTTAATCTGCAAAAACCCCATCATCTCTCACTTGAAAGAATCAATCTACATTTGGTGCTATCTCCTGAAGAAAATGACCTAAAAGCTTTTATTCCAAGCAAAATTGTTGCCCAATCATTTAGTCACCTACAGCAATGCAACATTTTGATACAATCGGATAACTAGACTCCCTCAAACTGGTTTTCTTTCTCTATTGGAGTGGTGTTCAATCTACTGGACAAGCAGGAAGAAACACAGCATATCCCTCTCCTCCACAGAATTGGAGTGTGATTTTCTATCTTCCAGTCACATGGAAGGATGCTGGTTGCATCTTCTAATAAGCAAAATATTTCAAAGAAAACTAGACCCTCTGACGCATCTTATTGAAAAAAATGGCCTGAAAAATGAAATAAAAAAATTTGGTTGAAAGTTGCATGCCCAATGAATTCAAATCAAGTTCAAAAGCTTTCAAAAAGAATTTTGAAATGAGATTATAAAAACTAATCTTATTTCTTCTCAAGAGATTCTTTCTGATCCCCTGACAAAGTCATCCAGCACCAATGCTGTAGTAAGATTGGCTGAGTATGTCAGCCACTAAAATCACTTGCTGTCAATTTGAGCCAGTGTGTTGAATTTTAAAATCTTCCTTATTTCTGATTGACTTCTTTGATGCACTTTTTGTTTCCTTTTCATTCATTACAAATGTTTTCCTATACACATTACTTTCATAATTTTGTTCCGTTCAGTTGGTGCGCTGTGGCGACCCATCCGGGACACCCTGGCCGCCTTAAGACCTCAACCCATAAACTGTTCCTAAGGCTCATCCAAACCGTCCTTCATCTTCGCGCCTCGCGCGCTGCGCTTCCTTCATCCGCGCGCGTCGCGCGCCGCGCCGCGCGCGCGGGGCTTCCGTTATCCGCGCGCGTCGCGCGTCCTTTATCCGCATTGCCCATCATCCTTGCCGTTGCGTGTTGCTTGTCATCTTGGCTGTTGTCATAGCGCGTCCTCATCTTTGTTGTCGGGCGTCCCAATCTCCTCATTGCTACCGTCGCGCGGCACTCATCCATCCCGACCGCACCCCCAAGCATTTGGCAAATCCTTGGATCCGTAAAATCTCCCGTCTCACTTGATCTATCAGTTGTGAATCTCAAGCCTGTCAGGATTTACTCAACCGTCTCAAGCCAATCTCCCATCCGCCCATCCGTGCTCTCACGGACTTCATCCGTCACCTTTCCTGGGGCTCTCCCACCCGCTTCCGCCTTTGGACAAGGGGGTGAAGAGTGCCAACTACCGCCCGCGGACATCCGCCGCGGTTTGGTTCATTTCTCTTTCCAACCCCATCTGCCTTCGGAAGAGGGGTGGGTGATTCCGGTATTGTTGCGTGCGCCCATCCACAGAGGGACGCGAGTGACCACATGATTTCCTTTTCTTTTTTTTCTCTATTTGTAGAATCTGTTGTACATAGTCTAACAGGGCCTCCTGCCCATATAAGGAGGGGCTCTCCCCTGCCTTTTGGATCCATCATCCGAGCATGGAAATGATCCAGCATGAAATCAGCACACCCTTGATCCTTGAGCCTCCATACTCAAACCCTTGATCCCTGATCCTTATCACCAACCAATAGCCTTGCTGGTTGAAGAAAAATTCTGTCTGTTGGAATTTTTTTGAGTGTGTTATACCACTACTTGATCCCTTTCTCTGACCATACTGGTCCTGATCCCTGATCACCTTTCTGGAGCCAATCACAATTGATTGAAGAGGTCTTATTAAGCTTAAGACCTGGAGTGTTATACCTCCCCTTAGCTTCTTTGGAGTTGCATTCTGCCAGCCTACTCTTGAGTCCCTTGAGAGGTTTGAGGTTATCCTTGCTTCAAATCAGTTACTGTTTGTTTTAGAGATTCTTAAACATTGTGCTTTGTCTTGTACAGCCACCCTCAGTTATCTGGTACCCTTCAAGCGCTTGATTGCGGAGAGTTGGGCAGGTTCATTGAGAACCTGGAGGTTTCTTGGGTTTGAGTTGATCATCCCCAAGCTTCTGCTGACGACCAGAGTTATTAGCTTGTGGGCGTTGTTTACATACAACAGCTTTTGTTCTTTGAACTCTAAGAAGACTTTAACTTCTTTTGTTCAAGTTTTTCCCTGCATAATCTTGTCTCAGACAGTGCTGTTCCGTCGCTACCAAACTATTATCATCCTTATCCTCTACTCCTTGATTCCTCATTTACCAGGTTCTGGACCTTGATCTCAGTTACATTTAAATATTTTTGTAACACTCAGGAGGGCAGCCTAAACAGCACCTTTCCCCTCTGCAGAACTGCCATGGCCTAGCACCGTTTGGAGTCTTAAAGCGCATACCTGGCTCCTCTCTTGTTGTAATTTTTTCTCAAGTTTCACTCCTCATGTTGTAGAGTAGAACCTTTCCACTTCAAACAGACCAAAATCATTCTTGACTCAGACTATTGGCTTTTTCAACTCAAAAAACAACAATAAACCAATCCTTTCCTTTAGATCTTAATACTTTGGGTCTGAAAGTTTGACCTGGATCAACAACACATCTGAATCAGTAAATTTCACTCATCTGTTAAAATCAAAGTTAAGCTCATTGAAATTATTTTTTGATCCCAAGCTGGATTTCATGCGTTGAATGGATTGTTCCTAAGCTCACCTGCGTCCAACTGTTCTATTTAATGTCATTCAAGGTCATTAACTGGCCTGTAGAAAGTTTTTCTGTTTTTTGCATTGAGAGACTACTGAAGTCTTCACCTTCATTTTCTTCATCTTCCTGTTATATTTTCTATTCATCTATAATTTGCATTTAGTTTATATTTCTATCTGTGTCTGCCTACTGTGTGCTTTCTTGCTCCAACCCCTGAAACTAACTCTCCATTGGCGGTCTCTCCCCAGTGCGCACACTCTATTTACAGATCCTCTCTCCTTTAACAACTGGCTCCAGCTTATATCCAGGATGCCTTTCTCCTTGTAAAGCTTCTCTTTGGTACCATGATCATCCTTGTTTCTGAGTTTGGTAAGCCCTCACTTGTCTTTTTTCTATTTCTTTTCTGTATTGTTCTCATGGTTCTGGATTCTCCCAATTCATTATTCATTTTAATTCTCATTTATTTATATTTATTTCTGTGCCGCAACATTGATCCTGTTCATCTATGTTCCTCATACTGAACACACCTACCTCCTACTTCACAAGGCATAGAGCCTTTTCTGTGAAAGTTTGATCCAATTTATTTTACCTTCTCTCATATATTTGACTGTTTTCCTCTTCTAGCTGAAGACAAACTTTTCTTTGAAGTATCACATCAAAAGATTCACAGTCCCACTTGCTTCTCACAACTTCAGAAAAGTCTTGCTGCCATGACCAACATAGAAGAAAAAACTCAAATTAATATTCCTCTCCTTACCAAGTCCAACTTCCCAAACTGGTTAATACACCTAAAGAGCTATCTCAGAAGGAAGGGACTACTGGAATTCATTGAGGAATAAAACCCAAGCCAAGCAGCTGATCCAGCAATGAAGAAAAAGCTGTACAAAGCTTGTAACATCATTATCCAAAATCTGGGTGACATTTCCTTTGACGCCATTGTAAAAACCTTAAATGAAGCTAATCCATGCACAATCCTGCAAGTTATTCATGAGAAATATTCCCCACAGTAATCCAAAAATTGAGGTTTTCTGTGGCTCAATTTTATAAGATAACAATATCAAGGCAAAATTTCGCAATAAATTAACAAATGTGGCAAGAAGCTCTCTATAGTCAAACTCCAATTTCCCCAGGATATACTCAGCTACATCATTCTTTCCAAAACTCCGCAACTCACTCTACCACATAGCTTAAACTGTACTCCTCAGCAACAAAATCATGAAAAGTAGTACTGCCATTCTCAAAAAGCTCAGGGAAGGGCTTCAACTTGAAGCTGTGCAAACGGAAGAAAACCCAGAAAAAACTGAAAATTTAGGCGCCTCTGTTGCTCTACTCAAGACAGGATCTCAAAACAAACCAAAAACAAAACATCCCTGTTCAAAGTTAAAACACAAACCTCTTTCTGCACCCACCAAGGATTGATGCAGCTGATTTCTTCATCCCAAACTGCTTCCAAAAAATCTAAAATACAGAGCTCAACCTCCATGAGGCCGGTCAAGAACCTGAGAAATTTAGCACTGCAGAGGTGGATCATCCCCATGCCTTCTTCAATTCTCAGCTCTACTTCAAATCCACCAACACCTGTGGATCACTCTTACCAGTATTTTACTCAGGAGATACTTCCCATATTACCAACACTCCTGAATATGTATCAGAGTCAAGCCCCATAAGCATGAAAATAGGCACTGGCTGTGAAGGCTCCTTGCTTTTGGCTATGGTCATTGGAAAGGCTATACTTCTCAACGAACAGGGAGAAAGAGTTGAACTCAACAACATGCTTCTGGTTCCCTCTCTTGATTGCTTCCAAGACTCACTTCAAATTCAGCAACCATAAATTGAGTCAGTCACTTCAATACAAAATTAACCTTGATAATTTTTCCTTTGGGAATTGCCAAGAATCCTCCAGTTAAACTTTGTGAAACTAAGTTCAAAACTGAAGTTAAAGGAACCACCCATCTGAAGCATCAGAAAAACAATGCATGGCACCTTTGTCTGGGTCATCCCCACATAGCTTCTCTCAAGGTCCTTTCCCTGGAAAGCTCTCTTCAAACAAATTACAAGATATGTTGAAGCTTCATGATTACTTCTACACCATATTTCAGTCACTTTAACCCAGCAAACCGCTGTCTCAAAACAATCCCCCCAGACCTTGTATGGCCATTCTCAATCCAATCAAACAGAGGTTTCAATTTTTTCTTACAATCATCAATAAATTTTCAGCTTCAAATCTTTTTCTCTTCTCTGCTCTATGGAACAGTCAGCCTCCGCCATCCAAGACTTCATTAATCACTCCAATAGACCACTCAAGACAAATGAAGTTGTCCAAATGCCTTCATGGCTCATATGTCTTTTTGGTGTAGTGGCCAAGAGCTGGGTTCATGTTCCATTATCTGACACAAGATCAGTGGTTCAACCCACAATAGATACAAGAATTAATAATGATAAATAGTTTTATAATTATATTCTAAATTTTGATAATATTTTACAATGAGTTTTAAGTACGTCTTTATGAGTATTGATTATGAAATTTAAATATTGATAAAAGGTATTATCAAGATGGAGATAAAATATAAATTTAAATTAAGTCATGAGTACCCAGATTTGTGCAAACTATTGATATAGAAGCTCCCAATGTGTTCCATTCTTTTGGGAATACTTTATATTAATTATATTAACCATAATCTTTACTCTGTATAGATGAATTGCATAATTTTAAACTTATCCCTCTTTGGGATTTATTAATACTTTAATACACCCTAATGAGACTTGAGTTCGTCCACATAGAGGGCCCTGAGCTCAGTTTTAAGTTATAAACCTTTCAAAATCATTGTGTAATAGCTTGCACAACTGCAAACCAACTTAGAGGCAAGGCCTTACAAAAAGGCTATGAAAATGGCTGAAAGACCAGTTCATTTTGCATTTTTTATGTTTTGACATACAGCTGTGTGAAAAAATGCCAAGATTATAGATACTCTATATGTATAATTTATGCCAAGGTACTATGAATTAAGAGGTAAGTACATGCAAAGGCTATCACATTAAATTAAAAGGGAGGTATGTAATCATTCCCAGATTTTCTGGGACTTCTAAACCTTCCATCTGATTGATTTTTAAGTCCTAGGATCAATTAGCTACCCCTTTTTATATGCAAATTGAAACCTTAAATTGAAAATTCACCCCAATGAGTACTAGTACCCCATTCCTCATTGGGAATGATGTAATAAGGTCCTGAGCCCTTGAGTATGAAACAATGGAGGACCAAGCATAATTCTTATATTATATGTGAAAGCAAAGCCAAAAAAAATGATACTTTATCAAAAGACATACATTATTTTAGATAATCCAAAGAATTTCCTTGTATGCCATATATTTTGTTTCTAATAAGGTTGGACCATGCAACAGTCTATTTTTTTAAGGTTCTATATTTAATTGATTTTTTCCCAAGTCTAATATCTGGGTTTCCTCAAAGATTGAAAAAAAGCTTTGTTTGAAACTCAGAGATTGAACTTTTTCAAAACTTCATCAAAAACAAAAATCCCAAAAATAAGCCATCACCCAGTGCAAGCTTTCTTAAAAAGACAATATTGTTTTTTTGAGAATGCTTAAGAACCTTAAAAAATGATGGGTGCCTTTTGAGGACTTATCCACTGGTATTGCCAGGCAAAACAGCACACAGACCAAAGCAGGAAGGAAAAACTTACTTTGAGCAAAAATGCCACAAAAAGCCTACAGAGATTCAGATGAAGGGTTTCAGGGAAAAGGTGGGTTGATTTCTGACTAAACTTTGATGAATCAATAATATTTTCAGAAATAATTCTACTATAAATCAGAAAGTTCCATAAATTGCTTGCTTAAATCTTTTAAGAACTTGATCACAGATGGAAAAGCGTATTGACAATAATTCATAAATCTCTTGGTAGCTGGGGAACAATGAGTCCAAAGAGGTCTGTATAAATATCTTTTTGGGGTGCAAAAGAGCTTTTCAGGGCACGTAGAGAGGGTTAAGCTCATGTGCTGATTCCAGCAATCCAGCCAGGGCAGGTTCTGCACGTTGCCTTGGTGCTTTCAATCAGCTGGTCACATATCTTCTGTATTTATGTGCTATTTTAGCTGAAAGATCTGTTAATATGTTAATGTCATTTTACTGATCTTGCATTTATCCTTTAATTGTACTAATATTATTCAACTAATGTGATCAGGTGTGGATATTTATTGATTTTTAATCAACTTCCAATCACTTTGATAATTTATAAATATTTTTAGCGCAAACTCTTGAGATGTTTTTTTATCATTAAAGACCTGTTAATTTAATGTGTATTGGGGGCACGCGTATCTGACAGCTGAAAATGTGATTTGGATCTGTTGGGCGCGTGAAATCTTGCATACTTTGAAGGTGGGCTCTCTGGCTTAATTTTTTACTATTCATGCAGGAATGAGGCTATGGGCTGTGCATGCAGATTCCTTGGCTAATATGGGAAAGTTTATCAAAATTTCAGATGTTCACGTGCCTTTTCATGGGAATTTGAACGCCTTTTGAGCTGATAATCTGCGCACTATTCTGCGGTAATTCACACGCGGTTTCTTGTGATTGCGCGCAGTTGAACGGGAATTCGCGCGCAGTTATGCAGAAATTTCTGCGCAGTTGAGCAGGCGTTCGCGCGCAGTTGAGCGGGAATTGGCGCGCCTTTTTGAGGGAATTTCTGGTGCTTTTTGTGTGGGAATTTGCGCGTTTTTGTTTTGGAATTTGCGCGCTGTTTGTTGGATGGCGAAAATTGATGCACCCTTCAGAGTTATTTGGAAGTTATGTGAAGAAATCATCCATTAGATCTTCTCCTCAAGAGTATGCTTTCCTCAACCTTAAGGCCATCAAAGTATCCCGAATTCTAGGATAAATGTTTTGCAATTTGGCCAAACTTTCCTTTAAAGCAAACCATGATGCCATGAAGGAAAACAAAATCCCCTCTTTCTCTTCTTTGTAATTTAGTTCCAAGCCTACACCTTTTTATTTCTCCCCACACATCACTTTCAGCTCCAATTCTTTTTACAACTCTCCTCATATTGACAAAGGCAACATCTCTGGCTACTCCTTTTTACTCGTGGTTCCAACCAAGAAATCAAATGATTGACTTATTGGAAATACAGAAAAATATCAAGTATCCAATGGCCAATTTTTTTTCCTGACCTTGGCTTTGGAATTGATTTCAAGCAAAAAGTTATAGTCAAAATGGTTTGGGCAGCTAATAAGTATAAGCACTTTACCTTTCCTGCTGTGGAAAAAGCAACCCATACCAGAATGGCCATGTCACTTCAAATTAATAAAACAACTAGAAACACTTGTAGGGACTTGAATAATGGCCAAATTTACTCTAGAAGAAAATTTATAAATAAAAATAAAAAAGATTTGTATGTAGGTGGGGTTTAGAATACTCTTAAATGTTGTAATCAAAAATATTTTTTTTTTTCTTTCACCCATGCAGACAAATTTACAAGCCCAGCATTTGAGTTATTTGCTTTATCTCATCTACTGTTCTACTGCTACCAATGCAAGCCAAGGCTACTGATACCTTATCCTTTTTTTTGGTTTCAAGTTGTTCCCTCTCCTTTTTAGTTGGGCTTGCTGTTGATCCTTCTCCTTTTCCTCTTTTTGAAACTCTAAATCAGCCTGTTTCAACTTCCACTCAGCATCACATTATTGATGATGAGCCAAACTCTTGGCTTTCTGCTTTTGAACATCCATGGCCAGTTGAAAATCCCACTTTTGCTTTTCAAAGTCAAGTTTTTTGGATTCAATTTGTGATTTGACTGTTTTTTGCAGGGGAAAAGCAATGAGAATGGTTTTGAAAGCAAGGATATTCAACCAATGGACTTACATGAATCTCACTTCTCCATGATTTCTTCAAAGCCTGAAAAACCAGATGTTTTTCCCCTCTTTTGATGACTTTTGGGTTTGATATTGATGGAATTGGAGGCCGTTTTCTTACCCTTGGCAGAGGAGGTTTGAGTCTCAAATTTGTCACTTGTGTTTGAAGGCAATGTGGGAGGCCCCATTGGCTTGAGTTTTTGGCCATTCTTGAACAGATGAGCCTGTTTGTTTACAATCTAAATCAGTCAGGATTAACAAGACAGAAGAGAAAAGAGCTTGGTTTCTTACTTGAAAAGATGTTAAGGGTAATGGAGACTGAGGAGCATCTTGTTCTGCATGATCAAGGTTGATGAGATCTTCTAACCAAGGAAGAGAGAAATCCAAAGAAGAAGGGGAGGGTCCCAAGGTATGGTTTGACACATCAATCAATGCAGAAGGAGATGCAATTGGAGCTGATAGAAATTTAATATCCTAATTGGCATCAGATGGGGGCCACTACAAGGAAAAGGTTTCTTCAGGATCACCATTGCTAGGCTGACAATACCCAGCCAAGTCCTCAGCGTGGACTGAATTGGATTTTTGGGTATCAAAAGCGGCTAAAGGGGTGATTTTGGCCTTCTTTCCAAAGATTTCATCCATTTGAATATAAAAAGGACAAATGGAGTCCAAATTATCAACCAACAAATTGATTCCCTGGGCTTTTTCAGAGTTGGTGATACCAAAGCTGGTGGAGATTGACATGAAGTTGGTCTTTTTGTACTTGGATTGATAATTCTTGAATCGCTCCCTCATCTGTTTGGATGAAAGATCCAGCCTACCTTTTTTTTTCTTGAGTTCATTGGCCATGAGGAGATAACCATTGACCTTAGAGGATGGAGGTTGGCAAAAACATGTTTCATTATCTTATCCAAAGCAGGCATCATAGTTGGAGGAAATTTTGAGCCAGTTGATCAGGATGATGTGACCAGCTCTCTTGAGCTGACTTGAGCCCTTAGAAGCTGATTGTGGAGGATTTTTTGAGCCCTTGGAAGCTGATGGGGGAGGATTGTTTGAGCCCTTGGAAGCTGATGGGGGAGAATTTTTTGTTTTGAAGTTCCTTGGCAATGTTTTCTTTGGTGTGTTGGAGTTTTGTGTGGACTTGCAGGAGGAGGTTTGCTGAGGGGCCATTTGGAAAGAGTAAGGGCAATTAGGTTATGGGAGGGATAAAGTGAAAAGCAAGATAAATTGATGAGAGATATGAAGTGATCAGAGCAATAAACTGACAAGAGCAATAAAAACTGATTGGATTGTTTGAATGAGGTTGGAGGTAGAGTGATGAGAGTAATGAAGCAATGAGAGCAATGAAGCAATGAGAGCAATGAAGAAATGAGAGAAATAAATCAAGGAGAGAAATGAAGCATTGAGAGCAATGAAGCAATGAGATAAATCAAGCAATGACAGCAATAAAGTGGGGAGTGATCAAGTGATGAGGGTAATAAATTTATGAGAGTGATAAAGTGATGAGAGTGGTGAATCTTTTTATGATGAGGCTGGAGGTAAAAAAATTTGCAATGAGGTCGGAGGTAGAAGGAGGTGGGAAGCCATGGGTGGATGACCTGGACAGGTGGCGGAAGCCTTTAAATACTTTATTTGAAAAAACCCACTTATTTCATGTTAACTTTGACACGTCTGATGTGAAATAAGTGGGTTTTTTTGATTTTTAATGGCAGGTTTGAAATGGATTTGTTTTGAAACCAGAAATTAAAAAAAGGGTTTAGTTAACTTTGATACACCCTATTTAATAAAAAATATGTATAAAAGTTATTTAGGTATTTTTATATATTTTTATGTATTTTTATGTATTTTCAGACTATCTACTATCCACAGGAACATTTATTTCATATGTAGAATGTTCCCATGTAGGTTGTAGCATGTTTAGGCAGTACCTAGGTTTCTAAGGCTGCCTTTCACTTTGTCAACTTGTATTCCCATGGCTATGTACTTGTCAGAGGCCCAAGGCTGCTTACATGGCTTTGAAAAGGTTACAGTGCTGCAGCTCAGCTGCATGCGGGTGTACTGGCTGCCACATCTGCGTGCAGGAATTGTGACAGAAGACATTTCCGTCTGTAACTCCTAAAATATAAACAACACCTCAATTCTGACTGAACTTTAGGTTTGAAACCTATACGTGAAAATACATGTGAAATATTAAATTGGCCAAAAAAATACCATAATGGTGCAGTGATATTTTGGTCTTTCCTTTCTTAATTATTTAAAAATATAAGGAGTTGGATTTCAAGGGTGAGGTCAGTGAGTGACCCTACCTACTTTTGGGTGGAGAATCCATTTCTGAAATATTATTCTTGGTTTTGGTACTCCTTCTCAGGTTAATTTTAATAAAATTATTTTTAAGTTATTTTTCTTACATTTGCAGCTTGCTCTGCAATAGTAAAAAGCTGACCTATCATCAAAATCAACTTATTATTCATAAATTTAATTGCATCATTCAAATGATTACTCACCAAAGATGAGCTTCTGGTTGAGCTTTGCTGAAGGTTGTCTTCCTCTGCAGAGGATTCTGATTACAAATTAAGTGTTCCCAATTCACTTTCAGTCTCTTCCTCTGAACTATGAAATTCAGATTAAGATTCTGCCAACTTTGACTAAAAATTCATCATTATTTATCAACTAACCTCATTAAACCAAAGAAGTCAACATGTCCCAAAAGAAAAGACTTACAATCTTCTTTCTTTTCTTATTTGGAGCCCTTCTAGTCCTTTTTGCCCCCTTGAGTTGTTTTTCAACATGCTCAAACCAAGATGGTTCTTGCCATGTATCTGTCAATTTTGGCCAGCCCCTACTTGCTTGTAAGACTTGAGGTTCAAGTCTTTGCTTCAATCAATATTTCATGATCTTCCAAAAGATATACTTCAATAAGCCGCTTTGCTCATGATCTGAAGTTTCCAAGATCATTTCATTAACTTTTTCACATAGCTCAGGAATGCTTAGGATTTCTTTAACATTGCACATGAAAAATTCAAAAGGATCAACCATTAGTGAATGAGGAATCATTAATAAAAAAGAAATAATGAAAAAGCATTAATGCAAAAGCATTAATCACATATTGATTTGAACAATCTGAGTTAAGCCAACTTACAGAACTAGAACTGCAAGCATCATAGTCCCACCTCCACTGAGGATGAACATCTTTGGTTACAACGGGTCATCAGAATGCTAGATGGTCACCTATTTTGTGGGAACAGGGCAAACCCATAGTCTTGGAATATGACTGGGTGCACACTTTGCCATCATGATCATGTTTGAACATCTTCAATTGTTCCCTAATACGCTGAATTGTCTCTAAAGAAAATTTGTAACCCAATGGTAGCAGTTCAGGTGGAAGAACTGTCAATAACTTAATTCAAGAGTTATAAATTGATCCATGAACCACTTTAATTTTCTTCAAAACTGTTCTGTCAAGGCTTTTCCAAACATTCAACAGGTTTCCCAAAGATTTTGAGACTTTTTGATGTCTCTCAGGTTCATAAGCCAACTCCTTTAATGCGTTTAAGGACCAACTGTAGATCTCAAACATTTGTTTTTTATAAAAAAAAAGAGCTTTTGTGAAAGTTTTCCAATTGGCTTTGATTCCTAAAACATGCAATAGTGGGATTTTGTACTTATTTTTCTTATAAGTACAATCAAACATAGCAATATGATGGAATTGTTTATAAGCTTTACTGCCTAAGGATGTGCTAAGTAGAGGGCCTCCAAGTGAGGCTCTCCACTGAACTTTTACCAGTGAATCCAACTTGTTTCTTCAAGCTGTTCTTAGAGTAACTCCATAACACTTTTCCCCTTTAGTTCTGAAAGCATTACTTTCTGCTTAGTGTTATAGATTGTTTGGTCATCAACATAATCCCCTCCATAAATCTTGCTCAATTTCCTCTCCAGATGAAACTTATTGAGCCCATCATTCATGCCTTCTATAAGATTGTCTAAGGCCACCCCAAAGATTCTCCTCAGTTGAGGTTGCACAGAGGGATGTGTTGGATGGTTATGTTGGGTTTCTTTGTAGGAGAGTTTCCACAAGGGGTCTGCCTTTGTGCAACTTTCACAGCTTAAAAACTTGCACCCAACCATCCTTGTGTGAGTTTTTCTAGGCTGTTCAGTAAGAATTTTTCCAAAATAGGAACCATGGCAATCAAAAGACAAATCCACATATTTATCTTTCTCTGAGTTCAAAATCATCAGAGCTTAACCATACATCATAGCCCATGTTTGACAATGGTTTTGGGCCTCTTCCTAGTAGGAAAAATTCACACAGGAGGTGGGTCAAGTGGATCTGGAACTAATTCAATGGTTAGGTTTTGTAGTTTCATAGTTACAGGCACCCCATTAGTTAGTTTGAATCAAATTGAATCCAGCAAAGACCTCTGTAACATAAAATGTTCCCCACAACCAGAGGTTTCATACCGCTGTGAAACATTTTGTTCCTCAATTATCACCCTTGATGACGATTCAACTGGGGCTTCCAATGTTTCATTAGCCGAATCCTTTTTTTTCCAAAGCTTTTTTGATGGCACTATCAATGTAGACCTTCCACGCAGCCATTTCAGAAGAAGGAGGGCTTGCCACTGTTCCCATGAAAAAAATGCAATGGTATAATTCAGTATTCAATCCAACTTTAAATTGAACAAACATAGTTTGCTCACTTTCAAGTTGAGAAAGAATTGTTTGCAAATTTTTATATGATTTCAATTTTCACTTTACTTTAACTTTGGTTTAACTTTAAAGTCACTTTGGAATCACTAGGTGTGGAAAAACAGTCCCGCAAAGTATTCATTGATCCCCAATCTGGGTTGAGGGAACCCAAGTGTGGTCCAGGGGGTGCCCAAAATTCTTGCACGACTTCTGGGGGGTTGCGCACCCCCAAGAACAGCGCTTTTGAGCCATGTACCCCCATACGCGGCTCCAAATTGACGTTTTCCCCTGTACACGGCTCCAAATTGACGTGTACCCCTGTACACGACTTCAAATTGCCGTGTTTGGGGGGTAAAAGACTCCTATACAATCCCCTGGGGGTTGCATGTGTTTGGAACGGCCCTTTGTAGCCTTTTATGGGCCCCCACACCTCATTTGAGCCACGTAGGGCCCTACAAAACTCCCACACAACTGGAGTTGTGAATTTATCATCAACCTTATTTTTTTTAAAAAAAAAAAATCAAACCAAGAAAAACTAGATAAAAAAGAAAATAAATTAATATGTATATATAAAGGGCCCATATATAAAATAAAAAAGGTTTCAAAAAACTTTCTGAAACTCAAATGGGTGGCAAATGGCCATTTGCGACTCATATGGGTTGAAAATGACAATTTGCGCTTGTTTTCAACCACAGGGTTGCAAATTCAACATTTCTCTTTTTTTTTATCTTTGAGGGGCATTAAAAGGCTGATTTAAACACCCCCATGCCTCAATGTGAAGAGCCTGTTGTTGAGTCTGTTGAGAGAGCATGAGCTGCAGGCTTCTATTCAGAGCATTGGCAAACATTTCCTTTGATGGGATCAGATTTACTTTCAGCCTTCCATCTTTGTACAGATTTCTATGATAAATTTTAATGTCTGGGTGTTTGATCTTGGAATTGGAGGAAAATTGTTTTGATTTTTTCAGTCAGTCCTTTGTTTTCCACTTTGAATAAAGGGATTTGAAAATGGGTAGGCTATGAATCTTGTATCAGTTCAGTGATCCACTAACTTTCTTGATGAAATTCTGATAGTGAGTTGAATTTGGCTTTGGTGGATGAAATTGTGATCTTTTTTTGTTTTCATCTGTTCCAAGAGATGGAGAAGTTGAGCCAGAAGAAGATAAAGCCGCTTATTGATTTTTGGGGGGCAAGGTCATTGGCCCAGGTGGTTTCATGATGTATTTGAGTCTAGAATAGGAAGAATATGGAGTAGGAAAGAGATAGAGAGAATTGGAGTTGGTTATGGAAAGATATTTCCAGCAGTGAATTACTTCTTTCCAGTGATTCATTCTAATATTGTTTTTGAATTGGGAGAGTATGGAAACTTTGTGGGATATTTCAGGTCTTTTAAGGCAAGAGAGGTAGTTCAGCATTCCTGTGTATATTCTGTAGTTTGTGTTTAGTTTTTTGAATTGATATCTTTTGTCTTTGGTTTTCTTCAGGAGTTGGATGCCTGGTGTTAGAGCAGTGAGAAAGGTTTTGCAGCTGGACAATCCAAGAAATTTGAGTGCCTTTTGGATGTTTTTTTTTGAGAGAGTGTTATATTGAGGTCTGAGATTTTTGGATCCATTCCCAGGGGAGTATCTCAACTGTGGGCTGAGGAATTTGGAAAGCATTTGAGAAAGAGGGGTTTGAATTCTTGGTTTCTGCCAGCTACTATAAGGTTTTCAACATGGAAGGAGAGCATTGAGTATGATTCCTGTTGGATTTAGATACAGGGGTTTGATTTCCAAGGAAGGTATTTGATTTCTTTGAGCGAGTCAGTGAGAGTGCTTTACCAGTTGGCCCGGGCTGGTTTCAGGTCATGAAGAGACTTCTTTATTTTGAGAAAAATAGCAATTTTTGGGCATCCTGAGGGGTTTTTGATGTAGATGTCTTCCTTGAGGGGTGCATATGTAAAGGCTTCTTTCACATAAAACTGTCTAAGGGATAGTTTTTTGGAGATAGAGAGAATTAGGAGGGTTGTTAGAGTGGTAAATTTTTCAGTAGGAGAGAAGGTATCATCATATTCAATTCCAGGGATTTGCTTGAATCCTTGCATGCAGAGTCTGTCCTTTTTCTTTTCAGGTGAAGGGGTAGTGGCTGGATTGGTCTTCAGAACCATGAAGATCTTCAGATATGAGTTGGGAGTTTTTTTGCATCTTCCAATACTTCTGTTTTTTTGATCAAGTCACATTTGGCTTTGATGGCTTCTGAGAATTTTTCTGGGGTACTGAGGGAGGTATATTTGGTATGTTGGAATCTTGAGGATTTTTCTCTGAGGTTAAATCTGGGAGGAGAAGGTGTTCTTTCTGGAATTAGAGATTTGATTGAGTTATTTTGTGTAGGTTCATGATCTCAGGAAAATCTTCATCATAGTTTTTGACATATTCTTTGTTTTCACTATATTCTGAAGATGTTGCAGTTTCACTGTTGAAGTCTGGGAAATTTATTGGCTCTCTGAGTTGTTTGCTTGGACTCATTTTTTCCGATTTTTCAATTTTGAGTTTGATGGAGGTTTGTTGTTTATTTTGGGAAAAAGGGTGAGAAATTGGAAATTTTTTGTTTAAAAAATTCTACCCAAGTCTGCAAGAATGTGGTGGGATCTGAGGTTGTTTTTTAAAAAAATCAGAGTGCCTTTTTTTCCCTTGGGTTCCAGCTTGGAGAAGTTTCTTCTGAGTAGAGTGAGAAAAGAGACAGGCTTCCCTATGGGATTGAATTAGTCCAAGGGATGAGTTTTGTTCTTGAATATGGAGTGGGGGGATTTTTTGGATTTGGGAGAGGGTATTTGGTTGAGTGTTAGAGTACTGGCTTTGAGAACAAAATTTCACAGATTATTGTTGAGACAAGATTCATGGAAGATAGTTATGAGTGATTCAATTGTGGTTCTGTTTTTTCTTGTGGCCAGTACATTTTTTAAGGAGTGTAGGGGTTGTAGTAGGTGTTTTTTATGAAATTGTTCTTGCAATACTTGTTAAATTTCTTGCTTTTGAATTTGCCGCCTCTGTTGGAGTGAAGGATGCTGGGGTATTATCCAAACCCTTTTGCTTCCAGATCTCAAATGTGAGAGATTACATCAAAGTTTTTGTCTTTATATTTTAGATTTATCCCTGATCAATACCTAGAGTTGCTGCCAACGACAGTCAAAAAGTACCTGTAGTATTTGGTTGAGGCTGGTTTGATGGGTCCTACAATGTCAAGATGGAGTTTTTCCAAATTTCTGGAAGCTGGGCTGTTTCTGCTTTTGAATGATTCCTTGGTTATCTTTCCAATGGCATGAGATTCACATACTGTTCCTTGTTTAACAGGTATGTTCAGTTTTTTCCTAATTCTATGGTAGCTGACATGTCCCAGTGAATTTTGTAGGAGCTCTCCACTTGAGAGGAAGGACTACCCTTTGTATTTCCTCACAGGTATGACAGGTAGATTATTCTGGTAATGAACTTTGAGAGCCACTTTTCCTTCTTTGAGCACAGAAAATTCATTGATTTCAAATTTGAATTTACAGGCTTCTAGTAACAGACAGCGGACAGATGGGAGATTTTCAGATAGATAAGGAACATAGATAAAATTTTTCAACCACAGATCAGGACCATTTTCATTTTTAAGGCAGATTGTTCCAGATCCTTTGATTTCAAGGAGATTATTTTTGGATCCAGTTTACACAGATCCTTTTTATTTTGAAGAAAAGAATTCAGAGAGGGGAGATTCTGAAATCACATGAGATTTGAAACTGGAATCAATAATCAGGAATTTTTCTAGAGTTGAATGAGAGTGAGGGAGGCAGCTGACATTTACGTGGGTTTCACCAGTGGTTGACCTGTTTGTTCTTATATAGGGGTAAACATTCCAGCATTCAGAGGGAGAGTGTTGTGCTAGAGGATTATGTTTCCCTTTCTTGCAGTTTATTATGGCTGAAGTGGTGGTGTTTAACAAGGTGCCGGGATCATGGAGGTTTTTTTATTCAAAAATCTTCCCAAATGATTGAGTACCAGATTGGTGGTGATGATTCTATCTGAGTGGTCATCTTTTGGCTAATATTGTCCAGGATGGATGGTAGACTTTCTAAAATTGTGTATCCAAGGATATCTTTGGGTATCACTCTTCCTACTTTGTGTAGCTAATTTATGTTGATGTTTTCATCTACTTCCATCTTTGTGTCAGCCCTTTTTTTGTGTTCCTTTCATTCTTATTTATTTGTTTCACATCTTGTGTGCTGTTTCCTGCACATCTCTGAATCTCCAGTTGTAGTTTTTCCAACTGTCTTGTGTCTAGCTGTCACCTGTCTTTTCACCTGTCCTCTGTCCCAGAAGAGCCTGTCACCTCTGACTCTCTAGCAACTACTCAAATCATAAATAAAAGACAAGCAAGCATCTCCCGTCCAATGACAGAATACTCAGATTTGACCACTTGGCCAGCTCCTTGCATACAACTTCAATCACAGAATCATCTGAACCTGAAGACTGCACTGAAGGAATCAACTAAACATTCCTCCAAATCAATCTATCATTGGACTAAGAACTACACTTTGGTTGGATCAGTCAAGTGCAAATCCTCAAAAACTACTCTGTTCTACTTAATCTCTTTAGAGGTCATTATCTGGCCTGTAGAACCATCAGTCTCTGTTTGTTTTCCTTTCTATCCTTTTTGTTTGGTTCTATTTTCAACTTGTGTTCAAATTCTCTAACCTTGTGTTTGGATTTGAAATAAATCAGCCTGGTCTAGGTTTCTCAATTCTTTAAATCTTTTACATGGTTAAAAGCCAAAGATGGATCATCCCAGCTCAACCGGCAGAAATCAAATTACAGAAACACCTGGACCAAAAGGAGGAGAAGGAAATTTTAAGGCCCTGGCACTGAAGTCCCTCATGGAATCCACACCATTACTCACAGAGACAAACTATTCAATCTGGCAAAAGAAGATGGAAAACTTGTTCAAGATGCAAGGAATGCTTGACCTCATCAATTCAAGCAATCCCTATTCAGAAATCCCTGACAACAACAAGATGGCCGGATATATCATGTCAAAGCTAGATCCTGCAACTCACACCAATATCATAAACTCCGAAATTGATGATTTGACTAAGCTGATCTGGCTGGCCGCCAAAAACCACTTTGCCTCCAGTCAAGCAGCCAATTGGGCTCAAAAATTCTTTAACTTTTTATACCTAGAATTCAAATAAAACAACATTAAAAGCTTTTTAACCTCTGTAAGAACCCATTTGGGAAAACTTGATGAAGTGGGAATTGAACTGCTGGCCAACATCCTTAGCTACTTAATTCTATCCAAACTACCCAAGTTGCTCAAAGCCATTTGTTCCCAAATTATGCATTCAAGACTTCAACTCTCTGTCTCCTTGGTACTTGACCATCTGGTTCAACACAAAAAAAAAATTCCAGGGAAAAATCCCCAAGACAAAAGACACCAACTTGTCTCTGTATCACTCAAACCATCAAAGAGAATCAAATTACCCAAGATGTCAGAACAGGAAACACAATCCAGCTGTGAAGTCCCACTCTCAGTCCTCCTGCTGGGTTGAATTTCCTGAACTGAAAACACACACCCACCTAACAAAGCAAGATGGGGACCAAAGAAGAAACCACAAGAGGAATCTCATTTGTACAGCTTCTACTGCGCTGCTGACAAAGCAAAGTCAGACCCTGAAGACCAATACATTCTTGATAGCGGCTGTTCAATTCACATTTTTTGAAGCAAGGAATTTTTCATCTCTGTAGCAGAGCACACAGGAGAAAATACCATAAAAACAGGAAAAAGAGGAGAAGAACTACCTATCAAAGGCCTTGGCATCATAGAAATCTTGGACCAAGCTAAACAAATACGTCTAGACAACGCAGCATGGGTTCCTGAAGCTACTTTCAATCTTATCTCTCTGGGAGCCCTGCTAAACAAAGGAAGCGTATTACAATTCAATCTCAAAACCAAACCCTCCTCTTTCTCTCTCTGTTTCAATGGCAAGTGGCTCCTGACTGGATTTATAGAGAACAATTTACTCCTCATCAAGTTTGGCGCCTCAAACCAATCACAGCCTCTCTTGTGTTACTTAACCCAAACTAACATAACTGAAATCCACAAAAAAATAGGTCACGCTAGAATCAAACGCATAGAAAAACACCTAGGTAACAGCATTGGCAAAAATCTTACTAGCAAATTTGAATGTTTAGCATGCAACAGGGAAAAAATCTCCAGAAATCCTTTTGACAGTACTGAAGCTCCTTCTTCCATGGTCTTTTACCGACTTCATCTGGATCTCACGGGACCCTTGAATTCAACCACAAAAGGAGGGATGCGATTTGCACTCACCATTGTTGATAACAATTCAGACTATCTCTCTGCCTTCCCACTTCCTTCCAAGGACACTGCCTCTGACACCATCAAATTTGTCATCAAAAACAAAGCTAAGAAACTACTCAGATATCCCTCCAAGGTCATATCCAACGGAGGCCTTGAATTTGTGAACAAAGATCTCAAGAAATTCTTTAGTTCCAAGGAAATACAACACATCATCAGTGAAACATACCACTCTCAGCACAATGGGAAGGCAGAACAAGCCAATTGCACCATCATGGAGTCAGTTTGCTTTGTGTTCAGTTCCACTTCCATACCCAAAAACTACTGGTATGTAGTCATACAAAGCTGCTGCTTTGCCCTCAATCAAATTCCTCCCAAAAAAGGTGGGGTGACGCTGTGGAAAATGATTCAAAAGACTGACTTACCCTCAAACTATCTCCAGCCCATAGGTACCTCAGTAATCTATTTACTTGGTGACTCCAAAATCCCTTTGAAACTAAGTGAAAAAGGAGATGAGGGGGTTCTCCTAGGATATAATCCTTGTCTTTTCTCTTACAAAGTCCTATCCAGAAGTGGAAAGATCATTGAGACAAAAAACGTCAAGTTCATGAATAAACAACCAATTACCAACCTTGAACTTCCTACAAGCAAGCCAGCAGCCAAGGGTACTAGTCAACCAACTCAGAATGAGGGTCCCAAAGGTACAAAAGCCATTACAGACGCAACAGTTTTTTAACTCAACGAAGACATCAAACCTTCCACCAAATCCACTACGGAGCCAGACCACTCAGAATCAGATAGCTCAGACTCCGAGGTTCTCAAGACCCTTAGACCCAATCTACGCAACCAAATTCAACTCAAGCCTCCCCAACAAAACGGGTACTATCACCCCAATGTACCAAAGAACATCCAAAAAGCGCTCAACAATCCAACCTGGGTACCTCCTATCAACAAAGAACTCAACACAATAGAGGAACTCAAGGGTAGGGAAGATGCCAATGAGTCAGAAGTAACCAATCTCCTTGAAACCACCTGGGCCTTCCAATGAAAACAAGATTGGCACACCTGTAACACCACTCTCAAGGCTCGTGTCTGCGTAAAGGGGTTCAACCAACATTTTGGCATTGACTACTTCAACATGTTTGCTCCCACAGGTAAGGTGGCCTCTTTACAAGCCCTACTATGCTACTCTGTGGATAGAAAACTTAATATTCTCCAATTTGATGTAAAAGGGGCCTTTCTTCATGCTCCACTGATCAAGGATGTGTACATCAAAACTCCAGCTGGCTCAAAGCGAACCTCTAAATACCTCAAGCTGAAGAAATCACTGTACGGATTGAAACAAGCGCCGCTGAACTTGTACAAGACCTTGAGTGAGTGGATCAAGGAAAGCAACAGAAATCCATGTCTCTACCTCCATGAAGATCAAATCACAGCTCTCTCCTTTCATTGAGACAATCTAATTGTTGTGGGGAACACCAAAGACTTTAAGAGTCGGTTCCTCACAAAATTCAAGGATTCTTCAGCGCACAAGGTTGACACGCTACTTGGAATGAAGGTAGAGGTCACTCCAGACTCAATCAGTCTCTCACTACCCAATCACATCAAGAAAGGTCTGGAAGAACTGAATCTCCTGGATGCTGAGACGCTGAATAATCCATGTACCTTGGCACTCCAACTGAAGCCTGCAACAACCAATGAAATCAAAGAATTCAAAGAACTGGGGGAGAATCGTAGGTCTCCAATAGGTAGGCTGAAATTCATCAAAAACCTGGCAAGACCTGATATCAGCTTTTCTGTATCAAAAATTGCTTGCTTCTGCAAAAGACCAGGGATTGCTCACTGGAAAGAGGTAATTCACGTATGGCAGTACCTACTAAAGACAATCCATTACAAGCTGGAATTTCAATCAAAGTCCATTGCAAATCACCTGGTTACTTACAGCAATGCAACCTGCGGAAATGATCCGGTCACCAGACCCTCCCAAAACGGTTTCATATCCCTCTTCAAGGGATGTCCAATCTACTGGACCAGCAGAAAGCAACGCATTATTTCCTCTTCGTCCACTGAATCCAAATGTAACACCCTCTCAGAAAGTCACGTGGAAGGCCATTGGCTTCACCGCCTGCTTACAGAAATCTGGAGGATGTCATCTCTGGAACCTCCAATGCACCTTGTTGACAACAAAGGCCTCTTTGATAAAATCAAGAAATTTGGTTGCAAATCACATGCAAAGTAAATAGACATTAAACTGAAGAGCATTAGAAACAACTGGAATGATGGACTAGTTTGCATAAAACTCATTTACTTTCATGAAATGCTGGAAGACTTGCTAACCAAACCAGAAAACCCCATTTCTGTACTCAGACTTACAAGGTATGAAGGGAGCTGAGCTCTTTGGATGTTGAGTTAAGCCGGCATGTTGATGTTTTCATCTAATTCCATCTTTGTGTCAGCCCTGTTGTTTTGTTTCTTTCATTCTTATTTATTTGTTTCACATCTTGTGTGCTGTGTCCCACACATCTCTGAATCTCCAGTTGTAGTTTTTCCAACTGTCTTGTGTCTAGCTTTCACCTGTCTTTTCACCTGTCTTCTGTACCAGAAGAGCCTGTCACCTCTGACTCTCTAGCAACTACTCAGCTTATACATAAAAGACAAGCAAGCATCTCCCATCAAATGACAGAAAACTCAGACTCAACCACTTGGCCAGCTCCTCGCATACAACTTCAATCACCAAATCATCTGAACCTGAAGACTGCACTGAAGGAATCAACTCAACATTCCTCCAAACCAATCTATCATCGGACTCAGAACTACACTTTGGTTGGATCAGTCAACTGCAAATCCTCAAAAACTACTCTGTTCTACTTAATCTATTTAGAGGTCATTATCTGGACTGTAGGACCATCAGTCTCTGTTTGTTTTCCTTTCTGTCCTTTTTGTTTGGTTCTTTTTTCAACTTGTGTTCAAAGTCTCTAACCTTTTCCTTGGATTTGAAATGAATCAGCCTGGTCTGGGTTTCTCAATTCTTTAAATCTTTTACAACTTATGCTCTTATTGATTTTAGTGATGAACTTAGGGACATTGCTTTGGTTGAAGGAGATTCTGAGGAATTCATTTTAGACTCAGGCTTTGTTTGAGGCTTTGAAATAGGCAAAGAATTTGAGGATGGACTTCCATATAGCCTTGGTTTCTTCCTTATTTTTTTGGTTGATAATTTTGGTGTGGATGGCAGGGTCAAGTTTAGACAGCAGAATGGTTAGTATACTGAGGTTTTTGACAATGGTTAAGTTCTTTCCTGGTTATTTTAAGACATCCTTTGGTCCTTGTAGCTCAAGAAAGTTGTTTATTCTGTCCTTCCAAAGGTAAAACTCATTCATGTTGAGACTAGGAATAATCTCAATGGAAGTCTTGATGATGGCTTGAGTGAGGGACTTGGACATGTTGGCTGTTGGTTTTTGAGAGTTGCTGATTCTGGTTTGGTTTGGACTGACAAGGATTCTTTCTTACTGCATTGATTTAGCTTTCAATGGTCCTTTTGTCAGTGGAGATTTTTGACTGTCAATTTTGATTAAATTATGCTCAGAGAATCCTGTCTTTATTGCCTTTATTAATCTTATTCTAAAACCAACAACTGCATCTAAGGGAGGCTAGGGAGACAAGAGTTGGAAAAGGTTAGAATGCAGTCTAGAGACACAGTGAAGGGAAAATATTGATTCTTTATATCAAGCCACAAAGAAAGATAGGATTTTATTGTCTGAATTTATCTGATAGGGTCTTGATGAGTGTGAAAGTTCTGATTTTCAATTTCTCATTGGCCTAGATGAATAAAGCAAAGGTTTTTTGTTTAGAATCTAACCAGCTGGGTGTTTTGATCCAGGTTGAGATTTGTTGAATGTTTTTCTATTGATTTTTGTTTCTTTTTGCATGCAGAGTCTTTGCTCAATTCTTCCAGCGGCTAAGGTTGATCTGAAAGTGAGTGGGGAGCAATTGATTGTTTTTTTCTTGTGATTTTGGAAGCTGGAGGATATCAAGGAGTCAATCAAATGTTTTTTATTGTCTTCTTCTTTGTTTGGTTGGCTGGTTTTGAGGGTCTTTGGACAATTGGTTGTTTCTTTCAGAAATTGGTTGTCTTGAGGGCTGGCAAGTTGTGTCTTGAGGGGACTTGTAATTGAGAAGGACAGGAGAGGACAGTTGGGAAAGCAAGAGCAGGAGATATGCAAAACTCTAATTGTGCGGGAATCAGTCATCCACACGACTACAAGAGTTTTCCCAATCAGGATAAGGCTGGGCTGTGGTGCAAATGCTCTGGCTGGTTATGGAGTTATTGCAATTGGGATAACTCACATGATTTCAATGTGGTCGCTTTCAAGCAACTAAATCTTTCCAACCACATATATAGATATATATATATATTTATTTATTTATCTTTGAGGGGAATTAAAAGGCTGATTTCAATATGTTTTTTTGAGTGTTGATTACGGAATTAAAACCTTGATAATATATATCATAAAGATGTAGATCCAATATAAATTTTAATTAAGTTATGAGGACTCAGATGCTTCCCAAACATTGATATAAAAATTTCCAATATTTTGCATTCCTTGGGGGAGAAGTTAAAGTAATTATTTTAAGCCATACTCTCTAATCTTTATAAACAAATCACATAATTCTAATCTTGTCCCTCTTTGGGAGGTAATTATGCTTTTATATAATTCACTGAGCCTTCAGAGCGTGCTCTCAGATGACCCTGAGCTTATTTTTAAGTTATAAACCTTGTAATACAATTGCCAACAGTATACGTACTTTATATTTATAATCTCTGCAAAGGTACTAGGAATTAAGAGATAAATACATGCAAAGGCTATCAATTTATATGTAAGGAGAGTTATGTAATCATTCCGAGGTTTTCTAGGACTTATTCACATTCCCTTTGACTTATTTTCAGTCCTAGGATTATTTGACTAACCTTTGGGGTATGTAAATAGAACCTTTTACATTGAAAATCCTCCCCAATGAGTATGGGTACCCAATTTTTCATTGGTAATGATGAAATAGAGTTCTGAGCACTTGATTAAAAAACAAGGGAGAGCATAGAACTTTCCTGATGGTTCATTGATTCACCCGGGGGCTTCTTTTACCTTAAAAGAGGGGGGTCTTTACCCTATAGCCCCTTCCTCAGTTATTTATTATATATTATTGATCCAAGAACATGGCAAGAATTTAAAAAGACCATCAAAATTAATCTCAATGTATTCAATTAAAGCCAGGTCCCTTATTTCTTCAAAGAGATAAAGGTCTGTCCTTTTAATCAAAATACTCCAGCATTGTCTGAATTGTGTTCTTCTGTAACAGTATTACTGTTTTAACAAGTAAATTTAAAAGATAAAAATAGAGCTTGAGCTCGAGTGAGATGAAAGGATTAAAGAATGAGTGAAAGGGGCTTATAAAGTCAAGCGTAACGTACCTGAGATCAGGAGGAAAAGGACACTCCAGTTGATGTATTGGCTGAACAGATGATTCAATTCCACTTGAGAGCACCATGGTTTATATAGACTAAATACATGATTAGGTAACAAGTGGTTGAGTACAAAATGAATAAGGCAAAATTAACATAAGCAGTTTAAGTGACATGGTATGTGAAATGCTTATGATTGGACAGTCTGACAATCACAATACAGAAAACACAGCCTAGTTATATCTCACCCATTATTTCAATACTTCAATAAAAACAATAATAAAAATCAAATCAATTCAATCAAAGATACTTCAAACTCCAGTGAAAGTCACATATATAAAAACTCAAATTCTAAAACACCCGCTTGACTTGCACTGGAGGAAGTTACTGTCCTAAAAAGGAATCTAACTCTTTTTCTTCAATTAATATAATGTTCTACTAACTGTTGGAATAATTCTACATACAGGTTATTGACTGAGTAATAAGATGAGCTGAATAACTTGTAAACTCCCTGGGGCATATTTGATTCTAACTGCTATCTTAATGATATCTACTATTTTCTGGAATATTCTTTAGTTCAAATGGTGAATTACTTGTAAGATGCATTGAATTGTTCAAGGTTGGATTTGATTGCATCAAATAGACAAAATTGAGTTGTATGATTTCCTGAGTTGAGTACTCAAATGAGAGTAAAAAGATTGATGGATGATTGATAAAAAAAAATTAGGTGGAGTGTGAACGCAGCAGGCAAACTACAGACCAATCCCCCCAGGTTGAATGGACGCATTAACAAGATCAATGAAGATGAGGTTAAAGAGGTAGTGATCATTAGGTTGACTGATTCCCGCCAATCTAAATTGGTTGATGGATTGATTGATCACCCGATGGGGCGTTGGAAACGGAAGCAATGGCTTGATCAAAGGATTTGTTGAGCCAAGATACTAGTGCTCAAGTTCCTAAATGGATGAGTTGATTGAATCAAATTGTAAGTCGAGTTTGAAGAGGATTGATGGATCAAATTGGATGAACATGAACCGTTAGTGGTGGTGATGATAGGATGATGATCAAAAGGACCGCAGTTCAATATACCAAATAGGACCAAGAATCAAGGATTGATTGACTTGAGGTGATCTTGAGCTTGAGATCAGGATTGAGGTTGGTGGTTGGGGCTAGATAGAAACAATAGATCCAAGGTCCGACCAATGTTCTTGAGATTTGTCTCCAGATCAAATCCAAGCGAGTCAAGTGAAGAAACAAATGAGATGATCGGGAGAGCCAAAATTTTTTGTTGCATCCATCTCACCGCCAGGACCAACTTCAACAACAGAAAGATCCAATTTGAATTGAGGCTTCCAAACATAAGATTGAGTGTCTTCAAACATCTCCCGGTTGACATCATTTCCATTGAGTTGTATTGAATCCGATGGATCAATTAGGAACGGACTTGTAAATCGGCCGACCCTATAACCTGCAGCCCTCAAGATCTCTGCTTGGAATGCACACACCGAACCTTTCCCGTTTGTACCAGCAATGTGAATGATTGGAATCTTGAGGAGGGATGATCCAGATGACGTAGTAATTGTTGGTTTCGGTCAATTCCAAGTTTGATGGAATGGAATTCCAAATCCAGAAAGTGATCAAGGATGGCAGATTGAGCAGCAAGGTTGTTTCAGGCATATTTTGTGCAAAGGAGATTCCAAACAGCTTTTCCATTGAATCTTTTTTTGGTTGATAGGGCTGTGCTTACCAATCCCAGGTTTGATTCATCAAGATTTGGTCACAATGTCCAGTGCGTTCATGTTGTTGAATTTAGCTTCCATTGGAAGGACCCATATTGCGTAGTTTTGTTGATGGTCGTTCCAGAGCATTGAAGTGAATGGATGGGATGAGCTTAATTGTCAATGAAAAGGCTCATCCTCATCTCACCCCCTCGCCAAAAGAGTCTAAGATTGATTTTCGGGATGAGACTATTGAAGGCGGACAGTTTGCATTGAGTATGGTTGGCTCAGGTTGAGCAGAGCTTTTAACCGTGTAAAAGATAGAAAGAGAGCTTGAGCTCTAGTGAGTTGAAAGGATTAAAGAATGAGTTAAAGGGGATTATAACTTCAAGCGTAACGTACCTGAGATCAGGAGGAAAAGGACACTCCAGTTGATGTATTGGCTGAACAGATGATTCAATTCCACTTGAGAGAACCATGGTTTATATAGACTAAATAAATGATTGGCTAACAAGTGGTTGAGTACAAAATGAATAAGGAAAAATTAACATAAGCAGTTTAAGTGACATGGTATGTGAAATGCTTATGATTGGACAGTCTGACAATTGCAATACAGAAAACACAGCCTAGTTATATTTCACCCATTATTTTAATACTTCAATAAAAACAATAATAAAAATCAATTCAATTCAATCAAAGATACTTCAAACTCCAGTGAAAGTCACATATATAAAAACTCAAATTCTAACAGATTCCACATAGATTTCTTGGAATAGAACTTGGTGCCAATAAGAATCACCAAGTTATCAAAATGTGTCCAATCCCTAAAAAAATTGTTTTATCAGAATGTTTTAAAAATTTATTCCAAACCAAATCCAGCCATGTGATGAAAAAAATGTTTATGCCATCATTTTTTACTCTGGGGTTTTCAGTGTTTTTGATTTGCACTGGTTTTGGAAATATAATCAGAAATTTCTAATTTTGAATACTCTCTGTTTAAAATCAAAAAAACTGAAATGATGTCTCCCACCAAGAAAATATCAGGTTTTTTTTACCTAAAAGATTTTCCTAAATGTGAGCAGGATTTTGATGAACCAGAATTGGCTCACCTCGTATAGACAATTATGTCAGCTGTGTAAATGAGAAATAGATCTTAAATACTTATTTCAAGCAAGCTATTGACATTATTGTATCCAAAGTTTGAGGAAATCTGTGATTTTATCATCTTGAATGCCCCATTGTTGTCCTAAGGTAAGTTTGTAAAGCCATTTTGACTCATAAGTCATGAAGTAATAATTGTAGGCCATGGCCTTTTGCAGCTTATTCCTGGTATCATAAATTGGTTCAATATTTCCTACAATGAAATTCTGCATTTACTTGGTGACATCTTCAATTCATTTATTTTGAAAATCATCTGAGCGGACTTGGTTGGAAATTGATTTTTGAAATTTTGTGTGGGACGCAAAACTGAATATTCAATATTTGAAGTTTTGAGTGTAACTGGCTTTGAGGAAAAGGAGGACTGAAACTGTTAGCTTGCTACTTAACACAAAGCAAAATATCAAAGTAGAAGAAAAATAAAAAATTAATTAATAAAACAAGAAGGATTCTGGAATCTTTTAATATTATGTTATAAATGCATAACTCAACCAAAATTAGGTAGGGTCACCCGCTCATCCCACCCTTGAATTCCTGCACCTTCATATTTTAAATAATTAAATAAAAGGTGGCTAGAAGGCCATGGCACCACTATGTAACTTTTTGGCCAATTCAATATTTCATGAATTTTGTCAAGTATGGGTTTCACACCTAAGATTCAGTCAAAACTGATGTGTTGTGTATATTTTAAGAGTAGTTACATGCCCAAATGTGTTTTTTCACAATTACCCGCGCAGTTCCCATGTATCTGCTAATTGCTGTATGTGGTGCATAAGCAGTTTCACGCGTGCATAATACCTGCATGCAGCTGACCCTGGCATTCCCGCAGTTGATCCAGCCCCACATGCAGATGAATTTACTGATCCACGCTCAAGATCCGTCAACACCAAAGTGATTATTGGTACCCCCACTAACAACTACAACCCAGAAAGATCCACCATGTATATTTAATAACATGGCACATGCATGGTAGATATTCTGGAACCATAAAATATCAACTAGAATTATTTTACAATAAATTTTAAAGAATTTACAAGTAAGAGAGGAATGTTTAGAACCGTCATCACAAAGGCTGATCCTTTTAGGATTGTGAAACATATCAAGAAATGGTTGCAAAAATTATTAAAAATGATCAAATTCATCAGAAAATGATGGAAAATCAATAAACATCCACTTGTGATTACTTTGGTCCAATATTCATGGAACAAATTAAAGATATGTGCAGAATGATTAAAATGATAAATGAATACATGGGAAGATCCTGCAGCTAAAAATATGCAGAAAAACAGAAGATATGAGATCCGCTGATTGACCGCAACTTTTTGATGGGAAAATATTTCCCTGGATGGATCACTAGCCTTAGCTCTTGAGACCTACCCTCTCAATTTGCCGCGAGAAGGCTCTTTTCCACCCCAAAAAATTATTTATACAGACCTGCTTTTGGCTTATTGTTCCCCAGTTACATAGAAATTTATGAATTATTGTTCAGAAATCTTGAAATCCGTGATAAGGTTCTTATATAAGATAAAAAAAGTGATTTATGGCCAAGTCTGATATATATTAAAATTATTTCTAAACACCATTATTGATCCAGTGAAGTTTAGTCAAGCAAGCAACCCCACCTCTGATCTTAAACCTTCTATCTTAATTTGTGCAGGATCTCTGTTAATTATTTCTCAAAAAGCGAGTTAATTCCTTCCTTCCTTGGATTGAGTGCTGTTTGCCACCAAAACCAGTTGAATAAGTCCTTAAAAGGCTCCCCCCATTATTCCAAGGTTTTATACTGCCCAAGGTGGCCCATTGAAGAGAGCTTGCTTGTCTTTAAAGATACCCAGTAGTATAATACTGTGGCCCCTCTTTTATAACATGTTGATAAACCTTTTAGCAAACCATTTAAAAACTTCACTAGTTTATTTATTATTTGAGCTTTTTACATGATTATTTTTGGGAATATAATTATTCCATTACCTGATAAATCTCTAAGTCTAAAGGACTGCAGGTTTCCTGGTATCAGAAAGCTGTGAGAAACAGTTATTCACATTGATTTTGGTTTGGGCAGGATAAAGAAGGCTGTTTTGATGGAGAAAAACCATTGGTGGAAAATGGTGGGGGCACACATGATATATATAGCAAATTTCCAATCAGAAAATTTTGAGGGGTGATTGGAAAAGAAATGCAAGCCTGGGATTCAATAGATCAATATTTAGTGAATCCAAATAAGGGAACAAGTCACACTTCATGGAGAGATTAAACTGTCACATGACCATGTTTCTTCAATATCTAGTGCATTCATTCTTTAAATATAATTCTGAGGCCAGTTACAAATTTGGAATTTCAGATATGATACAAAAACACACATGAATCAGATTAATTCAACATTAAAAATTGTGGAGTTTTTTGTAATATGTTTTGTGGGCTTGATTTAATTCTAAACATCTTTGGAAAGCTGAGTAATAGTAGGGTTTGTTTTTGATTTGAAAAAGGTTGATGGAACAGTAGTGGGGGAATTAATAAAAATTAAAGTCCCAATTCAAGCTAAATATCCAATAGAATCCCATTGAAAATGCCCTCAAAACTACTATTCTTTAAACATCAAAATTTCAACAAATGTTTATTTTTGCATGTGTAAATTTTTAGGATGCAGAAATAGGAAATTCTTGAATTTTGATGGTGAAAAGGTGCCAGTGAGAGCTTTCAGCTCTAGGAAATAATTACCAAACCACCAAGCAGAAATTGAGCTGCAAGCCTCAAGACTCATTGCATCCAATGCAAAATCATGCAGGAACTTGGTTGATTATTCAAATGTAATGAATTTATATTTCTTCTCCCACATGTTTTAAATCAGATCATTGTTTATTTTTTGATTTAGACCTTAGACAGTGTGATAGGTCCCAGCAAAACCTGTATGCCATTAGCTGTTTTAAAAATGGCCTATACTTTGAGGAATAATATTGCAAAGAGATCATGATTCAGATGTCACACCTTATGCTCAAGAAGAAATTAAGCAAGGAGGCTGCAACTGAGTTTTTCAAGGCAGAAAAAGGCAAGTTCCTGCTCCTGTAAAATATCTTTAATTTTAACCACAACCTGAATATCAATACAAAGGAATTTATAGATAAGATACGTGCATCACCAGAGAGGGTACTGAGAAGATGAGGATTGAAGCCTCTGATGGAATCTTGTGCATTTTGCAAATATGTTTTGGCATTTTATCCATACAAACCCAAACAAGACAACCTTATATTTCAATTTCAACACTTTTTCTACTCCAAAAGCCAGGAATATACAAAAGAAAGTAGCAAGCAGCAAACAATTTCCAAGATTTGATGAGCCACTGAATAAGACCAACATTAAACAGGAATATGAACCACGCAAGAAGTTCTCATAAACTACTCTTAAATCTTTGCTGGAAGTTACAATTTCAGAAAATGAATTTAACAAATATATTGATTTTTCACTCAGAAAAACATCAATATACTCCAACACAACCATGGAAGGCATTTGAGATGGGCAAGTCTGGAAGAAAATTCCCAACTTGGATGATAGAACTGGCTTTTTCACACAGAAATCTGGGGATATTTTATTCATCTTGTATGTGGATTGATCAAATCATTTTGGAGAAGAAGTTGGGGAAAAGCACCATAGTGTGGGAGAAATCACCCTAGTTTGCCTCAACCTTCCACTAGAATTAGGTTACAAGACAGGAAATGGTTATTTATTTTCTATTATACCTGGACCAATGCAGCCAAAAATTTACCAAATGAATTAAATTTTACAGCCTCTGGTGCATCAATTTGAGTCATCCTGTAAAGGAGTATTATTTAAATCAATGGTAAATTACCCAAATGGAAGAATGATAGTTTCTGAAATGTTTCCATTTATTGCAGACCTACCTGCAATAAAAAAAACAGTTGGGTTTGAGGACACAATTCTACTCTCTTTTGTTCCTTCTTTCTTTTGAAACCGCAAGAAATCAATTATATAAATCCAAAAACCTTCCCCCAAAGAAAAATAAAGAAAATCTCAGGAAATAAAAACAGTGGAGAGATTTGAAAAATTACCATGTAAGGGATCAAATCACCATGGCTCAAGGTGTCTAATGAAGTATTTTGAAAGAGCTCAGTTATTGGAGACCTATTGGCTTTTTTTTCTATTGAAATCAGGCATACCCTGCTTCTTGGAAATTCAAAAGTCCATATTATAAAACTTCTTGGCTTACCTGAAGGAGGAATTCAACTGGAGAAAAAATATGAAAACAATCAAAGCCAGAAAAATAATTTGTTGTAAATCCAGAAACCCTCTGTTGGATTTTACCCTGGGAAAGAGCAGAATAGAAAGTGTAAGGTGGATAATTCAGAGGAGGATGATTTGGAGAACAGGAAAGAATAAAATAAACATTTCTCACATGATGATGTCAAACCCCAGCATATTCAAAAGTTCTCCCAGATCCTTGAAGCTCATAATTTCAATGAAACAAATTCAGAATCCTCCAAAGGTTTTTGATCAGATATTGAATCTTTTGAAACTTCTGAATCTTTCAACTTCCTTGAAAGGACAAGTAATATAAATGTGAATCAAAGCTCAGACTTGAGCTTTGGAAGTGATCATACTGAGAATGTTAGATTAGGCAGACTGAAAAGGTTTATTTTAATAATAATGTAATGAGAAAAATGACTGTAAGAATTATTGGCCCACAAGCTTAGTCAAAGAGCAGTACTTAAAGCAAAAGAAATGCTGAGACAATAATTTTATATAATTGATCCTAAATATCAGGCAGAGGAAATGGTTCAGTGGTGAATGTGAATGAATTGTTGAATTAATGGATGGAAGACAGCCGGGAGAAGATCTCCTAAAATACAAAAGATGGTTTTCCTGTGGAGCTCATGTAATTACAAGAAAAAGGCAAAATTCCCGCCCTAAATGGGCTCTACAGGCTCTACAAGCCTTGCTAATTGGTTTTGGGTTACTCAGCCCACTTGGCATTAGTCCCTGAACCCTTATTACTAGCCTGTACTGGTTTAGTTTGGTGTTTCCTCTGTTACTGGGCTGAACCCACCCTTGTTGCTGTTGAGACCCTGGCTGGTTTTGTACTAAAATCAGCCCTGTTACTTGTTTACAATTCCCTCTTGACCATATTGGTCCTTATTAACAACTAACATGGCTGTTTGCCTCCTGCAACCAGCCCCTGGCCCTCAGATTGGCCAGGGTGGACCCAGAAGCACTTTGGGTCCGGTCAAACTTACAGGAGGGGAGGTGTAACCAGCAGACGTGTGTGTCCCCCCCCCCCCTCTCTCTCAATCCCTAGAGGTAGCGGTCAAATTCCCCCCCCCAGGGAGCCCTGGAGGTTGATACCCCCCCAGAGCAATGAAAAAAATGAGTGGGCTGGATGGTGGTCAAGCCAACCCAGCCCCAGGTCACCTCCCCCTTGGTAAAGGGGGGGGAGATGGCCCCTGCGAATTGTTGTTGCTATGCTTGAGTTGGGTGGGTGGTCAAATCCCACCCCACCTTTCCTGTTGCTTTGTTGCGGCCGGTCCTTTCTGGTCTCAATGAGAAGGAGGACCAGCCATCCTCCCTCCACCACACAACCAAGCAAGGGGAGGGGGGGGGCAGGGGCCGCCAGCCACCATGGCTGCAACCAGCCAGGTGGCGCAACCAGGGCCTTGGCCTCACACATAGTGGGTGGGAGGACTCAAAAAGGAGTCCCCTGCCCCATACAATGGCCCTGAATGGGCCGTTGGGCCCAGCAATGGGCCCAGGCAGGAAACAAGTGGCTCCAATGGGCTGCCAAGGCCCAAAGACCTAAAAACTACACTTTTGTGGGCCAGCCTGTCTGGCCAAGTGTATCCAAAATAAACCTTGGTCCCAGTTATGCCCAAATAAACCCATCTGGTGAAGGTGGCCCATCCACCCTGGTGGACATGTTAAGGCCTGTGTCCCAAAAGAACTGGAAAACGTGTTTTGTCGCCCAAATGTCCAAAAACAATAACATTGCCACAGGCCCATGTGGCCCAGGTGATGTCTAATGGGTCGTAGAGGCCCATTTAGGCATCTCATTTGGATAACACACTAAAGTTCACATAACATGAGTGCATCCATATATTAAAAATGACCCTGATGGAAAAGGAAAGCAGTAACTGAAAGGTAAAAAACAAGGGGGAGAACCTTAGTAGTAGTGAGATGGAAAATAATGCAAGTATGAAGAGGTCTGAGCAAGAAGTTAAGTGGAGTGATGAGGAAACAACAAGACAGCTTTTCCAGGAGAATATTTTATGATGGTACCAATGAGAAAAGGACAGCCAGGTTAAGAAAGCATAAAATAGAAATACAACCATTTTTGGAGCATAGATGGTAGATTGAAGAGAGGTGACAAAAAAAATGGGAATAATTCAAAGACAACATGAGAAACAATTTCCCTGAGAGGAAACACCTGACCATGGGAAGAAGTGGAAGAAAGCATGAGAAACAATTATGACAGTAGACAATAGATGAGAAAAATGTAAGTGAAGTATGACAGTCACTCTTCCAATATTCTAAAACCCCCCTTGACGCTCAGACTGAGGCTGCATAAGAGAGTTTGAGCCCCAGTCAAAGCCGGATGAGCCACTGGTTTGGTTAAAAAATCTGCCAGAATGTCTTCAGAGGAGACATATAGTAAGCCTATTTTCAAGTTTTGGATCACCTCCCTGATGAAGTGCAGCTGAATCTTGATGTGCTTCATGCATTGGGAGTTGGCATTGCAGTTGTTGTTGGTTGTATTTATGCAGCCCTGATTATTGTTGAACATGGTGGTGGGGCCCTCTGTTTTCTCAAGATGGAAAGCTTTAAGAAACTTTCAAAGCCACAATAATTCACAAGACAGGTCAGTAAGCAGCTGGTGTCAGGGTGTTCATGGGCCAGGTTGGCAAAAAAAATGAGTGACCATACACAACCCACCAGCAGGTGGGTCTTGGTGTGTTGGGTCAGCTATCCTCAAAGCCACACCCAAGCCCGTGATGGGCCACTTGAGGTGGGTCTTGGTGGGGCTTCCAGCGGTTCATGGCCCCAAATGGGTTTCTCCTCAATTTTTTGATCAAATTTTGATGATATTGAGGTTCTAACAAGAAATGGAGACGGTCAATTAATTTCTTGAGGGGGTTGTTTGGTCAATGGTCTGCAATTTTGGTGTCTGGGATGGTTTGTTTTTTGAAGAAGGGATTGGCCAAAATGGCAAGAGATTGAGAGGATATGGGAGGAAAGGGTTTTTAGTCGCGGGAATAAAGAGCTTTCCTGATTGGGAAAGCTCACTGTTGTTGCAATTTGGTTTCTTGAGGGCAACTACATAAAATTGACTACAATGCTTGAAAGCAGTCCCCCAGAAGCATGCAATCTATCCTGGGTTGAACTTACAGAAATAAAACAAACCCAGAAAAATAAAATGGGGTACCCATGGGTTGACCCCCTATCAAAGAGAACCAACCAAACCCATACCCACACCTGCAGCAGCTTGAGGCGGGTCAGTTCAAGAAAAGATTTTTCTGAAACTGCTCTACCCATACCCGGCTAGATACCCATCAGTTCCAGGTATTCTGCAGGTTGGCCCAAACCAAGAAAACCCTTGGTATTCAGCCTCAGCATTAGAAAGGTAAAGAGTGGGTTGCTTTTGCTTCCACCATAAAATCGGGAATTTTTTGAAGATAAATAAGTAGCCTGTAACAGATCTCCTGGAGCTTCTACAGTTTCCCCAATTGGCATCTGAATAAGTCTGAATAAGCCACCGTTGGAGAATACCCTCCTTTTGGATAAGATAGACACAAATCCAGTGGTCCCTGAAGGTATTGGAGTACATTGATGAAGGCTTTCCAATTTTGAATGTTGGGGTTTTCCAGAAATTTAGATAACATTCTGACTGCATACAAGAGGTCAGGGTTAGCTGCAGTGGCCAGGTAGCTTAATAAACCTACTTCTTTTTGATAATTTTCCTCAGTCTCCTTGAAGAGTTGGATGTCCTCATCAATTGGATGCTCAAGATGATGGTTTGGGATCACAGGGGTGAGGAAACTCTTACAATAAGTCATTTTGTAGTCATGCAACACAGACTATGCATAGTGTGCCTGGCATAGCTGAATGGAATCATTGAACTGATTCACTCTGACCCCCAGGAGGTGTTCTTCTTCACCAAGATCTTTCATTTCAAACTCCAGGCTGATATCTGCTTTGAACAGGGAGAGGTAATCCCCAAAGATTGCAATGTCATCTACATGCATAAAGAGGAAAATTGTAATATTTCCTCCCCAATAAAAAAAACACGCATCCAATACAAAGCACATGAAACCCTTACTGAAAAAACAAAAGGATAGACAATTATACCAGGCAAGCAGCGCCTGCTTCAGGCCATACATGGCCTCCAAAATATTGAGGCAGATGTTGCCGCCATTGAGATCCATTCCCCAAGGGACAGACAGGTGCACAAATTCATTTAGTGGAGCCTTAAGCATGGGGCTCTTGACATCCATTTGCTGAATCTGTAAGCAATTGGTGGCGGCATAAAATATGAGAGCCCATGGGGAGTTGACACACCTAGTAGGAGCCAAATTTTCCTGGTAGTCCAACCCAGGTACCTTGGAGAAGCCTTGGGCACATAGCCTAGCCTTAAATTTGACAGTTCTCCTGGTGTAATCTTTTTTGTTCCTAAAGACCCATACAGTTCCTATCCTCTTTTTCCCACTCAAGGGAACAACTTCCCATACCCCTAGCTTGATCATTGAGTTAATTTCCTTCTTGAAAGCAGCAATCCAATGATTGTTTTCTGGGAACTCCACAGCTTCTTTGTAGCTTTGCAATACAAACTCATCATCTGCGCATGCAAGATTAGTTGCCAGTTGACAAGAGTAAGGTAGGATGTTAATGGGATCAATATTCCCATAACAAACAGTGGGATGCTGAGGACCTATGACCTTAAGCCAAGAAGGAGGAGGAGCTGTTGTTGGTGCTGGTGAGAGTGCAGGGGATTGGGAAGGGATCAAAATCCTGGTCCTTTGAAGATTGGTTTTGGAGTGAGTGATGGGATTGTGAGCACCAAGGACATCATCTTCACAAGAATGTGTGGATGAAGGCAATGAATCCAGAAAGTAAAAAAACTCATCATCATCCTCTACAAGGAAATCCCCCAACCTGGTGAAAAAAACCCAATTATCCCAGAGATGCAAGATTCAATAATTTTCTGCATTGTTTGTTTAACCAAGATTTTATAATTATGGCCAGCAATTAGCTTAGTCAAATGAGCAGTATTTAAAGCAAAAAAACTGCTGGACCCCTTGTGTCAATAATTGCTGATGGGCTCTCACAAGGGGGAAATACTTTGGATGATGTTGGTGATGAATTCAATTGAATGATGAATGAATGATGGAAAACAGCAGGGAGTAGAGCTCCTTAAGTACAAAAGATTGGCCTCTTGTGAGCCCATGATGCAACAAGCCAAAAGGCAATTTTTCCGCTTCCAAAGAGCTCTACAGGTTCTACAGGCCTTGTTACTTGGTTTGGGATACATCAGCCTGCATTGAATCAGTTCCTGTACCCTTACAACCAGACTGTTACAGTTATTTCTGGTGTTTCCACCTCAATGGGGCTGAACCAGCCCCTTAGCTGTTCAAAACCCTGGCATTTTGTCTGTTACGGCTGGTTGCCTCATGCAACCAGCCCCTGGCCATACAAATGGCCAGGAGGGACCCAGGAAAAACCTGGGTCCGGTCTCAGACACACATGGGGGGGTGTAACCGGCAGACATTCCCCCCCCTCTTTCTCTCAAATCCCAGGAGGAGGCGGTCAAATCCCCCTACCAGGGGCCCTGGAGGTTGATGCCCCCAGGGCGTTGCTATGCTAGGTGGGCTGAGGGGTGTTCAGGTCCCCTCCAGCCCATTTCTCCTCCCCCTCCGTAAAGGGGGGGGAGAGTGCCCCTTTGATGGTGGGTGGGTGGTCAATTCCCCCCCACCCCCGGTTGCCTCAATGCAACCAGCCTAGCCACCCCTTTTGGTGGGGGGGGTGATCAAGTCCCCCCCACCATGACTGGTTGCCCCTTGCAACCGATTTCTGGCTGGTTCCATCCAGCCAGCCCTTGCCCTCCTCCTCGCAATGGCAAGCAAGTGGAGGGGGAGGAGCCAGGGCCACCAGCCCCACGGCCACCACCCAGCAGGGAAGCTGTAACGGGCTCAACAGCCGTGGCCGGGGTGGGGGGGCTCCATTTTGAGTCCCCCTGCCCCCTACAACGGCCCCGCGCGGGCCGTTGCGCCCAATAAACAGGCCATATGCAAAAACAGCGGCTGCAAGCGGGCCTCAACACAGGCGGCAGCCCCAACTGGGCTGGGACACGGGCGGCGGCCCCAATGGGCCGTACCAAGCCCAAAAACTAAGTAAACCATACTTTGGCGGGCCAGCCCATCTGGCCAAGTATTTCCAAAATAAACCTTGGGCCCAATTATGCCCATACAAGCCCATCTGGCTGTATTTGCCCATATACCTCACAGGGCCCATTAGGGCCTGTTTCACGTGTTTTGAGGCCAGTTTCCCCGAATCCGGGATATCCACACAGGCCTGTATGGTTTGTATGAGTGTACAATGGGCTGCAGAGGCCCACATGTACATCCCATTTGGATTACACTTATACGTAGCACACGCGTAAGTGCATACGTATTTTAACACAAGAAATATACCTTCATCCAAGGATGGACCAAGCATCCAAGCCCAATGTTGCTGTGGTATTGCTATGAAGTTATTGCATCCAAAGATCCATAGCTTTTTTATTTTTGGAGCACAATGAATCCACAGATAGTATGGTGTTTGATTGTTTTTCAAGGGGGTGGGTGCCACATTTGAGAGAAAAAAGGAAGTTTTTATTGCCTCTCCCCAAAAACTGTTTGGAAGAGATTACTTCCAAAGGAGACAGCAAGCCTTGTTCAGTATGGTAGGATTGGCCTGCTTGGAAATGCCATTATTTTTTGGCATCTCCGGTGGCACTTAAAAATGAAGAAAACCATGTGAGTTGGCTAACTCCTAAAACTTCTTGTTTACAAATCCCCCCCCCCCAATTGGAAAAAACTTGTTTAACATTCCTATTGTGAAAATTTTCAACCATTGCCTTCACCTTGATGAATTCATAAAATGTGTCCAATTTGTTCCGGAGAAGGCAAACAAATATGAAAGAAGTGTGAATATAGAGATGTAAACAGTCCAAGGCCTTTTGTTTTGGTTCAAAGTTCCATTAAATGGAATTTTGGTCATTTTTGACTCAAAACAAGTGGAGCAGGGGGTTAGGCCCATTGTGAAAAGACCAAGAGATTTTGAAACTGCTGCTCCAGGATCCCTGAGGAGGTGATTCCACAGATTAGATGAGAATTCTGTTAATTTTACACTTGGTAACTGACAGGGTATTTTCATGAGACGTCCTTGAAGATTCCCAAAAAATAATGTGGTGTCTTCATTCTTAACTAAGAATTTTTCCCCAAGCTTTTCAATTGTGATGGAGCTATTGATCAAGGGGAAAATGGCTATAAGATGCCTTGAAAGCTTGCAAACATAAATACAGTCCTCTAATATGCACTCAGAATTACTTATGATCAGATGCATATTTCCTTGGCCAGGGGTGAGAAATTGAATAGTAGTATCCCAAGTGCTAATAGAAAATGGTTTGAACTTTTGGAAGGTGCTGAATAGGTTCCTTTCTCCAAAAATAAGGTTGGTGGCTCCGCAATCCAGGATTGCTTTATTTAAGTGAACTTTCCCAGGAGCATCTTCAGAAACATAGGCTGTAAAGTTTGCCTTGGCTTTGTTGGATTCCTCCTTCCTTTTTTGCAGTCATAGGTGGGGGAATTCAAAATTGCATTTTTTGGGTTTGTGAGACTTGACCTGGTGATGGCCATTTGAGCAGAAATAAACCATTTGGGAAGTAAATTCTGAGTCAACACTGGAAAATAGAGCAGTTGCAGGCAAGGTTTTGTTTTCAGAGGCTCATAAATTTTTTGCACTGAGATGATGGACATAGCTTTGTATTTGTGACAATATTAGGGTAGGCTTTTCAAAAGCTGCCTCATCCATAGCTGAACCATTCATGAGGTGATATAGTTGTTGATTTTTTCTCAGTTTGCCAACAAAGGTATACAAAAATATCTCCTTTGAAATGTTAATGTTGACAGAGGAGAAGTCCATCAGTTTCTTTTGAAACAAGTGTATTTTTTTTCTTTAGTTGTATTTTGCATTTCACACAAACTACTTTGCATATTCAAAGATGCAGGTGGGTGGGTACAAGTTGACGTAAAGGTACCACAATGGGGAGCCCTGAAGTATCTACAAGATGGATATAGAGGGAAGAGAGAAGAGGAGAAACAAACAGGAGGAAGAAGAAACAAGAAAAAAATGGAGGAAAAAAACATAAAAGAATATTAAATGGCAGGTGTTTGTTGGTGGAGGACGGCAGCTGAGGTTAGCCGTATTGACTGATGAGAAATCTTCTCTTTTTCACGGGCTAGGTCCTATGGGTTCCACCAGGGTAGGGATATCTGGGTCCTGTTCAAGTGATCCAAAATTTCTTGTGGCCCTGATGAATTCCGCCAGGTTTGGCAAGGACTTCAGATTTTTCAAAGAGAAGCTAAGTTCATCTGGGTTGTAGACAATTTTTTTCTTTCATAAGCTTCGTTTCAGTCTCCTTCAAGCAATTCTGTATGCTGGGGAGAATTGGAGTAGGTGAGTTAGTGTTTCCTTTGTGTAGCCACAATGTGGGCAGGAAGGGTTCAGAACATTTCTCAGCTGGTATAAGTAACCATTTAGTGAGCAGCTTCCTGTCAGCTTGCTACTATTTACAGAGCAACCTGTCAATAGCAACACAAAACTATGAAAAATAATAATATCTCAATAAAACAAATAAGGAGTGAGAAATCCATAAATATTTTTACAGAAATGGATTCCTCACCCAAAATTAGGTAGGGTCACTCACTGACCCCACCCTTGAATTCCAAGTCCTTGCATTTTTAAAATAATTAAAAAGAAAAGTATTAAAAATTACAACACCAGTATGGCACTTTTTGGCCATTCTAGTATTCAACACGTGTTTTCAAGTATAGGGTTTACACCTAAAATTCACTCAGAATTGAGGTGTTGTGTATATTTTAGGAGTTACATGCAGAAATGTGTTGTGTCACAATTCCCGCGCGCAGCCTTGCATCATTACATATCCCTACCTACTCCTAGGAGCAGATTCCCGCGTACTAGAGACCCGCTCGCAGCTGATTCTGCCACACACGCAGCAGATCCTACCCCACGCGCATCTGTACAAACTGATCCCCGCATCTGGATCTGTTGTGACTAATCTGACAACCAGGTACTGCTCAGAAGAGCTACAACCTAGTTAGAGTTGCCTAGTATATGTAAAAAACTGACATATGCATTAATAATGATCTAAAAAGATCAAAACTTAAATAAAATTAATGAAAATTAAGTTTAAAACATTTTTTAATTATAAATCAAAGATCAAAGATTACCACATAAATCACTGACCCTGATCTTTGAAGACCACAAAACACTACAAAGAGTGTTCATAAAAATTATTAAAAATTATCTAAATGGTCAGCAGATGTTAGAAAATCAGTAAACATTCACATCTTCCCGCTTTAAAGCAATATCAATAGTAAAAATAAAGGATAAGTGCAGAATGATCAAATTTAAGCCATAACAGATTAACAGATCCTGTGGCTAAAATAGTACAGAAATCCAGCAGATCTAAGGACAGCTGATTGAAAGCACCAAGTGGACGTGCTAATCTTGCCCTGACTGGCTTGCCAGCCTCAGCCCACGAGCAGAACACTCTCTATGCGCCCTGAGAAGTTCAAAATAACCCCAAAAAGGTATTTATACAGACCTCTTTGGATCCATTATTCCATCATCAGTTACCAGGAATTATTTATTACAATCAGAAACCGTGTCATTGTTGATCAAATGCTTATATGAAGGTAAGCAAGTGATTCATGACTTAGTATGTAGTAGTATTATTTACCCTTATTAACCAATCAACCATTGAAGTCTAGTCAAGCAATCTACCCCTTCTGCTCTGAAACCCTTCCAATTATTCGAGGATTCTTGTAGTGAAGTGCTCAGAGTGAGTGTTACCCTTCCTGTCTTGGCCATTTGTGCTGTTAAGCCCGGCCATTAGTGGAATAAGTCCTTTCTAAGGCACCCATCTTTATTCCAAGGTTCTTAAACTGCCTAAGGAGGCCCCTTGAAAAGAGGTTGCTAGTCTGTAAAGATCCCCAGCAGTATAATACTGTGGCCCCTCTTTTATATTATATTGAAAACCATTTATTACCAAACCAATAAAACCTTGCAACTGCTCTTATTATATCATTTATTTGAGCTTCTAAGTGTTCATTATTGGAAGAATAATAATTATTATTATTCCAGCATTTTTATCACTCTCTTCAGCTAAAGGACTGAAAGGTTCCTGGTATCAGAGAGCTGAAAACTGGGGGTCTTGCCGGCAAATATCCTTAAATAATTAATTCTTAATTATATGTTACTTGGACCAGTCTATTTATTGTTTAAAAATAAGTTAACATACTTATAACATATATTTTTGATCATTTGTTTCTCTAGTGGATCTTAAGACCAACGGAGGATGGATCAATTATTATTTGAACCTTCTTAAAAAGAAAAAAGAAGAAAAACTCCGTAACTTTTTCCCTGTTATTATAACTCCTGAGCAACAACAGGATAAATTGCTTTATTATAAACAGCAGGTTATAAAGGACAAAGAACTTGAGCTTGAAAGAAGTATCAATTTCAATTCTTTATTAAGGCAACATAAGGAGTGGAAGATTTATCAAAGGAAGCTTTATATTTATAAACTAAATAACCCTGAAGATAAAGAAAAATCCAAAATTAATAAAAGTGATTATTTTTTCTAAAAATATCATTTTAAACACGTAAAAATACAAAAATATTAAAATTATGTTTTTTGTTTTTATCCATATCAGTGGATTTTGTCTTTGGTGATCTCATTGACCAGGACCTCCTAGAGGACGTCCCAGACAGTGTACCCTTGTACTTACCCTTGGATTTATCCCAGGATCTGATTGGAACTAACTCAGACCCCATTGGAATACCCCCCAAGGACAGTTGTTATCCTAACCAAGTGTTGTTACCCTTGAATTTAACTTTAGGCAAGTTAAAAAAATATATATATAAATTATTAAAAATATAAAACACACAAAAAATATTATTTTTATATTTTTAAAGTCTTTTTTCAAAAGTTTTGACAAAAGACTTACTCATTTTTTGGTGCTATGTATCAAAATAGGCGCAACACCCGCGCAACAGGTAGAGCCCCGTTGTATGGATCTCTGCACGGAGGAACCCATGCGCGCAAGGACTCCAGTTGCAAGTGCAATCAGGGGACTTGAACCCGTGACCATAACGTCAGGCAGGACAACAATGGCGATGACCGCGGCCGCCAACTCGACCAAAAGTCTGTTGGAGAACCACCTGTTTCCCAACAGGTTATCCCAGGAGGGTACAGGTCCTCCTACGCCACCCCAGCTGGACTCAACCAAGGAGGAAAGAGTCAAAGTGTTAGTGAAAGAGCACGTGAGCTATTGGGAACAATTCAAGTTGGCTCAGACCCAGGAGGATCAACCAGGTATGAGAAAAGCTATTTCTCTGGCAAAGAAATCTCAGATTTCTCTGCAAAGGTTGATCCCAAAGAAAGAAGTAGAAGGCTACGTGCAGAACTGGAATCCTTGGGATCAGTTAGCTTCCTTAAAGGGAAAGGACCCCAAAAAGAAGAGGTCCTCAGCCCATCAGAAGTTAAGGAACCCAAAGGATTGGGATAGCATAATATCCCTAGCACAGAAGTAGAAAAAGGTGTACCACAATTAGATGTAGAAGCTCTGAATAGCTTTTCTGTAAATGTGTCTCACAACTTTACTATTATTAGCCAATGCTTTGACAAAGTTTATCAACAATTGGACAAATTGAGTTCAAGTATTTTCAGAGTGATTGACATCAGTCACAGATTATGAGAATTAATGAGTTGGAAATACAACAAATCAAGGATAGTATAAAAACTAGTAAGTTGGACCTGATGAAACATATTGATGATAGCCAATCAATTCTTCAGGAAGATATTCTTGCAACCATAGACCAGCTCAAGGAAGAAGTTAATAAAACTAAACCTACTCCTTGATCAGCTCATCTGATTAACAAAATTGACTTATTAAGCAATAAACTTGATTTGAAGTTAGGTATGATTAAGAATGATCTCAGAGATCTTAAGGTCAATTTTACTAACTCTCCGGTCATTGACCTAGAAGAGACTAGACCTTCCAGGTTCACTAGTACTCCTAGTGTACCTCCCAAAACCAGGATAACTAGGAATGAGTCTTTCAGACCCATTTCTACTCCTGAAATGGAACAGGATTTGAAGTTACTCCCTCCCATTACTGAATGGCCTAAATTCTCTGGAGAAGGAGAATACAACCATGTCAGTTTCATTAAATTTATTGACTATAATCTTTCTTCTTATGAGCTCCCCGATGCAATAGCTGTGGTGAGATTTCCCAGACTATTCAAAGGATTAGCTCTTGATTGGTTTATCAATAAGAGAGAAGAAGTTGGATCTTTATCCTGGAGTTCTTGGAAAGAATTGATCAAAGTAAACTTTGGTAATAGGATTTGGAAAAGAAAGATGATAAAAAATTTTGAAACCTCCCAGTCTGATCCATCCAAGGACAAACCTCATAAGTGGTGCTTAGACCAGAAAAAGAGGTTGGACCGTTTCTATCCAGATGCTGATAAAGAAGAAGTCAATGAAAGATTCCTCAACTTATGTCCCCAACAAATCAACCACATTTTAAGGTGCAGGATGCCTATGAATTCAGATCTTTCAACCTTAATAGGTGTATTGGAAGAGACTATTGATATGAATGGTCTTGATAAAAGAATCAATAGACTCCCCAGGGAACAAAATACTAGGAACAGGGAAGAATATACTGCCAAGACTAAAGAATCCCCTGCTAATAATCCATCTACCTTGGAAGTCAAGAAGACTCTAGAATCAAAGGAAAAAGAATGTTGGAAATGTAACCAAACAGGACAAGTAAAACCTGATTGTCCTCTACCTAGGAAAAGGATTAATCTTATTGAAGGAGAAGAGTATGACAATCCTGACCCTCACCTTGATGATACTGATGGATCACTCTCTGATTGTGATTTAATGATCACTAACCCCATCAATGTTATTGAAGGTAGTATTGAGTCTTCTCTGGACATAAATTCCGTCAATGAGGATTCTAACTTACCTCAAAAATGGAATCCCAACATGAAGATTCACCACATCTCTGAGGCTAAGGCCTTGACTCTAAAACCTTCTGCCAGTAAAAGTTACACTTCAGGAAAAACATGCTATGCTACTGGTTTAATCCAAGGTTCCCCTGTTAATTTACTTCTGGACAGTGGAGCCTTTTTCTCTTGTGTTGGTTCAACTTATATGGAGAAACAAGACCCAAACTGGAAACTGAACTTACTACCAGTACCTCAGGCTAAGTTCAGCAGTTGTAATTCTGCTCTAAATGCTGTTGGAGTATGGTCTTCTGATATTGTACTCCCTCACTCTAAAGGATCACTCAAACTGAACATTGAATTTGTAGTGCTCCAAAACAGAGTATGTGATTACTTCATCCTTGGAAATGATTCTCTTTGCTTATATGGTATAGATGTATTCCAAAGCAATGGTAGATACTTCCCTATAGGTGGAGACTGGAATAAGAAGTTCCAAATATGCCATGTCAATGCTCAAACTTCTGATTCAACTTATGAAAAACACTTAGAAAGTTTCAATCAGGAATACTTCTCTCAAGCTGCTTTGAATCCCCTGCTCAATGAAGAACAAAAACCGGATATCCTACAAGTATGCTTTGAAAATCAGAATTCTTTCTGTGCCAAGGATCACCCCATTGGTAACATTAAAGGACATGATATTGTCCTAACTCTGACCATTAAGCCTCCTTACCCACCTAACCTCAGGAGACCTGCTTACCCTTCTAGTCCAAAATCTAGAGCTTCTCTGGAAACCCATATTCAAGAGTTGGTTTACTTGCAAGTCTTAAGGATTGTAGGACACAATGAAAAAGTGGATATCACTACCCCAGTAATTATAGCTTGGCACAATGATAAGTCAAGAATGGTTGGAGATTTCAGAATGCTGAAAAACTACACCCAAGCTGATTATTATCCAATTCCAAGGATTGACCATGCTCTGCATAACCTGTCGAAAGCTAAGTACATCACTAACATGGAAATGCTGAAAGGTTTTCACCAAATACCTATCATCCCTGATAGCCGGAAATTCATGAGAATTATCTGTCATTTGGGAATTTATGAGTATCTTAGGAAGCCTTTTGGTATAAAAATGCTCCTTCTCATTTTCAAAGGATGATGGATATTGTCCTAGGATTATTCATCAGACAGGGATGGATGATGCTATACATTGATGATTTTATCATTTACTCTGATCATTGTGATAATCAAATGGAGAAATTAAGGCTAGTCCTCATAACCATCTCTGCCGTGGGATTAAAAGTATCAATGAAAAAGTGTAACTTTGGCTACGGGGGACTCAAGGCCTTAGGACACATTGTCTCTGGACTAACCTTAGCTGCTGACCAAAACAAGATAGCAGCAGTAATGATTAGGCCTATGCCTCAGAATAAAACTGAACTCCTATCCTTTATCAGCTTCTGAAGCTACTATAGGAAGTACTTACCAAATTTTGCTCTTGTAACCAAATGCCTGTATGAGATCTGCAACAACACCACCATGTTTGAAATGACTCATGACAGAGTCAAGAACTTTGAGGAACTCAAAATGGCAATGACTTCAGCTCCAGTACTGATCCAGCCAGATTATTCTAAACCTTTCAAACTCTACATATATGCCAGCATGGAAGGGCTAGGAGCTGCTTTACACCAAGAAATCATAGAGGATGAAAAACCAGTGGAAAAACCTATACTCTTCATATCCAGACAAATTAAAGACACTGAGAAAAGGTATGGTGCAAGTCAAATGGAATGTCTTGCCTTAGTATGGGCTCTAGAGAAACTCCATTATTACTTAGAAGGCACCAATTTCACTGTGATTACTGACTGAAATGCTGTCAGGACATTGATGAACATGAAGACCCCTAGTAGGCACATGTTAAGATGGCAGATAGCCATACCACAGTACAGAGGTCAGATGACCATAGTTCATCAAGCTGGGACTAAACACCAGAATGCTGATAGTTTGAGCAGGAATGCATTACCCAATGACCCAAGTAACCCTGCTTATTATCCAGAGGATAATGATATCTTCCCTATCCTTAAAATTAACAGGTTTAACATTGAAGCTCCTGTAATGGGAATCCACATTTGTGAACTGAATGAATCATTGTTCAACTCAATCAAAGAATCTTATAGTTCTGGCATGAAAACTCTGATCAATATTATGGAAAGCACTTCTCCACCATCTGAATTGATCAATAGCCTACCTGAACCTCTTTTGAAACCATACAAAGCCGGAAGGTTCACCATATGGGATGGTCTAGTATAGTATAGGCATCAACATTCAAGTGTTATAGTCTTAACTAAGGATGACCATATCAAACATGTTCTGGCTTAGTGCCATGATAACTGCTCATCTGGTCATTTATCTGCTGATAGAAACTTAGATAAGGTTAAAAAAATTGCTTTGTGGGTTAATTGTAGAGACTCCACTATACAGTATGTTACCAGTTGTGAAACTTGTCAGAAGTCCAACAGGACCGCTGGGAAATGGTTTGGTCTACTGCAAAAGATTGCTGAACACAAGAAAAGATGGGAGATCATCAACATGGACTTTGTAACTGGACTACCACCAGGAGGAGTCTATTCCTACAACTCAGTCTTAGTCATCATGGACAGGTTCTCCAAGAAAGCAAATTTTCTACGTAATCACAAGGATGACACTGCTATGGATGTTGCCCTATTATTTTGGAACAGACTCATTGCTTATGTTGGAGTTCCCAAGATTATTATCAGTGACAGAGATCCTAAATTCACCTCTGAGTTCTGGAGAAATCTTCATGATATCCTTGGAACCACCGTAGCTTTCTCAACAGCTTATCACCCTCAGATGGAAGGCTTAGCTGAAAGAATGATTCAGACCCTGGAAGACATGCTCAGGAGATTCTGTGGCTTTGGACTAGAATACAAGAATTCTTATGGTTATTTCCACAATTTGGTTAGCCTTTTACCTGCACTGAAGATGGCATACAACAGTAGCAAGCACTCTACTACTAAGGAAGCACCCTAAATACTGGAAAGAGGATGGATTCCTAGATCACCCAAGGATAACCTTAACCACCAGCTGACAAATATTCACCCTACATCACTTGATTTCAAAAACATGATAGATGTAGCTAACAAACATGCTGTTAAGTGTGTCCAGGATTCTGTGGAGAATAACCAGCAAAGATGGGATAAAACCCATAAGGAACCTGATTTCAAAATTGGTTATCAAGTCTTGATCTCTACAACCAACTTTACCAACTTAGCTGGAAATAGAAAGCTTAGACCAGCTTTTGTTGGACCTTTCACCATTAATAAACTTCATGGTAAAAATGCTGTGGAAGTAATCCTCAGTGATGAGCTTTCTGGAAAACATCCAGTCTTCCCAGTAAGTCTCATCAAACAGTACTACCCAAGGAATGGAGAACATACTCCTTCACTTTCAATAACTGTTATAGAAGAACATGAAAAAGACAAAGGAAAAAATTAGCAAGATCCTTAAAGATAAAAAAGACAGGATCAATGGAAAAGACGTAAGACTCTACATAGTTAGATACAAGGGAGAATCAGCTGATAAAGATCAATGGTTACCTGAACATAATATCCCTGATGGACCTATACACCTAAGGAACTACAGAGCCAGCAGGAGGCATTAAACCAATTTTTTTTTCAGATATAGACATATCTTGGAGTGGGGGAATGTCAGCTTGCTACTATGTACAGAGCAACCTGTCAATAGCAACACAAAACTATGAAAAATAAGAATATCTCAATTAACAAAATAAGGAGTGAGAAATCCATAAATATTATTACAGAAATGGGTTTCTCACCCAAAATTAGGTAGGGTCACTCACTGACCCCACCCTTGAATTCCAAGTCCTTACATTTTTAAAATAATTAAAAAGAAAAGTATTAAAAATTACAACACCAGTATGGAACTTTTTGGCCATTCTAGTATTTCACACGTGTTGTCACGTATAGGGTTTAAACCTAAAACTCACTCAGAATTGAGTTGTTGTGTATATTTTAGGAGTTACATGCAGAAATGTGTTGTGTCACAATTCCTGCGCGCAGCCCCGCATCATTACATATCCCTACCTACTCGTAGTAGCAGATTCCCGCATACTAGAGACCCGCGCGCAGCTGATTCTGCCACGCACGCAGCGGATACTACCCCACGCGCATCTGTACTAACTGATCCCCGCGTCTGGATCCGTTGTGACTAATCTGACAACCAGGTACCACTCAGAAGAGCTACAACCTAGTTAGAGTTTCCTAGTATATGTAACTGATAAGAGTTCAAATATTTCATTTGAGAGCTAAGAACCAGCAGACTAAATTAAAGAGTCAGAGTCACCATAGAACAGAGACTGGAAAGAAGAGAAGAAAGACAACCAACAGGCAATCAAGACGCAGAAGATTGAGCAGCCAAGAAGAGACAGATTTGAAGCAGAGGAGAGATACAGGCTGGTTTGGTAGACACATCAGTTGGTGACTGATCATGGAGATTGAGATGCAAATTGTCTTACCAGGCAAGGGATGGCAGCAAGTAAATACTTGGAATTGGTTGAGGTTTTGGATGGTTGAGTGAGGCAAGTTGACAAGCGGATGATTTTATAGGCAAATAGAATTGGAAGACAAGAAAGGGAGTTTTTTGGGAAAAGATAAGGAAAAGATCTAGAAGATGAGAAAAGAAAAATAAGACAAAAAAAGAAAGAACAGAAAAGATGGAGATTTGGAGAGTAGGAGTGTTATTCCTTGAAAGGAGAAGACAAGAAAAATGAGAGGGGAAAACAAGAGTTGTCCAAGACCCCCAGGGGTGATCTCCCGGGCTTAGGTTTCAGAGAAGCGGTCAAAGAGAGGGTAGTTGTCCTTCAGGCGCAGGGAAAAGTGACATTCCTAACAGTAACAAACTGACTTATGCATTACTAATTATCTAAAAATATCAAAACTTAAATAAAATTAATGAAAATTAAGTTTAAAACATTTTTTAATAATAAATCAAAGATCAAGGATTACCCCATAAATCACTGACCCTGATCTTTGAAGACCACAAAACAGTACAAATAGTGTTCATAAAAATTACTAAAAATTATCTACATGATCAGCAGATGAAGGAAAATCAGTAAAAATCCACATCTGCCCGCTTTAAATCCATATCAATAGTACAAATGAAGGATGAGTACAGAATGATCAAATTTAGGCCATAACAGATTAACAGATCCTGTGGCTAAAATAGTACAGAAATCCAGCAGATCTAACAACAGATGATTGACAGCACCAATTGGACGTTCCAATCATGCCCTGACTGGCTTTCCAGCCTCAGACCACAAGCAGAACCCTCTCTACGTGCCCTGAGAAGCTCAAAATCACGAAAAGAAGGTATTTATACAGACCTCTTTGGATCCATTATTCCATCATCAGTTTACCAGAAATTATTCATTATCAATCAGAAACCGTTTCATTGATTATCAAGTGCTTATATGAAGATAAGCAAGTCATTTATGACTTAGGCTGTAGTAGTATTATTTATCCTCATTAACCAATCAACCCTTGAAGCATAGTCGAGCAACCTATCCCTTCTGCTCTGAAACCCTTCCAATTATTCCAGGATTCTTGTGGTAAAGTCCTCAGAGTGAGTGTTACCCTTCCTGTCTTGGCCATTTGTGCTGTTACGCCCGGCCATTAGTGGAATAAGTCCTTTCTAAGGCACCCATCTTTATTCAAAGGTTCTTAAACTGCCTAAGGAGGCCCCTTGAAGAGAGGTTTCTAGTCTGTAAAGATCCCCAGTAGTATAATATTGTGGACCCTCTTTTATATTATATTGAAAACCATTTATTACCAAACCAATTAAACCTTGCAACTTCTCTTATTATATCATTTATTTGAGCTTCTAAGTGTTTATTATTGGAATAAAAATAATAATTATTATTCCAGAATTTTTATCACTCTCTGTAGCTAAAGGACTGCAAGGTTCCTGGTATCAGAGAGATGACACTCCCTGACGCAAGCTGACTCAACAAGGCTGACTTCCGGATCCCTTCTTGTAGAAGACGTCTATTTAGAACTTGGCTGGGAATGATCTTGTCTTGTAATATGATTGTCTTGACTTTTTTAGAGTTGCCTAAAAGGGGGAATCCCAGAGGTAGGCCAGAGTTTATTACCTCCCTTGCTCTGGTATCCACCTGTTTTTCCTCAAATATTTTCATTTCCTGCGCACCAGACAAAGGTTATATCTAGTTTTGAACTCAAAAGATACAAATTCTTGATTAGTTCCCTGAAAATATATTGACCAGTTTTTTCAACCAGAGGATTTGAAGACCTGAGCAAGATGCCTTTGTTTTCTGTAAAAATTTTTATGCGTTCATATGAAGTCTCATGTAGGTTACTTATCAGCTGGATTGCAGCTGCAAGCCCTAGGGCTATGCATTCATGGTTGGAATGAGCAATGTTCATCTCTTTTTTCAAAAGTAAGGCATGGTCAGAGTTGATTATTAATTCCACCGCGCCCCCACCTTTGCCTTTGTTATAAGAGACATTGCTGAAGATAAGAGCCCCTGTACTTGATGCATTATTGATGAGAGCTTCAGTGGAGATGATTGCCTCCTGCTTTGTCAAGGATAAGTTGAGGTGTGTGATTGAGGCGGTTAAGCTGAATTCTGTGGCTCCTTCTGGATTGCTATTAATCCTGGGTTGAAGGCAATGAAAGTCAGTAACATATTTCTACAGTTGGTGGTTTTTATAGATGATGCATCAGGATTTTGCATGTCAGAGATTTGTCTCAAAAGTTCTTTGCATATACTTTGGAAGAAATTTATCTGTGTCAGCTTCTGTGCAAAGAAAAGAAAATCAGTCTTCATAATTTCTTTGTATACTAGTGTATGAGTGATTTTCTGTTTTAACCAATCCACCCAAGTGGTTTTGCGGATGCCTTTTTCCCATATTGAGCTTGAGTTGTCAATCTTGTTGACTATGGCTTTCAAACAAGACTTGTTTTTTTTGTGGCCCATATATGGGCAGCATGGGTGATCCTTGGGAGAATAACTGAGTATAGGAGCTTTGACCATTTTTTTTCCAAGATTCCCCACTGCATTTTACCAATCCTGGCTAGCATTTTCGTGGTTTTTTGGCTCCGGGAAAGTAGATTTCCAATATGTCAATGAGAAAATAGATATTTGGATCAATAACAATACCTAGCCATGTTTCTGTTGTAGAAAAGGTGATTAGTGTGCCTACAAAATCATATTGAGGAGGGGACTCAGGGGGCCTCCTAGCATTGGACATGATTACAATTTTTGATTTTTGTTTGTCAAAGGTTGCTCCATTTTTCATGCCCCAAAGGTGTCACGCTTCAAGATTAAGGATTATTGTCTCCTTCACTTTGAAATATCCTTTCCTCATTACCATCTACCTCAGTCCCTACTTGTGACACAGATAGAAGTACAAGACTAATGGTGCCTTCTGCTTATCAACTCTGGCTTGCATAACCACCCTCCATTCTTGGCCACTAACTCAGTACCTACTTGCAAACCTTGCAATTAACTTTACTCCAGTCAAACAACCATTGAAGCTCCACTCTTCCACCCGCGGTATCAATAGCCCTAGGGTTCCCATTCCCAGTCAAGCACTCTTGCTAGCTTTCAACCACGCTAGTCAGCCACACTAACTGTCTCATTTGCAATTGGAATAGTCCCTTACCCTGCATAAACTACATCCTCATATTTACATTTTCTCTCACGTCACTCCTTCCTATCTCAACCATTATGCCCTTTTACACTCAGACTCTACTGCCTTGCATCTACGTTATGACCTCAGAAATGTCTATAATGTTATTTCATTTACCAACCCTTTCATTTCATTCATTGGCTCATCGCCTCTGAAATGTAGCTGGCCTTTGTGGTGGTATTTTATGGACACAAGTTGGAATGGGCTGCATGCTGCCCGCTCAGCATTGGAAGACACTCAGCAATGGGTGCCTCAGCAGTGACAGGGCACTCAGCAATGGGTGCGGCTTTGCCGCAATAGGCCGCGCTGCAGGCTCAGCAGCAGTCAAATCAGGCTTGGAATCAGGAGAAGCCGGGGGAATGTATTGGATTGGACGTATTGCAAGCGGATTGCGCGTTGCAAGACCTGCGGAGTGGGCATTTCAAGAGGTGCAAATTGGGCATTGCAAGACACGTACATTGCGCATTGCAAGACGTGAAGATATACCTTGAATATCTGGAATGGCGAATTAAGAGGATGTGGAAATGGGCAGGGTGCTCTGAGTTGGGCGCGGAAGGAGGGCTGCATCATGAGAAGGACAAACCAGGTGGACATAATGGCGGGAGGGCAATACGGATGGATATGGGGTATGGGATGTGGGTTATGGGGTGGAAAGATAGGATTGGGTCTAGGGTTCTGTACTTAGGGGTTTTATTTTGTTACTCTTGCTTTCTTCTGGTTTTAATTTGGTTAGGGTTGAGGGGGAGGTTACTTAAACCGCACCCTCAACCTGGAAGGGATCACGGTGGATTGAATTGGATCATCATAGGTTTTGGAAGGATCTTTAATCTCATTTCTCTATCTCTCAGTTGAAGGGTGAACAGTCACACTCAGGGTTTACAGACGTCACACTCAGGGTTTACACACGCAAGTGATCAATAGATCCCGCACTTGGGAATCCTTAAAGGAGAAGTACTCTTCTGAATTCCACATCTGGGGGTCTGGCCTGTAACTAATCTTTTTTTCCTTGTCTCTTGAAACTAATAAGCGCAATTTCCTAGTACCATCCATTGACCTTTGTGGGGTTGTCTAATGTTACCCCCACTCCTCTTCCGCCTCCTCCTCCTCCGGATTCTTGGAAGCAACCCTCATCAGGCGCCGTATACAGTGTCCCTTGCTCTGACAATGGCGCCAATCACAAGCCCATTTTCATCAGGCTGCGGGACTATCCACATATCCGGTTCAAACCTGAGGATGTTGAGCAATTCCTTGCGCAATAAAGAGGAATGGCCAATGCAGAAGGTGCGACGGGTTTTAATAAAGCTCAGCTTGTTTTTCTCTTCATTATGGACAAAGAGAACCTTTGGGATGTGGAGGAGATGGAAGGTAATGAGGAACTTGATTGGCCAAAACTGAAGGCGGAAATCTTGGCACGGTGGGGAAGGCGCCAACCTTGGTTTTGGGAAAGCAACTTTAAGAAAGCTGCAGCGGAAGCAAGCGTGGATGGTGGAGTTTGGACGCGGGCGCAATTGTGGTAGTATGTAGCAATGTTTGATTGGATCTATTGCTACCTGGCAAAGAATGAGGTGATATTGGGGCAGACGGGCGCGATGAAGAGGGCTTTTTTGGGAGGACTCTGTCCCCAACTCCGCCAGTTGGTGTGGCAGAACTTGTATGACAACAACTTGGTAAAAAGTTTGTTGGATGGGAGTATCACGCTTCTTACAGATATCCTTGTCATTTTTTGGGCGGTGGAAAGCAAGTTGGACTTGTAGAAACTGATGGAGGATAAGGAGAGGTTGTTCCTGACGGGTTCAAAGAGGTCCTCTTCCCACACTCGGGCAGCACCAACGCAAGTTCTGGTTGCAGGCCCCTCAAAGATGGCATGGACTCTGGCAACATCACTGATGACAGGCCAGGAGATTAGCAAGATGAATGGGGAATGAAACAACTATTCCCTTGACCTTGAAGGAGTTGGTGGGGTGTTTCCGGTGGTAGTAGATGAAATTGTCCAAGCCCTGAAGGATTATGGACACAATAGGACCCCTCCAACGGTGCAATGAGTGAACTTGACTTGGGATGACACGGAGCGCAAGATAGCATGGACGAAATGGGTTTCAACTCCACTGGCTTATGTTCCAATGAATATTGCTGGAAGGAAGTTGTGGGTACTGGTGGATAGCGGTTCTATGGTGAATCTCCTTTGGTCTAGATTGGTTGATGAATTGGGATTGGTTTGGAGGAAACGTGCAATGGGGCTTTGTGTGCTTAACGGCGGGGTGTGTCGCGTGGATGGGGTTGTGGAGGAGGAAGAGGTTGAGGTTTCAAGATTCTGTAAACCAATTTCTTTTCTATTGGTTGATTGCAGGGGGTTTATTTTAGGACAGCTATTCATTTTTGGGTTCCAAGCATGAATGAGGTTTGATCCGGGGATAGGGACGGAAGCATTGACGGTGGAAGATTTGTCTGGTGGGAAATTCAAAACCACAATCTGCAATCAAGGGTGGGGGAGTGGATGTGGCATTTGGCGGGAGGAGTAGGAGGACACGGTGGAAGTCGGGAAGAGGTGCAGGATGTGCAAGTATGGAAGGCTGCGGCTTTGCACGTGAAGCAATTCTTTGCGCGGGGCTCAACTTCACTTTACAAGACGGCTGGTTTGGATGGCAAAGGGGACAAAAACGCGGATCCTTCTTCCAAGGACGTGCTGGCGCGCGCTGCGCGTCTGGCAAAGCAAGCAATTGCAGACCTCTGGGGATAGCAGGAATGCTGGGGGGGAACAATGGATGAATAGGGGATATGATTGGATTTGGTGAGGGGGTGCTCTAGCCAGTTCCCAGCCGGAACAACTAGACACCCCAGAATGTTTGTTTTCTTATTTCCTTCTCTCTGGATTGGCTTTTTGGATTATTTCTGTCTAGGATATGAGTTTCTTTTAGGTATGGGCACAGTGTGACGCTGGGCCCCCAAACGCAAGGACAAGCCCTGCATTCTGGAAACAAACACATGAAAAATTTTGGATGGATGATTCAGAGAACTAGGAAAGCTTGTAGCGCAGAATGGATGTGGGTCAAAGAGAAAGGCATGGGCTTGGAATGGGTTGGTGCTCAAAAAAAAATCTCTTTAAGTTTTTCTTTGGTTATCTTATAGGTGGAAGGTATGGATGGGTTAGGGCAGATACTTTTTCTCTTCCTCTCTCTCAAGGATATGTGCCCGTGGCTGGTTTCCTTTTTAATCTCTCTGTTCTGTAGATGGGTATGTGGGACTGTGTGGCTGTCTGTCTGGGGAGGTCCAGGTACCTTTAGCAGATACTCTCAGTGGCATGGATTTTTTGAACTCTCAGCGGATAATCTCAGTGGCAAGGTTTCTTCTCACTCTTGCCAATTGCTCTCAAATCACGGATGTTAGCGCAGCTCTTATTTCTCTCAAGGTTCTCACAAAGCCCAAAAGCTACTTAGGATGGCCCGGCAAAAGTCCTTTATCTTTGCAAACAGGCGCAGGTATGGAAAAAAGATGGAAGAAATAAAGAAAGGGGGGAAGATCCGCCTACCTTGGCCAATACCTCATCACTTCCTCCGCTTCCAGGCAAGCTGCCGCGGCTAGGGATTGGAAGGCTGCCAAAACCTTGCATCGCGCATTGGTGGTGTGCGCGTAGGGGACCGCTAGAAAATGCCAGAGTAGCTTGTCTGTGTTGAACCTTTCCAAGGGAAGTGCCAGAATAAGGGGAATCTCTGGGATCTCTGGAGTGGCGGTTGGAGGGGTTGCAGCAGCCCCAGGTTGCAGTGACAATTCAATAACCACTGGAGTGGGTGCACGCGCATGTTTTAAGGCACGGGTGATGGAGACGGCAGTGGATGAGTTTGGGTTCAAGGAGCTGGTCTTGGAGGAGTGGGGGACGTGGTGGCAGTGGAGGGGGAGCAGGTCTTGATGGTGGTGGGGGAGGCACAGCCGGACAGTTCAAAATCCTTGGGTCTGTTGCTGGTACATTCATTTGCACCCTTGCAGCCCACTTGTGGGCAGCATTCCAAAAGGCTTCAAAGTCCAGAAATTCCTGGCCCCTTGGAGGTCCAGCCCAACGGAAGGGTGAGCCCAAGTCATTTCTCTTTCCCAACGGAGGGTTTTGGGCGGCGCATTGCAGTTGGTTGAAAGGTGAGCCGGGCAGGTTCCACTCATTGGATAAAACCTCCTTGTCTCTTGAAACCACAAAAGAGTGATTCCAGGTCCTCTTGCGCCGGCAACCTTGAGGACGGTTGCAAGGCATTCCATTGGACAAGGATCAGCAATGGTGTCCAGCTTGGCACAGAAAACAAGCATGCCCGCCCAGAAGGATACAGCAAGAGAGGCCATTCTGGCTGCAATAAGTGCAGGGCATGTTTAAACAAAGAGGGGTGGATGGGGTGTTTCTTTTTCTTTGGTGTGATGAAGCAGTGCAAAGAGGAAGGAGGGAAAACTAGGGAAGGCAAGGGTAGGTGAGATAGTGGTGGATCTCTAGGGACAGAACTCAAGTTGGGTGGGGATGTAATGGTCTTTTATGGACACGAGTTGGAATGGGCTGCACCCTGCGCGCTCAGAAGGGGAAGACGCTCAGAAGTGGTGGCCTGCTCAGCAATGGGTGCGGCTTTCCCGCAGTAGAAGGTTCTGCAGGCTCAGCAGCAGTCAAATTGGTCTTTTCATCCAGAGACACAGGGTGGAACTGATTGGATTGGACAGATTGCGCTTCTTGCAATGCGCAGATATACCTTGGATATCTGGAATGGCGCATTGGGTGGATGCAGAAATGTGGGGGGGTTTCAAGTTGGGCGTGGTGCAAGGGCAGCCTCATGAGAAGGAAAAACCAGGTGGAAGTAATGGCAGGAAGGTGATAGGGATGGATATGGGGTATGAGATGTGGGATATTGGATGTGGGTTATGGGGTGGAAAGATAGGATTGAGGCTAGGGTTCTGTACTTATGGGTTGTATTTCATTACTCTTGATTTCTTCTGGTTGTAATTACGTTAGGGTTGAGGGGGATGTTACTTAAACCACACCCTCAACCTGGAAGGGATCACGGGGGATTGCATTGGATCATCATAGGTTTTGGAAGGATCTTTACTCTCATTTCTCTATCTCTCAGTCACATGGTGACAGTCAGACTCAGGGTTTACGGATGCAAGGGATCAATAAATTCTGAACTTGGGAACAATTCAAGAAGAATTACTCTTCTGAATTCCACACTTTCCATCAGGTTGTATCTAGTCACTTTGGATTACCTTTTAAAGGCTACGCCGCTTGCCTGAAGATTTTCTCCTCAGCTAGTTAATTTCATACGTTCTTTCATTTTTATAAATGCAGTCATCACATTTGGCTTGGATTTATTTTCCTTTCCACTGGAAAAATTCATCCATCTCACTGTGTGTCAAGTTACCCAATCATAAGTTTGCACTTTGCAGTTAGCTTTGCTACCTTGCACTTGCCCTTGCACTCAGTCTCTTCCTTCATGCTCACAATCATCTAAGATTGCCATATAGTACTCGGGGTGGTTGTGTGATAGTAAATAAACTAACTCAACTCATCAATTTTAGTTTGCCAACCAATAATAGATTTCTTTTACAATGTCACGTACTTGCTCAACTGGGAACGCTTCCCTCACCCCTTATAATGATGATATCAATTGGGTAGGGAAATCCAGCATTTCTCAGGCCAGAAAACCTTTAGAAACTGTTCCTTCTTCTATATCCACTTTGGTTGAACCTCTTGATTATCCCCTTGCTCCACCTTGGGAAGCGGAAGATCCCCTTGAATAAATCAAAGACTCCAACCACCCTTCCAATGAAACCTTGACTGTTAGTAGATCAAGGGTTTGCACTAATGCTCCAAAAACCCAAAGCTTCAACCTTGCTCTTGAATTTGATCCAGGCTCTTGACCAAACTTTCTTGCAATCTGGTTGAAGTGGCCCTAGCTTTTGTACTCCGGGCATGAAGCAGCCTGACCATATTACTGGGGAACACCCCCATAAACTAAGAGCCTACCTACAGTCCTGTAAAATAATTTTCTCAAACAATCCTCATAATTTCGCTACTGATAGATACATATTTATGTATGCCTCTTCCTTTCTTGGTGTATGAGCATCGCAGTGGTTCAAACCTTACCTTGAACTATTACATAACACTATCCCCACTTGTATCCCCAACAACTGAAACAAGTTTGAGCAGTAATTTTTCACCCTTTCCAGCAACCCTAATGAAGTCCAAAACGCAGAACACAAAATTAATAACTTAGTCATGAAGGAGAATGGTAGAGTTTCTGTTTTAATCTCCAATTTACAAAATTTTCAGTCTTGAATCGCATGGAACAAGGCAGCTCTCCTATTTCACTTTTGAAAAAGTTTACCGGCAAGCCTAATCAAGCAATTCACAGTTGGGGGACATAAGACAACCTCCCTTCAGCAGTCAATTGACAGGGTGATTGAGCTTGATAATGGCTATCAAGAAAATTACTGCTCTTGACAAAGAGACCATGGACCATCAACCTTGGCTCCAAAGGAGGACAACTCCTCAAAAAAATCCTTGAAGAATTCAAAACAATCCAAACCAAATCCAAACTTGCACTCCAACCTGAAAGGGAAGGCCCTCGCCAATACTCCAAAGTTCCTGGACAAAGAAACTGGGATGCTCCGCAACAAGGAATGTCTAAGGAGGGAAAAGAATGGGTTATGTATGTTTTGCAGAGGAAAACATACTTTCAATAGTTGTGAAAAGGGGCTAGCCCGTGAAGCAGCTAGACAGTCAAAAAATTAGCTTTTAGTTTTTCTAATACTTGCAAGGAGACCTACACATTATCTAAATTACAGCAAGTCACTAGGATCTCCAAGTTCAAGATTTATCCTTTTTCATTCCAACAACTCCCCTTCTTGAGTTTTGCTGAATTCTGGCGCTAATTTTTCTTTTATAAGTGAAGCTTTTGCCACTTCCAAAAGTCTTACGCATTCTGAGATAGATATGTTTCCCATCTATTTAGTATGTAGTGTGAACAAGCCATTTCATTGGGTTTCCCAAAAGGCAAAATGGCCCTTTGCATTCTTGAATTTCCCCAGCCTTTAATGGGACTTATTTTTCTTGGATATTCCCAGAATGGATGATACCATTACAGGCCACAACTTCCTAGTTCCCTGGAATCCGGATGTGAATTGGAAAGAAGGAGTAATTAACCTTTGAACCTTGAAACCCCAGGACACTAACCCTTCCGTCAAACAGGAATTAAACAACCTACCTGACACTGTCATTGAGTTGGATTAAACTTTTCTGACAGGAGATTTTCAATATCCTGACCTCCATTCCCAATTTCCCTCTTAAGATTGAAGAGTTATTGCTTATTTGTCTTTCACAAGGGCTGCTGACATGCAAGCAGGGATTGGCACAGAGGGGTCTCTATCCACAGTAGGCTTGGGGGCAAGGTTTACTGAAGGAGGCTAACAGGAGAAGAGGAGGATTGGTTGAAGGGTGCTGAATGACACTTGCTGGGAAAGATCTCCTATTAAGAAATAGTAAACTTATTTCTTGGGAAACATCAGGAAGAGGGAACAGGAGGCCTGTTAAATAGACAAGAGGTTGGAACTACAACAGCGGTACAAGTGATTGGGGGTCATACTATACACATGATGTCATGGGAACAGTCTAAGTAACAGAGAGGGCTGATCAGGTATGCTACTACATTAGGTTAGGCTGCTTCTACCTTGGGGTAAGGTTCCAGGTCTGAGCTGTCTAAGTTGGGAAAGTACAATTGAAGGATTTACAGTGTACATGGGAGTCATGACACTATATACTAAGTAGAGAGAGTATGTAATACAATCTGCAAGAGGATGTACATAAATATTCCCAAAGGATAAACCACACAGAGGAGGTATGGGTTAGACAGAGAGATAACCCAAAGAGGTATGTGTTAGACAGAGAGGTAGAGTAGAGCCTGGGAGATTGAGTATGTGCAAGCCTATGGAGTCTATCTGTGTATAGTATGAGATAAGACTATATGTAGGTATGAACTGCATGAAGATCCTGAGGTAAATAGTTACTGGAGACATATTGATGTAAGTCTCCTGAGCCCTGAGGTTGAAGTTCCTGAGAAAGTAGATCAGGCCTGAGGGTTAGACTGAGGTTAGACTGAGTTTGGTGTCAGTATGACATTGTCCAACTTACCCCTTCCTTGTGTCTTCAAAGAGAAACAGTCACCAACCAAATGGTGTATCTTGAGCTCCTTAATCCTCTTGCATCATGCAAGCACTTCAGACCCCATTCTTGAAGATGACAAGGTTGAAGATCTAGAAATCATTTGAGGGTCTTTAACTCCTATTTATCATGAATTTGCTGAAATCTTTTCACCTTTAAAGGCAGATAAACTTCCCCCATTCCATTCTTATGATCACGGGATGAAACTCACTGGCCCACCTCCAGCACCCAGACCAGTATACTCTCACTCAAAGCAAGAATCAACTTTTCTTCAAGAATACATTGCAGAAAATGTATCAAAAGGATTTCTTTGACCAAGCAATTTGCATACCAGTTTACCTGTCCTATTTGTTCCAAAGAAAGACAGCAGACTTTTCCTGTGTCTACTACAGGAAACTAAACCAGGTAACCCTGAAGAATGCCTATCCAGTACGGCCTATGTCCCACATCCTCACTCTCTTCCATGTAGCTGCTTATTTCTCAAAGTTAGACCTTTGAGGTGCCTATAAACTAGTTTGCATTGAAAGAGGTCATGAATATTTGACCGCAATGAGAACAAATTGGCAGTTATGAGTATACCTTAATGCTTTTTGGCCTCTGCAATGCTCCTTCCACTTTTCAACACTTTGTCAACAACATTTGTTGTGACCGTGTAGAGAAATACCTTGTTTTGTATCTTGATGATATACTAGTCTACTCAAAAACTCTTGAGGATCACATTGCACATGTGCAAGAGGTCCTAGAGCAAATTTGCAAGAATGACCCATTTGCAAAAGCCTCTAAGTGCAAATTCCATACTCCTTCTCTTCAGTTTCTATGTGTCATAGTCTTGCAGCAAGGACTATCAAATGATCCAGCCAATAGGCAGCGCATATTGGACTGGCCCCCACATTCTTCTGTAAAATCCCTTTAGTTTTTTCTTGGAATCAGTAATTTTTACAGGAGGTTTATTGGGCATTATGCCAAGAAAACAGTAAAAATTAATAACCTTCTCCAAAAAGACACTCATTTTGTTTTTACAGAAAAAGCTTCTTTAGAGTTTAAAGCTCTGAAGAAAGCAATCACTACTGCTCCCATAGTTGCTCACTTCAACAAGCTAGCTTGCACTTTTGTAGAAAGAAATGCAAGCAACTATGCAGCTGCAGGAGTAATCTTGCAGTTTTCCTCCTCTTCTTCCCTCTTTCATCCTGTGGCTTTTGAGTCTTGCAAATTGCTTGCTGAAGAGCTTAATTACAATATCCATGAAAAGGAACTTCTTGAAATTTTTTTTTGCTTGAAAAAATGGCATTCATACCTTTTGAGTCTTATGGAAACCTTTGAGGTCCTAAATGATCACAGTTCTTGAAAATATTTCATGAGCTCAAAATTCCTTACACGCAGACAGGCACAATAAGTCAAATACCTCTTCGAGTTCAACTTTACAATCATGTACTGTCCTGGGAAACAAGCCGTAGTTCCTGATGCTTTGTCATGTTGGGAAAACATTTACCCAGGGGGGAGCACCTTTGCCAAGAAAAACCCTCAAAACATTAGGACACTCTTCTCAACCCAATCTTCCCAACTCAGTTGGATCATCACTCACCTTCAAGATACAGCTTCCAAACTACAACAAGCTCAACTCAATGATCCCAAGTGTACCAAACTTTCCAAGAGTGCAAATCTATTAGATAGTGGTGACAGTATTGACAAAAATGGTTATTTAGTTTATAAGCAGCATATAATAGTACCAGAAAATCTTTGCATTAAGTTAGATATCTTCCAGTCAAGGCATGATTCCCCGCTTTCTGGTCATCATGGGCAGGATAAAACCTACCAATTCATTGCACAAGACTTCTACTGGCCTGGTATGACCAAGGTAGTAAAAGACTATGTTAATGCCTGCTATAATTGTAATTGTAACAAGTCCTTGAAACACCAGAAATATGGGCTGCTCTAGCTACTTCCAATTCTGCCTATTCCTTGGCACTTTTTTTCCATGGATTTCATGTTGGATTTACCTATTTCTTGTGGTTATGATGCTATTTTAGTAGTAGTAGATTGCTTCTCAAAGATGGCTTTATTTCTTGGCAGTAATTTGACAGCCTCCTCAGAAGACTTAGCTAATTTTTTAATAGAATATGTATTCTCAAAACATGGTCTCCCTGATAACATTATTATTGATCTTAGGTCTTTGTTTTTTTTTAGCTTCTGGACCTCACTTTAACAAGATTTGAAGATCACTTGCAATTTATCAACAGCTTACCACCTGGAAACAGATGGGCAAACCAAGCAAGTCAATCAGATTCACAAATAGTACCTTTGAATTTACGTGACCTACCAACAAGACAACTGGTTGCAATGGCTCCCATTAGCTGAGTTTGCCTAAAACAAATCCACTATTCCTCCACCAAACAGTTTCCCTTCCAGAATCTTTATGGTAGAAACCCAAATTTCTCTTCTATTCACATAGCACCTTCTCAACATGCTATCCATTACCTTAATCACATTCATTCTCTTCAAATGCAACTTCAAAAAAACCTCAAAGCATCAAACCAGCGCTACAAGGAAAAAGCACACCAACTTTTCACTTTGGCCGCAACCTTTGCAGTTGAAGATCAGGTATGGCTTGATGCTTGCAATGTTTTCAGTACTCCCCCAACCAAAAAACTCTCTGAAAGAAAACTTTTCCCCTGCAAAGTCAAATCAATCATTTCCCTTAATGCTTTCAAACTCACCTTACCTGCAAAATGGAAAGTTATCCACCCAGTCTATCATGTGTCTCTACTAGAGCCAGCTTGAGTCTTATACCCGGGCAAGACTCATCCCCCTCCTGAACAGTTCAATTTCAAAGATCAGTTAGAGTGGGAAGTAACTTGTATTCAGGATTCCAGGTTACGCAAAGTAAAACTTCAATACCTTGTCAGATGGACTGGCTTCCAGTCCGACATAGATCACACCTTGTGGGAACCAGCTCATCACCTTTTCAACTCTCACAATTTGATTTGAGACTTTCATGCAAGTTAGCCTCCCAAACCTTGCCAATCATGATTCCAATCCCATTTGGCACTTCCATCTCATTCCATCCCATCAATCTCACCCCATTTCCTTACATTCCTCCTCTCAAATTCCTAAAAATTATGCATTTTCTTTTCAAAATTTTTTATTCTTTCACTTTTGTTTATTTCAAATAAAAAACAAAAAAAAAAGAAAAAAAAAGAGTAAAAAGAAATATAAGTGTAATGTTAGATTCATGGCTCCAGTTGTGTGGGAGTTGTCAAGGGCCCCAGGCAACCTGTAGGAGTTGTGTAGGGCCCCACACAACCGATGGGAGTCGTGTAGGGCTCCACACAACCTGTTGGAGTTTTGTAGGGCCCCTCCATGGATGGGGGCCCATACACTACTCCAAATGTTTTTTCTCAACACGCCCAAACCTGGTGGGGCATATACCCCCCATAATGAGCATTTTTGATTTTTTACCCCTGTACACAACCATATTATTTATTATTATTTATTATTTCTTATCTATTATCTAATATTTATTATTCATTATTTATTATTTACTATTTACTATTTATTATTAATTATTTAATATTTAATATTTAATATTTATTTTTCATTATTTATTATTTATTATTCATTATTCATTATTTATTATTTATTATTTATTATTTATTATTTATTATTTATTATTTATTATTTATTATTTATTATTTATTATTTATTATTTATTATTTATGATTTATTATTTATTATTTATTATTTATTATTTATTATTTATTTATTATTATTTATTATTTATTATTTATTATTTATTATTTATTATTTATTATTTATTATTTATTATTTATTATTTATTATTTATTATTTATTATTTATTATTTATTATTTATTATTTATTATTTATTATTTATTATTTATTATTTATTATTTATTATTTATTATTTATTATTTATTATTTATTATTTATTATTTATTATTTATTATTTATTATTTATTATTTATTATTTATTATTTATTATTTATTATTTATTATTTATTATTTATTATTTATTATTTATTATTTATTATTTATTATTTATTATTTATTATTTATTATTTATTATTTATTATTTATTATTTATTATTTATTATTTATTATTTATTATTTATTATTTATTATTTATTATTTATGATTTATTATTTATTATTAATTATTTATTATTTATTATTTATTATTTATTATTTATTATTTATTATTTATTATTTATTATTTATTATTTATTATTTATTATTTATTATTTATTATTTATTATTTATGATTTATTATTTATTATTTATTATTTATTATTTATTATTTATTATTTATTATTTATTATTTATTATTTATTATTTATTATTTATTATTTATTATTTATTATTTATTATTTATTATTTATTATTTATTATTTATTATTTAGTATTTATTATTTATTTATTATTTATTATTTATTATTTATTATTTATTATTTATTATTTATTATTTATTATTTATTATTTATTATTTATTATTTATTATTTATTATTTATTATTTATTATTTATTATTTATTATTTATTATTTATTATTTATTATTTATTATTTATTATTTATTATCTATTATTTATTATTTATTATTTATTATTTATTATTTATTATTTATTATTTATTATTAATTATTAATTATTAATTATTTATTATTTATTATTTATTATTTATTATTTATTATTTATTATTTATTATTTATTTTTTATTATTTATTTTTTATTTTTTATTATTTATTATTTATTATTTATTATTTATTATTTATTATTTATTATTTATTATTTATTATTTATTATTTGTTATTTGTTATTTGTTATTTGTTATTTATTATTTATTATTTATTATTTATTATTTATTATTTATTATTTATTATTTATTATTTATTATTTATTATTTATTATTAATTATTTATTACATATTATTCATTGTTTATTATTGAGCATTTATTATTTATAATTAATTATTTATTACTTATTACTTACTATGTTTTATTTATTATTTATTATTTATTATTAATTATTAATTATTTATTATTTATTATTTATTATTTATTATCTATTATTTATTATTTATTATTTATTATTTATTATTTATTATTTATTATTTATTATTTATTATTTATTATCTATTATTTATTATTTATTATTTATTATTTATTATTTATTATTTATTATTTATTATTTATTATTTATAATTTATTATTTATTATTTATTATTTATTATTTATTATTTATTATTTATTATTTATTATTTATTATTTATTATTTATTATTTATTATTTATTATTTATTATTTATTATTTATTATTTATTATTTATTATTTATTATTTATTATTTATTATTTATTATTTATTATTTATTATTTATTATTTATTATTTATTATTTATTATTTATTATTTATTATTTATTATTTATTATTTATTATTTATTATTTATTATTTATTATTTATTATTTATTATTTATTATTTATTATTTATTATTTATTATTTATTATTTATTATTTATTATTTATTATTTATTATTTATTATTTATTATTAATTATTTATTATTTATTATTTATTATTTATTATTTATTATTTATTATTTATTATTTATTATTTATTATTTATTATTTATCATTTATTATTTATCATTTATTATTTATTATTTATTATTTGTTATTTATTATTTATTATTTATTATTTATTATTTATTATTTATTATTTATTATTTATTATTTATTATTTATTATTTATTATTTATTATTTATTATTTATTATTTATTATTTATTATTTATTATTTATTATTTATTATTTATTATTTATTATTTATTATTTATTATTTATTATTTATGATTTATTATTTATTATTTATTATTTATTATTTATTATTTATTATTTATTTATTATTATTTATTATTTATTATTTATTATTTATGATTTATTATTTAATATTTATTATTTATTATTTATTATTTATTATTTATTATTTATTATTTATTATTTATTATTTATTATTTATTATTTATTATTTATTATTTATTATTTATTATTTAATATTTAATATTTATTATTTATTATTTATTATTTATTATTTATTATTTATTATTTATTATTTATTATTTATTATTTATTATTTATTATTTATTATTTATTATTTATTATTTATTATTTATTATTTATTATTTATTATTTATTATTTATTATTTATTATTTATTATTTATTATTTATTATTTATTATTTATTATTTATTATTTATTATTTATTATTTATTATTTATTATTTATTATTTATTATTTATTATTTATTATTTATTATTTATTATTTATTATTAATTATTTATTATTTATTATTTATTATTTATTATTGATTTTTTATTATTTATTATTTATTATTTATTATTCATTATTTATTATTTATTATTTATTATTGATTATTTATTATTGATTATTTATTATTTATTATTTATTATTTATTATTTATTATTTATTATTTATTATTTATTATTTATTATTTATTATTTATTATTTATTATTTATTATTTATTATTTATTATTTATTATTTATTATTTATTATTTATTATTTATTAATTATTATTCATTATTTATTATTTATTATTTATTATTTATTATTTATTATTTATTATTTATTATTTATTATTTATTATTTATTATTTATTATTGATTATTCATTATTTATTATTTATTATTTATTATTTATTATTTATTATTTATTATTTATTATTTATTATTTATTATTTATTATTTATTATTTATTATTTATTATTTATTATTTATTATTTATTATTTATTATTTATTATTTATTATTTATAATTTATTATTTATTATTTATTATTTATTATTTATTATTTATTATTTATTATTTATTATTTATTATTTATTTTCTATTATTTATTATTTATTATTTATTATTAATTATTTATTATTTATTATTTATTATTAATTATTAATTATTAATTATTTATTATTTATTATTTATTATTTATTATTTATTTTTTATTATTTATTTTTTATTTTTTATTTTTTATTTTTTATTATTTATTAACTATTATTCATTATTTATTATTTATTATTTATTATTTATTATTTATTATTTATCATTCATTATTTATTATTTATTATTTATTATTTATTATTTATTATTTATTATTTATTATTTATTATTTATTATTTATTATTTATTATTTATTATTTATTATTTATTATTTATTATTTATTATTTATTATTTATTATTTATCATTTATTATTTATTATTTATTATTTATTATTTATTATTTATTATTTATTATTTATTATTTATTATTTATTATTTATTATTTATTATTTATTATTCATTATTTATTATTTATTATTTTTTATTTATTATTTATTATTTATTATTTATTATTTATTATTTATTATTTATTATTTATTATTTATTATTTATTATTTATTATTTATTATTTATTATTTATTATTTATTATTTATTATTTATTATTTATTATTTATTATTTATTATTTATTATTTATTATTTATTATTTATTATTTATTATTTATTATTTATTATTTATTATTTATTATTTATTATTTATTATTTATTATTTATTATTTATTATTTATTATTTATTATTTATTATTTATTATTTATTATTTATTATTTATTATTCATTATTCATTATTTATTATTTATTATTTATTATTTATTATTTATTATTTATTATTTATTATTTATAATTTAAAATTAATAACTTACAATTTATAATTGATAATTTATAAGTTGTCATTTATAATTTATAATTTATAATTTATAATTTATAATTTATAATTTAAAATTTTTTATTTATTATTCATTATTTATTATTTAGTGGAGGCTTTACAACTTGATTCTACTTTTTTAGTGTGCCACACAACTCAAATGGAACATGTAGCATGCCACAAGCCCCATTTGAGTTGTGTAGCTTGCCATTATAGAGGATGATGGACACGGTGAAACGTTTCAGGGACCCCAGGACCCTTGCCAGTGCCCGCGCACCTCTGCAAATACTTCAAATTGAGAACATGGACCTATCCAGGCAGTCACCCGGCTAGGGGCGACGGTCTTGATCTTCTATTTGGCTCCACAATTCCTTTTGATTTTCATCTTCATCTCTTTCATCCTCCTCATTATTCTTTTCGCTAATTATTCTTTTCTAAAAACATCATCTTCAGTATTTCCTTCCACATATATATGATCTTAATCTTCCAACAAAACACTCAAACTCAAGACTCAAGACCTTGAATCAAGACTTTTGACTATCTCATTCAAACTGACCAACCTCATTCCATCAAGCTTATGACCTTCTAACTGGTGAGATCATTCCACAATCAAGATTGTCTGAATACAAACCAACCTGTAATTTCTACCTCCAATGTGCAGCTCCCTCCTCATGTTCTCTCTCAGACCAATCTCATTGCCATAGTGAATACTGTCCTGTCCTTCTCATCACAGTGTCTGTATTCTTTATTCTTATTTGAATTTCTGGGGTTTTCTGTTGTTCTGTCTGGTTGTTGATCTTTGCTCATTAACTTTTGTTACAGTCTTGCTGGTTTAAAATCATTACCTATCAATCTTAGTTATACGGTTAAAAGCCAAATGCTCACAACGGCCATCAAGAACTAGAACATGGCAACTGCTTCAGGAATCTCCTCAGATTCTTTCCGACAAGAAATTCTCAAAACTGCACTGGAAACCACCCCACTCTTGACCAAAGAGAACTATGGCATTCCAAGGGACAAGATGATGGCCCTATTGAAGATCATAGGAGTTTGGAGACCCTCGACTTGTCCTCCACCAATCTATCTACTCAGGACAACGACAAAATTCTGCTTCTTCTCATTTCCAAGGTGGACTCCATCACTCACAACAATGTGATAAGCGCAACCAACATCAATTCCGCAAAGGACATTTGGCGTGCAACAAAGAACGTTTTTTGTCATCTCAAGCATCTAATTGAGCGAGGATCTTCAATGACTTTCTTCATGTCAGCTTCAGAGAGGACGAGATTACCAACTTTGTAACGGACATCAAGACATCAATCAAGAAGATGATTGACATTGGTATAGAGTTACCAGACAACATTCTGGCTTATCTTACAATGCTCAAATTTCTATCAAGTCTTCAAGATCTCAAACAACAACTCATGCACTCTGACAAACAGATTTCCATTGAGTTTGTATGCAACCACCTCATTCAATATCACAACAAGATCAAAGCCGAGAATGCCAATAAGACTCCTTGAGGTATCTCTGAAACTGCCCTAGCCATCATGAGAACTAAGACAAAAAATGCCCTCTCAAGTAGATGCATTGAAGGATACCATAATCCAAAGCAAGACAAACACCATTCCAAGTCGGACTGTTTCCACCTGCATCTGGAAAAGGCCCCCAAGTGGTGGAGAGAGAGTCAGAGCAAGTGGAAGGAGAAGCAGAAGAGGTCACAGGACGCCACTCACTTTCATGCTTTTGTGACTAGATGGATTGACTCAAAGATTGGAGCTGAGAACAAAATCTTGATCAACAGAGGAGCAACCTTGCAAATATTCAACGAAAAACAATTTTTCACTGTTCTGGAGCCCTACATAGGAGAACACATAACAACCGGCAAAGCTGGCGCGAATCTACCTATCCACGGCCTAGGAACTGTCAAATTAGTATGGAAAAATCAAACCATCATACTCTCCAATTGCCTATACCTTCCTGATATTGTGGTCAACCTAGTCAGTCCAGGAAAACTTCTCAAACAAGGCTGCACTTTGAAGGCTCAATCTAAGAGCTTTGAATTGAAGAAAAATGGAGAAATGATATGCCAAGTAAAAATTATAAACAGTCTATTTGTATTAGATAAACCTTGCAAAATTGGTAATGAAAAATGTTACTGGACGCAACAAGAAGATACCAGATCTCTGAAAGATCTTCACCTCTCTTATGGTCACGCATCCGTTGGGCGCCTGTCTAAAATCAAGGGGACTCAATACAGTGGGGCGGACAAGGAAAACTTTGAATGTAAGGACTTTCTCCTGTGCAAAATTACTAAAGCTCCTTTCAAGGCTACCTCCACCCCCGCAACCAAGCCATTCGAACGACTTCATCTAGACATTATTGGCCCTATCACACCGAAATCCCATCGCCATGAAAGATACATTTTAACAATAGTGGATAATTATTCCGGCTACATCTCCCGCATTCCCTTGGCTCGAAAGGACAATAGGCCTCAAATCCTGATGGAAGTGATAGAGAAACAAAAGAAAAATTGCGGGTACTATCCAACAAAAGTGTGTTCGGATGGGGGCACTGAGTTTGTAAACAAGAGGTTAGTTAAGTATCTTGAACAGAGATTTGTAAATCACCTGGAAACTGAACCATATCATCCTGAACATAACGGTAGAGCCAAGATGGCTAATTGCACTATAATCAAGAGTGTGAGGACAACTCTAAGCTCAGCTAAAATACCTTGTAAGTATTGGTTGGAAGTGCTCAAGTCCTTCTGCCTCAGTCTCAATCAAATTCCAAAGGAAGGACTGGATCAATTTCCTTGGGAACTTATCAAGCATAACAAGCTCCCTTCCAACTACCTTCAACCAATTGGCATCACAACCATTTTACTGAATCAAACAAGAACAAAAGGAGCGAAATTCAAACCTAAAGGGCAAGAGGGAAACCTGGTAGGTTACAACCCTGAATTCCTCTCATACCCAATTCTCATTCCCAATGGACAGATCACTCAATCCAATCACGTTTGATTCCTGAAGCAGTCAGTGGACCAGTTGGGAATCAGCTCAACCTTGGATATTGATTTCAACATCATCAAGGATTCTACCCCAACAACAAAAGAAACTGACCTGGATCAAATGAATTATCAAGACATGCCAGCTGCGGTGGGTTCATCAGATGAAGAGTTGTCCGAACTTGAGCCCAACTCAAACTCAGATGGTGAATTTTCACTGGATCAAGTTCAGCCTGTGGTGACAAGAGAGAACCCCAGAGTACCAACTCCTGAAATAACAACAGATCCACCTAGAAGAATTCTTTGTGATTGATCAACGTCAACAGTATGGGTTTCACCACTACTTCAAGCCCAAAACCTTCAATCAAGCAAGTAGGTGTTCAGACAGCTTCAAGTGGGGGGGGCAATCAAGAAGGAAATCGACCAATGTGAGCTCCTTGAAGACTGGGAAGATTACAAGGGGGACACTCCTCTGAATCCACTGGACACAAAATGGATATTCAAAATCAAAGATAATGCCCACGACAATGCCATCATTCACAAGGCTTGAATCTGCGTGAAAGGATTCAACCAAGTTCATGGCCTCAACTTTGGAAAAAAAATTTCCCCCACGGGAAAGATTGCATTGCTGAGGGCTATTCTCCTGCACGCCTTACAAGGCAAGCTCAACATTTGACAGTACATTTTTAAGGCGGCCTTTCTGCACGCGCCACTAGAAGAAGAATTTATCATCAAAACACCACAAGGATGTCAACAAAAATTTCAGTACCTGAGGCTGAAGAAAAGTTTGTACGGACTCAAACAGTCCCCAAAGAACTGGTATAGCACTCTCACTGAATGGATTAAATAAGTTGGATTCAAGGAATTGGACAGTGACCCCTGTTTGTATAAGAGCAAAAACAGCAAATCTTTTCTTTTTTTCCACGTTGATGACCTAGTTCTTGTAGGCAACGGTGACAACTTTGACACCAAGTTTAATGCTTGTTTCAAAAAATCTCAAGCTCATGAACCTGACACAATATTAGGTATGAAATTTGAAAGAACCACAAACAGTATTCTACTGAGTCAACCAAAACACATCATTCACGGCTTAGAAGAACTTGGATTACTGGAATCAAGACCAAGTTCTACACCGCTGACCCTGCATCTTCAATTAAGCAAAGCTTTGGATGAAGACTTTGAAAAGTTCAAAGAACTCAATATAAACTATAAGTCTGCAATAGGACTGCTCAATTACATTTCTAATAGAACACGCCCGGATCTTAGCTACTCAGTCTCCAGTTTGGCTTGATTCCAGAACAAACCCGGCTTAACTCATTGGAAGGAACTTAGGAAAACATGGCAGTATCTCAACCACATCAAGGATAAGGAACTCATCATCTCTTACGACAATTCAAAGAGCCCAATCAAATGCTACAGTGATGCATCCTGGGGTGAAGATTCAACCAGTCGCAATTCCCAGTTGGGCTACATCTGTTTCTCCTTTGGTTTTCCACTCTCCTGGAACAGTTACAAACAACAAAAAATTACATACTCATCCACTGAGGCCGAACTGAATCCCTTACTTGACTCATACCTTGATGTTAAATGGCTCCAACATCTACTTGGAGAAATTATTCAAACTGAACTATCCTCTTCAAAAAATTTCATCAACAATAAAGGACTAGATGACAAATTGAAGAAATTTGGATTGAATGCAAAAACAAGACACATGAACCTCAAGACTAAGGGACTTTGAGAAAAATTAAATGAAGGATCCTTGTCCGTTCATCTGATAGAAACCAGGAAGATGTTTGCTGATCCTTAAACCAAGGCGGTCAGTCTAGACCAGTTGCAGAAGTTCTCTGAAACAATCTTTGGGGCTTGATCTCCAGTTAAGGGGTGTGTAGAGGATGATGGACACAGTGAAATGTGTCAGGGACCCCAGGACCCTTGCCAGTGCCCGCGCACCTCTGCAAATACTTCAAATTGAGAAAATGGACCTATCCAGGCAGTCACCTGGCTAGGGGCAATGGTCTTGATCTTCTATTTGGCTCCACGATTCCTTTTGATTTTCATCTTCATCTCTTTCATCCTCCTCATTATTCTTTTCCCTCATTATTCTTTTCTAAAAACATCATCTTCAGTATTTCCTTCCACATATATATGATCTCAATCTTCTAACAAAACACTCAAACTCAAGACTCAAGACCTCGACTCAAGACTTTTGACTATCTCATTCAAACTGACCAACCTCAGTCCATCAGGCTTATGACCTTTTAACTGGTGAGATCATTCCACAATCAAGATTTTCTGAAGACAAAACAACCTGTATTTTCTACCTCCAATGTCCAGCTCCCTCCTCATGTTCTCTCTCAGACCAATCTCATTGCCATAGTGAATACTGTCCTGTCCTTCTCATCACAGTGTCTGTATTCTTTATTCTTATTTGAATGTCTGGGGTTTTCTGTTGTTCTGTCTGGTTGTTGATCTTTGCTCATTAACTTTTGTTACAGTCTTGCTGGTTTAAAATCATTACCTATCAATCTTAGTTATAGCCATATGGCCCATTTGAGTTGTGTAGCATTCCACACGGCTCATTTAGGTTGTTTATGGTGCCACACGACTCATTTGAGTCATGTTTCCACATGGCTCATTTTAGTTGTTTAGGGTGCCACATGGTCCATTGAGTTGGAGTTGTGTACACAACTCAAAGAGTCGTGAAATTAACATTACCCAAATATATATATAATAATAATAATAAAATAACCTATGTGTATTATAGTAAAATGATATCAGAAATAAAAAAATTTCTTGAAAATTTTCCTTTACTTCTCTTTCTGCTTCCTCCAAATTTTTGTTCAATTCCTCTACCATTGAATTAAATTCATCCAAATCCTTGTTTTTTATCAGAGAAGACATCCTTTGCAACACCATCACTGGCATCACCAGGTGCCTTTCAATGATTTCCTTGCACCTTGCAGTCTGAGCCCTCTTTGGCCAGGAATTCCATCCACCTTCAAACAAGAGCTTTTCATAGCTCTCTCCCTTTGGCCCCTTGACAAACCCTCTCCAACTTTTCCAGTTAATTTCCTCTCATCAGTTTCAATGGGCACTTTGACTTGCACCGGGTTTTCTCCATCTTGGCCTTCCATTCCACCCTGTTCCTCTTTCTATCTTTCCGTTCCATCCCTTCCCTCTGTCCTGTTTACTTCTTCTTCATTTCCTTCCCTTTCCTCCGTATCAACCTCTCCTTCAGCCATCATCCCTTTCTCCCTTTCTTGTTTGACTACCACCAATTCCTCAGCTTTCACTTTGCCTCGCACCTTGAAATTAACCGGATTCGCCTTGAATTCCAACAACAGTCCAATATAAAGTGGTGGTGATGTAGGCATATTAGTAGTGTACCTTCTGAATTGTGGTAGTACTATCAAGAAAAAAAAATTATTAGTTCCATTTCTTTTTATTTTTATTTCTTGTTAGTCTCTAAGCCTTAAACTTACCAGGGTTTTGGATGCCTAAGATTTAAATCTCCAGCACGAGGGTTATATGATAGTTCACTTGCGGCGCAGACCTTTGGCTTTTAACCTCAATCCTAGAAGCTATTGGGGTATCCGCTATCAGTTTTCTATTTATAGGAAAAGTGCAAGCAACCTTGCGCAGACCACATTTCTTGCATTTGCCTTGAAGACCTCTTGTGGAAGTACTTGGGACACATTGTTCATTTTGATAAATGCAGTTTTCACAACAACAATTTAATAATGATGACATATTTTGGTTATAAATTTATTTGAGAGACAAAGAAGTAGGATAATAACTAGGGGTATACAGCACTCACAACAAATTTTGGAATCAATGGGAAAATAACCTGAACGCTTGCAGGAGCTTGCGTCTCTATACCCAGGCAACTTTCACGCTTCAAGCTTAAGGATTATTGTCTTCTTCACTTTGACATATCCTTTCCTCAGTACCATCTACCTCAGTCCATACGCGTGACACAAATAGAAGCACAAGATCAATGGTGCCTTTGGCTTATCAACTCGGGCTTGGATAAAGACCTTTCATTCTTGGGGGTTGACTCACTACATACTTGCAAACCTCACAGTTAACTTGTCAGCCACAACACAATTAAATTTTTCCAAATGTCTGTACGACTCATATACCTTGCTAGTATAGTAGTTAAGTAATTGCCTCAAACTCCGTTTCCTGACATCAGGTTCACTCGTTCAACCCACCATAGATCCAAGAATGAAGATTGATGAAGAATTTCACAATTATACAATAAATTTTGATAATATTTCATAATATTTTTAGTATGTTTCTATGAGTATTGATTATAGAATTAAAACCTTGATAATATATATTATCAAGATGGGGATCCAATATGACTTTAAACTTATTTATGAGGACTCAGATGCGTCCAAACTATTGGTATATAACTTCCCAATAAGTTCCCTTCTTTTGGGGACAAGCTACAGTAATTGATTTAATCTATACTCTCCAGTCTGTATAAACCAATCACATAATCCTAATACTATCCCCCTTAGGGATGTAATTATACTTTGATAAACTCTCCTGAGCCTTGAGAGCGTCCAAGAAGAGGGCCCTGGGCTTATTTTTAGAGTATATATCTTTTGGGGTATATAAATAGGACCCTTTAAATTGAAATTCCCCCCCATGAGTACAAGTACCCTATTTCTTATTGAGCAGGATATGATGGGTCTCTGAGCCCTTGAAGATGAAACCATGGAGAGACTAGCACTCCCCTGGTTATTCCTTGAGCTCCCTGGGGGCTCCTGTTACCTTAAAAGAGGAGTTTCTTCACGCTATAGGCCTTCCATCATCCATATATATATCATTAATTATTTTTAAAAGAATATGGCAAGAGTTGTCAAGCCCACCAAACTTAGTCTCAAGAAGAGATTGACAGGGGCTATCAACTTTGGTATTATATTCAACTAAAAATCTTGTTGGCAAATTTGATTTTGAGTGGAAGGCCAAATTGGAGTAGTGACCCTTTTGTGTCACTAATTAAGAGGGTGTGAGATTATTTATGAGCAAAGCTCATTTGGGCTTCATTTATTTGGAGCCAGGCCCCTTAACTTTTTATAAAGGTTTAAAGTGTGGCTTTATTCTCACAATACCTTGTTATTTTTCTAGTTTGTGAGCTTTTAGCTATTGTTTGAGTTATTTCAGTCAAAAAGTGACTTTGAGATTGGTTTTTGTCTTATTTTTGCAGGTATAACCACGCCCAAGTGTAGAAATAAAGGTTATATTCCTGAAATAACTCTACTCCAGTCAACCATCCATTTGAATCCGCTCTTCCACACTGTGTATCAGTAGCCCTTGGGTTTGCATTCCTGGTCAAGCACTCTTGCTAGCTTGCACCCACGCTAGTCATCCACACCAACTGTATAGTTTTCAATTGGACTAGTCCCTTAACCTGCATAAACTAAATCCTCATATTTGAAATGTCTCTCACATCAGTCCTTACTATCTCATTCATTATGCCCTTCTATGCTCAGAATCTATTGCCTTGCATCTACATTATGACCTCAGAAACATCTACACTGTTAGAATAATGTTAAATTCAAGGCTCATTCAGCGGTGCACACAACTCTGTACACGAATCAATGGGCCGTGTGGCACAAAACACAGCTCAAAGAAGCCCTGTGGCATGCTACACGGCTCAAATGGACCGTGTGGCATCAAATAGGCTGTGTGGCATGCTACACATCTCATTTGAGTTTTGAAGCATGATAGACAACTAAAATCAAGTTGTGTAGCCTCCACTAAATAATAAACAATGAATAATAAATAATAAATTATAAATTCTGGATAATAAATAATAAATGATAAATGATAAATAATAAATGATAAATAATAAATGATAAATAATAAATAATAAATAATAAATAATAAATAATAAATAATAAATAATGAATCATAAATAATAAATAATAAATAATAAATAATAACTAATAAATAATAAATAATAAATAATAAATAATAAATAATAAATAATAAATAATAAATAATAAATAATAAATAATAAATAATAAATAATAAATAATAAATGATAAATAATAAATAATAAATAATAAATAATAAATAATAAATAATAAATGATAAATGATAAATAATAAATAATAAATAATAAATAATAAATAATAAATAATAAATAATAAATAATAAATAATAAATAATAAATAATAAATAATAAATAATAAATAATAAATAATAAATAATAAATAATAAATAATAAATAATAAATAATAAATAATAAATAATAAATAATAAATAATAAATGATAAATAACAAATAATAAATAATAAATAATAAATAATAAATAATAATTAATAATTAATAAATAATAAATAATAAATAATAAATAATAAATAATAAATAATAAATAAAAAATAATCAATAATAAATAATAAATAATAAATAATAAATAATAAATAATAAATAATAAATAATAAATAATAAATAATAAATAATAAATACTAAATAATAAATAATAAATACTAAATAATAAATAATAAATAATAAATAATAAATAATAAATAATAAATAATAAATAATAAATAATAAATAATAAATAATAAATAATAAATAATAAATAATAAATAATAAATAATAAATTATAAATAATAAATAATAAATAATAAATAATAAATAATAAATAATAAATAATAAATAATAAATAATAAATAATAAATAATAAATAATAAATAATAAATAATAAATAATAAATAATAAATAATAAATAATAAATAATAAATAATAAATAATAAATAATAAATAATAAATAATAAATAATAAATAATAAATAATAAATAATAAATAATAAATAATAAATAATAAATAATAAATAATAAATAATAAATAATAAATAATAAATAATAAATAATAAATAATAAATAATAAATAATAAATAATAAATAATAAATAATAAATAATAAATAATAAATAATAAATAATAAATAATAAATAATAAATAATAAATAATAAATAATAAATAATAAATAATAAATAATAAATAATAAATAATAAATAATAAATAATAAATAATAAATAATAAATAATAAATAATAAATAATAAATAATAAATAATAAATAATAAATAATAAATAATAAATAATAAATAATAAATAATAAATAATAAATAATAAATAATAAATAATAAATAATAAATAATAAATAATAAATAATAAATAATAAATAATAAATCATCAATCATAAATCATAAATAAAAAATCATAAATAATAAATAATAACTAATTAATATTTAATAATAAATAATACAAATAAATAATAAATAATAAATAATAAATAATAAATAATAAATAATAAATAATAAATAATAAATAATAAATAATAAATAATAAATAATAAATAATAAATAATAAATAATAAATAATAAATAATAAATAATAAATAATAAATAATAAATTATAAATAATAAATTATAAATAATAAATTATAAATAATAAATTATAAATAATAAATTATAAATAATAAATAATAAATAATAAATAATAAATAATAAATAATAAATAATAAATAATAAATAATAAATAATAAATAATAAATAATAAATAATAAATAATAAATAATAAATAATAAATAATAAATAATAAATAATAAATGATAAATAATAAATAATAAATTATAAATTATAAATAATAAATAATAAATTATAAATAATAAATAATAAATAATAAATAATAAATAATAAATAATAAATAATAAATAATAAATAATAAATAATAAATAATAAATAATAAATAATAAATAATAAATAATAAATAATAAATAATAAATAATAAATAATAAATAATAAATAATAAATAATAAATAATAAATAATAAATAATAAATAATAAATAATAAATAATAAATAATAAATAATAAATAATAAATAATAAATAATAAATAATAAATAATAAATAATAAATAATAAATAATAAATAATAAATAATAAATAATAAATAATAAATAATAAATAATAAATAATAAATAATAAATAATAAATAATAAATAATAAATAATAAATAATAAATAATAAATAATAAATAATAAATAATAAATAATAAATAATAAATAATAAATAATAAATAATAAATAATAAATAATAAATAATAAATAATAAATAATAAATAATAAATAATAAATAATAAATAATAAATAATAAATAATAAATAATAAATAATAAATAATAAATAATAAATAATAATTAATAAACAATAAATAAAAAATAATAAATAATAAATAATAAATAATAAATAATAAATAATAAATAATAAATAATAAATAATAAATAATAAATAATAAATAATAAATAATAAATAATAAATAATAAATAATAAATAATAAATAATAAATAATAAATAATAAATAATAAATAATAAATAATAAATAATAAATAATAAATAATAAATAATAAATAATAAATAATAAATAATAAATAATAAATAATAAATAATAAATAATAAATAATAAATAATAAATAATAAATAATAAATAATAAATAATAAATAATAAATAATAAATAATAAATAATAAATAATAAATAATAAATAATAAATAATAAATAATAAATAATAAATAATAAATAATAAATAATAAATAATAAATAATAAATAATAAATAATAAATAATAAATAATAAATAATAAATAATAAATAATAAATAATAAATAATAAATAATAAATAATAAATAATAAATAATAAATAATAAATAATAAATAATAAATAATAAATAATAAATAATAAATAATAAATAATAAATAATAAATAATAAATAATAAATAATAAATAATAAATAATAAATAATAAATAATAAATAATAAATAATAAATAATAAATAATAAATAATAAATAATAAATAATAAATAATAAATAATAAATAATAAATAATAAATAATAAATAATAAATAATAAATAATAAATAATAAATAATAAATAATAAATAATAAATAATAAATAATAAATAATAAATAATAAATAATAAATAATAAATAATAAATAATAAATAATAAATAATAAATAATAAATGATAAATAATAAATAATAAATAATAAATAATAAATAATAAATAATAAATAATAAATAATAAATAATAAATAATAAATTATAAATAATAAATAATAAATAATAAATAATAAATAATAAATAATAAATAATAAATAATAAATAATAAATAATAAATAATAAATAATAAATAATCAATAATAAATAATCAATAATAAATAATAAATAATAAATAATAAATAATAAATAATAAATAATAAATAATAAATAATAAATAATAAATAATAAATAATAAATAATAAATAATAAATAATAAATAATAAATAAAAAATAATAAATAATAAATAATAAATAATAAATAATAAATAATAAATAATAAATCATAAATAATAAATAATAAATAATAAATAATAAATAATAAATAATAAATAATAAATAATAAATAATAAATAATAAATAATAAATAATAAATAATAAATAATAAATAATAAATAATAAATAATAAATAATAAATAATAAATAATAAATAATAAATAATAAATAATAAATAATAAATAATAAATAATAAATAATAAATAATAAATAATAAATAATAAATAATAAATAATAAATAATAAATAATAAATAATAAATAGTAAATAGTAAATAGTAAATAATAAATAATAAATAATAAATAATAAATAATAAATAATAAATAATAAATAATAAATTATAAATAATAAATAATAAATAATAAATAATAAATAATAAATTATAAATTATAAATTATAAATAATAAATTATAAATTGTAAATTATAAATTATCAATTATAAATTATAAATTATATGGAGTAGTGTATGGGCCCCCATGATTTGAGGGGCCCTACACAGCTCCCACATTCCATGTGGGGCCCTACACGGCTCCCTCCCAACTGAAGCCATGAATTTAATATCACCCATACTGTTATTTAATTTCCCAATACATTCATGTCATTTATTGCCACATTGCCTCTTAACTGTAGCTGGCCATCCATCAGGTTTTGTCTATTCACTTTGGATTACCTTATAAAGGCTACCCTGCTTGTCTGAAGATTGTCTCCTCAGTTAGTTAATTTCATACGTTCTTGCATGTTGCTAAATCCAGTCATCACATCAGGCTTGAATTTAGTTTCCTTTCCATTGGAACAATTCATCCCTCTCACCGTGTGCCAAGTTACCCAATCATAAGTTTTGCACTTTGAAATTAGCTTTGCTACCTTTCACTTGCCCTTGCACTCAGTCTCTTCCTTTGTGCTCACAATCATCTAAGATCGCCCTATAGTACATGGGGTGGTTGTGTGACAAAAGGAAGGATCTGTCAGCTTATTCTTGCATTTGGCTAAGGGCTTCCCGGATTTTTTTTCCGGATTTTAGGTTTAAAACATCATCTACACACCCTTCTGAAGTCACTTTCAAAGCCTTCCTCTTGTTTAGACAAAGCATTTCTGAGTTGTAAAAAATTACAGATAGTGGGGAGCCCTGCAGCAGGCCTCCTGGAAGCATCTTTGGGGGTGATATGTAGTTGTCCAGGTGCATTTGTGTGCTTTTCCCTCACAGAAAATCTTGTATCATCATTAATAAGTATGCCAGGCATCCACTGGTGCATAGTAGGCGTGTTAGTCTGCCTGGGTGTAGCGTGGGGCATGCAGACTGGACATTCAAGAACATGGCTAAAGCAACTTTTTTCTCTTTCCATCTATCTTGGAACCCACCTTTCTAGCTTAAGTGTTGCGTCCTCAGCTCCTACAAACTTTTGCTCCCCATTATGTTGATCTGGAAGAACCCCAGATATTACTTCCCACTCTGTGCAGCGCTTGGATAAGATGAGCTCCATGGTCTTTCTCAGGTTGTTGAGAAGAGATATAGGGCAATGAGCACTAGGATTTGTGTAATTGGCTTATGTGCCTTACGGATGATGGAGATATCTCCCTGTTTCTAGCACAAGGAATATGTTCCTTTGCTTAGGATAAAATTTTAGGGATGAACCAATCTAGGATGAAGAGTTGGGAAAGTAAGTCTTAGCATTCTGTTTCTTACCTTGTCCAGGCGTGGGGCCTTTCCTAGCACAAGTTTTTCAATTGCTTTTGTGACTTCCTTGGTGCTAATTTCTCTATACATTTCCGGCCAACTCTTTCCTAATTTATCTATATGGGACAAGTCAATGGGGTTTTCCATCAGGGAAGTGCCTAAGAAAAGCATGTTTTCCTTCTCCATTTTACCTGTTCCATATATTTCATCTGTTTTTTTTTTGAGAAGAATTACTTGACTGTTTGCCCTAGGTTCAACACTCCACACAGCACTGAAGATATAACTTCCAATGGACTCAAGGTAGGGCTGCAAATAAGATTTTTTGGAATGCCAGACACCAAATGGAAATAATTGTTCGATTCCTTGTAGCACATGGTTGCCTCCTCTGATTTTGTAATCAGCATCCATTTTCATGCTCAATTTCTTGTCTTAAATATTGGATTAAGCATATGCAGATCCCACAATGATCTGGTCCAGGTGGCATGATGACTTACCATCTGTTCTAATTTATTTTGTGTTTTGTATAGCACATTGGATAGGTCCAGCGCCATTTTGTTTGTTACCAAGGTGGCAAAAGACAATGTGACTGAGTTATCAAAATTTTTATTGAATGTATTAGGATCTAACATATTCCAAGTTGGCTGGGCCCAGTGCTTGGGTTTTTTATAGCCTTGCATAACTAGGAGCCCCTTCAGGGCCTGGTGATCTGATCCAAATTTCTCTTCTGACACTTGGATGTTTGATACTTTGTCCTCCACTTTGTAATTTTCCCATATTAAGTAAATTTTAGTACCTTTACCTTTGGTGGTTTAGAAAGTGGGGATAGGCCATGGCAAGACCAAACAGAAGCCATTCTTCCAACACAGCTTGACTAAAATTTCTGCTTCCTTGTGCATTGAGCAATACCCAACTGGGTTCCACATCTGGTGGTGTAGGTTAGAGTCCATGAAAATACACATGGGCAGAGCCCTTTGATGATGAACGGTTAGCCATGGGTAGAGGTCCTTTGGACCTCCATTAGTCGTGGGAGGGTTATATACATTACTAGCGTGATGGATTTCCCATCTGCACCTCAAATTTAAATAGCAGTCAGGTGTTTGGAGCCGCTAGGTAACTGGATGATGGCATCCAAAGGTATCAATCTGTGCACATTTACACAGCTTTTTTGATGTTCCCTCCAATTCAGTGGGTTATGTTTGTATCTTGTTACTTGATGCCAATCCAGATGGGTAGGCGGGAATAAAGTTTGTGGGTTCACCCACGTTTCCTGAAGGAGCAGGATGGGGGCAACAATTGGTTGTAAATGTGTAAGAATTAGCCTAATTTCTTTTGATAAATGGCAATTTTACTGAAGGAAGAGTATCTTTTTGATTGTTGTTTTTTGGAGAACCTCCCAGGAAGGGATTGTAAAAGTACTAGATGTATTTTATCTGGGTTAACAAGAAGGGGGTGAATCAGAATTCTTGGTGGGCAATGGTGTCCTTATCATTGAAGAGGGAAAGGATGTGTTGACTTAGCTTTTATCCATGACCTCCTGAAGTGGCATAGAACACTGAAAACAGAGTGATGAATTTTTTCTATTGCTTCAACTTTTTTTTGCATACCTTCTTTACATTGTACACATTTTCTAATGTCTTCTCTCTCATCTAAGCATTCTTTAGCCATGTGAAAGCCATTGCACTTACCACACCTTGATTTTTGGCAACACCATTTCACATAGTTTCCCATTTGTAGACACTTGAAAGACTGGGCAGGGTAGGGATTGAAACGTGTTACCCAATGATAGTCATAGTCTAGAAACAATCCCATGTAGGCAATCTGATAATCAAGTCCTTGTTGGCAAACAATAGTACTATGGATTCCCCTTTTTTGGCCATGTTCATGTTGTCAAAAAAACATCTCATTCTCACTAGGCCCTCTTTCTTGAAGTGGTTTTTCATTGCTGTGGTGTTGTTGTATAGTCTTGGTTGGGAACTGTTCCACAGTCTGCGCGCTCAGAATTTGGTAGGTCAGGCTCAGCATTGGGGATGCGGGCGGTCTCAGCAGTGGCCACTGCGGGCTCAGAAGTAGGCGCCACAGGGCTCAGCCTACCGGGAGCGGGTCAGGCTTAACTGGGTGTGGCGGTTTGCGTCCCGCTTGGACATTGGAGACCCAAGAATGGAGCCGGCCCAACCAGGTTTGGGGGCAGCTAGTTTGGGAAGGTAGGGAGGGGAAATTGGGTATATAGGAGCAGTACTGTGGGCGGGCCCAAGCGCGGGCTGGCCCGCAGGGCAGGAAATCACACGGTGCGCAGGGTGGATAAGGACAATTCAGGGGGCTCTTATTAGGGCGCGGTGGAGGGCTGTGTCATGAGAAGGAAAAACTGGGTGTGTGTAACGGTAGGCGGGCTTGAGGGTGGTTCCAGCATGGGAAAGGGTTAGGGTTAGGCTAGGGTTCTGGTTTTTAGGGTTTCTTTCCTATTTGTTGTTGGGCTGTCATAACAGAGGCTAGGACCATTGATTCCGGAACTTAGGGAAAACTTGGGGAGTATACCACCCTTGTTTCCACATTGCTATCTTAGTCTTGTTGTGATCTGATGTTGGGTTGAACTCCTTAGGTACCCCATGTGCTGGGTGTTCCTTCCAGCTCAGGATGAACGTGCTTAGACCATAAGTGCTTATTATCTATTAACCATTTCTGATGAATATTGTTTTTAGTATAAAATACAACATCACCTGAGTTCATGACATGCGCGCCTGTCACTGTGCCTAATTCATCTTGTATTTTAGCGTTCATCTGTGATCAGGTTTTGTTTTCTCTCTGGACAAAAAGTGCTTTTGGTAACTTATCAATCTGGTTGTTCAGAGGGTTGGAGTGAATAATGGCTCTGCCCGGCTTACAAAGCCGCATACCATCCTTCATTGGTGGGGCTAGATTTGGTTGATTAGCGTTCAACGGGGCTCTTGTTGCTGTGCATTCGGCGTACGTTGGTCCCGGTGGAAGCCTTGCAGGATGAGGTTTGTTGTTTGGGGATCGGTCCACTGTTTGCAATGCTACCAAGCTATCCAAGCGGCTCGCCATCTGTTGGATTTTCTTGTCCCGTTTCTTTTCGGAGCGTATTAGGATTCGGAATAATTCTAACATCGTCTTGCTGATAATTAGTTCACCATTGGCGGTATAGTTTTCTTTTTTGGCCATCAAACGCGTTAACAGTAAAGTCACACCGCTGGCTCCATCTTTGGTCAAGGGGGTTCTCTGGGCATTGTTCTTTGTGTTCGGGCTATCGTTGATGATTCCCTCCATTCTTGGAGGGTCGGGGGGCGGAGAGGGACAATTTGGTCCAATTTGGAGAGAGATTCAGAGAGGATCAGCTTCTTGTTTGTTGATTTGTGAAAATAAGAATTGTGGATCGGGGGTTTCGGGGAATTGGTGGTGAGGTGATGGTACGGAAGATGATCCTCCAACACAAGTGGATGAAGCTCTGAAGATCTCCCTTATAATCGAGAGCAGTCCATGACATCCAAACCCTTCCACGGTTCAATGCAGACATGGAAGCATATTGATCATTGATTTTGGCCCAAAGTAATGTAGCAATTCTTTTAGTATCATTATTCATGACTGAGATAAAGACGGTTTGATTAATCCGACTTTTGATCACTCCTACAAACTCATAACTTAACTTGGTCCACTTGTTGGTAAGTGTGGTGATGGCGTCTTCAGGTGGTTCTTTCTTGCAGAAATCCATCAGGTCTTCTGACCGAAGATGGATCTCCATTCGCATTTGCCATTCACTGAAATTATTACCGTCGAGGATGGGCACATTGGTGTTATCCTTGGGTTCTTTGTCTGCCATAGTGAGCAGATTCACCTTTTCTTGCTGATTTTGTGCTGGAGTCGCAAGAGTTGTTGGAACTGTAAATCTGCTATATTAAGCAGACTGAAAAGTTTTATTTAAATTATATGGTAATGAGACAAATGACCATGATGGAAAATGAAAGAAGTGAAATGTTTCTGAGTTGCAAGAATGATAATAATTGGCTTATGAGACAGGATTTGACTTGTGAGTGATGATTTTTTGGATTACTTCCTTTCCATCATAAATCCCATGTAGTTTCTTCTTATGTTCCCCATCTCTTTCTATTTTTCTTTATTTTTTTCCTTCTCCAATTTGTCTACCTTTTCTCTCTCTTTATTCATTTCATATTCCTATGTATTCTCAGTCTGGTCTTCCTTCTTAGTGTGACACTCTCACCACATCCCCTCTCTGTCAGTTTCTACTTCACCATCACACACCCGCGCGCTACATTACAAACTCACAGATGTCCACTAACCATGTCACATATAATGTGACGCTGCTATCATTGTGTTCACCTGAGGACAGAGCTCAAGAGTGGTGGAAGGATCTTTTCTCTCCTCATCCTTCTATTCCATTCTCAACTCTGCATTTCCTCAGGTGAGTTATTTTGTCTTTGAAATCTTTTTCTCTCTGACTGGTCTATATGAAATCTTATCCTTCTATTCCATTCTCAACTCTGCATTTCCTCAGCTCAACAGGTTATGAGTCCAGAGTCGCCATATAACCCAGTCTGCAAAACAAACCACTTGTCATAGAAGGATCCGGCACAAGTTGTGTTGATACATCTGTTAAACATGGAAGAAGGCCATAATGTTCATCCGGTGCTCAAAACACCCTTTTTCCTCCCTCTCAGCTCTCCTGGATCTGATTCAAACTATCTCAACTGGTCCATGATTCTACAAATCCATTTCCAAGCGACTGGCGTAGGATATCTACTCTCTAACAACACATCCAAGGCTAACCCAGAAACCTGGACCCAAGATAACCTAGCTGTGTGTCCTTTCATATCAAAATTGATCAATCCCTCCAATTTTCAGTTTATACAAAAACACAAAGAAAGTGCCATAGGAATGTGGAAAGCCCTGCGAGACGCCCACCAAGACAATTCCTCCGGCGGCCAAATGTACTGGTTGAGGAAACTTCTTCTTACAAAACTAAACGATAAAGAGATGACTGCACATCTCTCAGAAATCACCTTGTATGGAAAGAAACTTGCCTCTCTGATCACACCCGAAAATCCTCTTACGGCTGATGATCTTCAATCTACTGCCATCCTACTATCACTCCCAAAAAATTGGCTAGGATGCGTATTGAGAATGATGAATGAGGAATCTGTCCCATCATCTAAACTCATTAACGCTCTAAAACAGGAACACTTGAGAAGACATACCAGAAGCAAAGATTTTCAAGCTGCAAGTTTTTCAAAACAATCCACGTCAAGTAATCACAGACCACAACATTGACAAGATGACAACGTGCAAAACCAACCAAAAATATACTATTTTACCAACTGTAAAACCAAGGGGCACTCTTTCTCAAGATGTCCCAAGGTACTTGAAGCTCTTGCTATATCAAAAAGAAACAAGCAGCAAACCCAAAATAAACCGGCAACCTCAAGCAATTATAAAGCCAACATGACTAAAACAGACCAAAACACCTATGAAAAAGCGGACGACGATTTCTCCAATTCTGAAATTGTGATTCACGCAGGATATGCGTCCTGTAACCTTGCTCATACAAACTTGCCTGAGAATGCGGATTTCAATCTTGACTCAGGTTGTTCACTCTCCATGACTCCTCACGCCTGGCAACTTAACTCTCAAAAACCAAAGTCAACCACCATTCAATTAGCCAATGTATCATCCATAACCTTGACAAAAGAAGGATCCATGTCCTTACCAGTCGGCATGATCAAGGTCCTTCTAGTGCCAAACCTGCATGAGCCTCTCATGTCTATTTCAATTATCTGCAATGCCGGTTATCAAGTTTTGTTCACCTCCTTGGGTTGCAACATTTGTCATCGTCAAATCCCAGATGAGCATTCCCCGGTCACTCTTCAAGGATACAGAAAGGGGAACCTTTACTACCTTCCGCGTAAATTTGTGAGCCATCGGGAATCAGCTCTTTTTACCTGCTCAAACATCCCTGATGACAGTCTTTTTCGATACCATTGTAGGTTTTCTCACCTCAACCTGAAATCTCTTAAGAAGCTCCTCAATTCAGCTGGGATCACTCCAAAATACAACAACAAATTAGACGTCCAGCAGTGCACAACATGCATCCAGTCCAAAATGTCAAGAACCCCATTCCACTAAAGGCTAAGCTATCGCTCTAATGCTTCGGGCAAAATTATACATTCCAATCTATGCAGTTTTGAGGTAAACTCCAGAGAAGGCTTCCAGTACTTCATCACCTTCATCAATGACTGCTCAAAAGAACTCTTTGCCTACCCCCTACGGTCCAAATCAGACGCCGCTACCTCCATAAAATCATTCATCTTGTTCTTCAAAACCCAGTTCTATTATCCTGTTCTGTCCCTGCGTACCAATAACAGCGGCAAGTACATGAGCAGCAACCTTCAGGAATTATTTTCATCCAGAGGAGTTTGCCACAACCCCGGACCACCCCACTCCCCTCAATTGGATGGAGTTGCCAAAAGGTCCAACCAAACCATCCTAAATATGATACAATGTTCTCTCTCATCATCCCATCTGCCAAAGTTGTACTGCGCTGATGCACTCCAACACTCTCTGTTTGCTTTCAATTCCTATCCCTGCAAGACGCCACGTGGTTTTGTGTCTCCAAACTTGATTCTTCAACATAACCGTATTTCCCCATCTTATCTTCACCCTTTTGGTTGCCTTTTTGGTACAAGGTTCCTGAACCTAACAGATCCAAACTCAATCCAAAAGGCTGTAGGGCCATCCTTCTCTCTTATCTCTTGGACGGGAACTGCTACCGCCTTCTGGACCTTGGCAGTTGCAAAATAATCAAGTCCAGGGATGTCATTTTCAACGACACCATTTTTCCTTACCCCCCCTCCCATCAGTCCGGCGCAATCTTGTCTCCTCAACACACTCCTGTTGATTTTGCTTGGCCGGTCAAGTCGCCGGCTTCCAGTCTCCCTTCCATGCCAGAGGTCTTTTCTTCTCCCATTGTCAATCCTCGTCCTCCCTCCTCTCCTATGTCTTTCCCTAATCTCCCCTGTCCTTCCTGCCTCCCCTCTTCTCTCCTCCACCCCTCCCCTGCTTCCAAACAACTCTGCCTCTCCCACGGCCCATCTCCTCCCTTCTTCTTCTGTTCCACGCTCAAGGTCATCTTCTGCCTCCAACAGCTCCGTTTTCCCCCCTCCCCTTTCTCCCTCTTCCACCCCGTCCTCTGTCCCTTCCCTGCTTTCCTTTTCCCCTACATCCACTCCCTCCTTTCCTCCCTTGGCCTCTCCCGCCCCCCCGCCAGATTCCTTTTTTTCTCAGACCCCGGCCCCCGTTTCACCCACTAGAATCTCCCCCTCACCTCCATCAAGGCCATCTCCTCCTGCTCCGTGACGTTCCTCCAGGCCCTCCCGTGCTCCTTCTTGTTTTGGTAACTTTTCTCGCTCCGCCTTGGTCAAGGATGACATCCTGGCTCCAACAACCTGGAAGCAGTTGATGAAGAACCCGCACCAGTCCCGGTGGATGCTATCTGCTCATGAGGAGATTTTTTCTCTGCGAGGCATGAACACCTGGGTCCTTGTACCTCCTCCAAAGGGTTGGAAGATTATTCAATGCAAGTGGGTTTTTAGGGTGAAGCGCAAGGCTGACGGTTCAATCATCAAACTCAAAGCTTGTCTTGTCGCCATGGGTTTCACCCAAGTTGGTGGGCTTGATTTCTCCAAGGTTTTTGCCCCAACCCTCAGGCTTGAAAAACTCCAGCTTCTTCTCAGTCTCCTTGGCAACAAGGATTGGGTTGGTCTTCAGGTCAATTTTAAAACCGCCTTTCTCAACGGTCACCTCAATGAACCCATCTACATGTCTCAACCGCCAGGTTTCAAGGAACCAGTTCACCCGGACTGGGTATGCAAAGTCTCAAGGGCAATCTACGGCCTGAAACAATCCCCTTGGCAATGGAACGTCAAGCTTAATTTGGCCCTCCTCTCCCTTGGTTTCACCAGGTCTTCCTACAACCCTTCCCTGTACTTCAAAGTCTGTGGCGGCATCCTGGTAGGTGCAGTCACGGCTCACGTGGATGATCTGGCCGTCCTGGGGACTCCGGACTTTGTATCCCCCTTCATTGCCGACGTCGGTAGGCGCTTTGCGATTGGGTCCAACAAAGTCCTTTCACTGTTCCTTTCCATCTCTATTCAGCGTAATTGTGAAGCCCGGACGGTTTCTATTGGACAGGAGCACTATATCAACGCTTTCTCCTCCACGTTTCTTGGACCATCCCCGACCTCCATAACCTCCCCCACAGGCCTGACTTTCAAGTCTTTGGTAAAGCGTAAGGCTGTTCCCTTCCCCCCCTCAGTATAACCAACTCATCGGCTCTCTTCTCTGGATCTCCCAGTGCACTCAGCCGGACATTTTGTTTGCGGTAAACAAGCTTTCCCAATTTCTTCAGGATCCCTCTGTCAACCATTGGGAAGCCACTCATTGCATTATTTGATATCTACTTGCCACAAAGGATATGTGCCTGACCCTTGGTGGCTTGCACTTAACTCTGGCGGGCTACTTGGACTCAGACTGGGCTGAGGATTGTGACGATTGTTGCTCTGTCTCAGGATATACCTTTTGGGTTGGTGCTGGCGCTTTCTCCTGGAGGTCCAAGAAGCAGCCGACGGTTTCGCTATCAAGCTCAGAAGCGGAGTATAAGAATCTCTTGGATCGCTGCAAAGAAGGGCTATGGCTGCGAAACATACTGGTGGAACTCCAGATCCGTGACTCCAGCCCTGTTCCTCTCCATGTCAACAACAAGGGCGCCAAGGCTTTAGCAAAAAACCCCAAACACCATGCTTGCACAAAGCACATCAACGCGCGGCATAACTTCAATCAAGAATGCGTGGCCCGGGGTGTTTTCACAGTTGGTCATGTAGGAACCAAACACATGATTGCGGATATGCTAACCAAGCCGCTACCTTGGGTTCTCCTCAAAACTCATCAAATTCTTTTTGGCCTCACCATGGGTGGTTAGCAAGGGGGGGTTGGGATTACTTCATTTCCATCATAAATCCCATGTAGTTTCTTCTTATTTTCTCCATCTCTTTCTATCTTTCTTTATTTTTTTCCTTCTCCAATTTGTCTAACTTTTCTCTCTCTTTATTCATTTCATATTACTATGTATTCTCAGTCTGGTCTTCCATCTTAGTGTGAAACTCTCACCACATCCCCTCTCTGTCAGTTGTTGGGAGATGACTGATCTCCTCACACAATCTCCCGCTCACACAATGGCTGAGGACGCTTCAACTTCAAATCTAGAATCTCCATTCAACGCTCCCTCTCCTTCCGGCTCTCTCCTCAAATCCTACTCCGGCTTCCTTGATGATCATTCCTCTCATTTCCTTCCATCATCATCATCCTCATCCTCCTCCCTCATATCCTCAATCCATTTCATCATCCCATTATCTTTGACCTATCAACTCTCCATCAAACCCCTTGTCCTCGATTCATCTTTTTCTCCTCAACAACTCATCATCCATCATCCTTGATCTATCAGCTCTTGCGCAACCTTCTTTCCCTAAACTCAACTCATCATCCTCGACTCATCACTTCCATTCTTTCTCTCCAATCCCCCTCGTCGTCCTTGACCCATCACTATCCTCACGCCTCAACAAACAACGAGTCGTCACTCATCTCCTGTCCTGTCTATCAGTGAGGTCATTTCTCATTCTTTCATTCATTTGCTCTCTCCTGTTCCTATTTCCTGATTCATCTTGTCTCAACATTCACTCATGTAATTACTGCTACAGCACATTCCTGTGCTTCTTCATCTACCAGTCCTTTGTTTGCAATCTATATTCTTGGTTTTTCACGGTTAAAAGCCAAATAGCAGAATGTCAACCCCAGGACCAATAGACTCCTCCTCCTCACTTCTGAAGACTTTGACAGACTCAATTCCCAATCCCAACAACTCAAACTTCTCTCTCTGGCAATCCAAGATCCTCACCATCTTCTCACTCAAAGGCATCTCTTGCTGGCTGACCTCCTCCAAACCAGACAAATGCCCGGCCGATATCAACCTCGAGATCGTAGGCTACATCCTGGCTAAACTGGACAACCGGACCTACGTGAACTGCGTTAAGGAACATCATCTGGCCAACGGCGTAGCACTCTGGAAGTCGATCAATGAGTTCTTTGCCTCTTCTCAAACTGCAAATCAATCTTGCGTTTTCTTCCACTTCCTGAACCTTCAATTTGACCCCAAGAAAATTGAGAAGTTCATTACAGAAGTCAAGGCTTGTCTGCTCCAAATTGCCAAAATTGGGATAAAGATGGACAATGACATAGTAGCATATCTTATTCTCTACAAATTTCCGCCTCAACTGGACCATCTTAAGACCACCATCACTCACTTGCTAGGAGAAAACAAAATTGACGGCGATATTGTACTCCAACATCTCAATCAAGTCAAGCACAAAGTTGCCACGGGATCTCAAGCTTCAGCCCTACTTGCCCAGCAACAAACCTTACAATGTAAATCCAACTGGCACAACCCCAAAGCTAACCATCCCAAAGATTGTTTCTTCTGACTCTATCCTCATCTTTGACCAAACTACAACCCCTTGCCAAACACCAACTCTAGTCAAAATCAAAAACCCAACCCGTCCAATAAGGCCACCGCAAACCTGGAATTCAGCTTCGCTATGACTCACTCCCTCAGCTTATCAAGATATCATGTGATTCTCAACTCTGGCGCATCTCAGAGCATGTTCAACAGCTCCCAATCCTTCAACTCCCTACAGACCAATCAGACCAAAATTCAAACCGGAAAACTGGGATCATCAATACGATCTAACGGGATAGGCTCTGCCTCTCTCATCACTTCTCACTCCACTCTCAATCTCTCAGACTTGCTATACGTCACAGAGATCGCCGTTAACCTTGTTTCCCTGGTTCAACTAATCATGGGGGGCTGCTTGCTGATCAAAACTGCTCCAAATTTTTTCAAGTTCACTCTTGATGACTTAAATGTACTGGAAGGTTGAATTCAAGAAAATCTTCTCATCATTGAGGAATGGACTCATCCAACAACCCCTGAAGCCTTCTCTTTTTTAACCTTATCCACTCTCCACAAGCGTTTTGCCCATCCTCATCTCGACTTGACCAAACTGATCTCCCGCAACTTTCCCAAACTCCGATGGGACAATGTCTGCTGCGTCTCGTGCGCCAAGGGTAAAATTCATTGCTCTCCATTCAAGGTTCAGTTTCCTCAAAGAGACAAACGATTTGAAAAATTGCACACCAATCTCTGTGGACCCATGCAACCAGTGTCAAAATCTGGAAATTGGTATTTCATGATCCTGACTGATAGCTACTCTCAATTCAAGACATGCATCCCCCTCAAACTCAAATCTGAAGCGGCCAACAAGATCATCAAATTCATACGGGTCCATTCCAATCTGTTCTCAAAAAAACTCAAGCAGTTCCACTCCAACAACGGCGGCAAGTTTGTTAACACCAAACTCAGCTTGTTCTTCAATGATTTAGGAATTCTCCACTCCACTTCTGAACCTTACACACCCCAACACAACCCTATAGCGGAACGAGAAAATCAAACACTTATCAAGGCCACCCGCACAACCATGCTTGACATTAACATTCCCTTGGATCTCTGGGATGAGATTGTTTCCAGCTGCTGCACGCTGCGCAACCTTGTCCCCTCACCAAAAACCAAAACTTCCCCATATGAATTATGGAACAACTTGTCTCCAAATCTCAATCTCATCCGCATCCTTGGATCAAAGACGGTAGTTCTCAATCAACATTCTCCACCTCACTCCAAATTCAAAGAGAAAGGAATAAAAGGAATACTGGTAGGATTTGACTTACAATTACTGTCCTATTGCGTATTCTGTCCCTCCATCAACAACATCATACGCTCCAAACACGTTAAGATTTTTGAAAATCTTACTCTCCTACCCTCCTCCAATTCGCACAAATCTCCCTTTGATCCTCTCCTTTCCCTTAATGAAACGCTGACTGAGATCCTCAACTTGTCCAATAACTTCTCCTCATCTACCTCTACATCCCCTTCCAACTCACAGTCCACCACCATCCCGCCAAATTCTCCTCCTGTTCAAGTTGTTGACTGCTCCAATCCCAATACATCCTCCCTTACTCCACCAACTATTGAGGCCTTGAAAATATCCAATAATTCCTCTGACTCCGACTCCAAGGGAGAACTAATTTCCCGCAAACTCACCAACCCCTCATCTCAAAATCTCAGAGGCTGATCCACTCTCAAACTGCCTTTGCGCTATGGATTTCTTGCTAGAGTTATTCCTTGGACCTACCCAGAAGTCCTTGAATCCCCAGAATGTCCTCACTGGCTCAGATCCATGAATATTGAGACCGATGGCATCAAAAGGCTTGGCGTTTGGGAAGGGTGTCATTCTCTCCCTCTGGGGAAGAGAGCACTCTCAACTACCTGGGTCTTCCGGCTCAAGGATGACCCTTCCGGCGAAGGATTCATTTACAAGTCTTGGCTCTGTGTTCAAGGATTCAAGCAGATGGAATTCATTGATTACGGCGAAACCTTTTCTCAAAGCGGACTCATCAAAACCCTACGGACTCTTCTCCTTTACGCCTTTCACCAAAATCTTCCAACTGTTCAGATGGACATCAAAGCTGCTTTCCTGCATGCTCTTTTGGACAAAGAGATCTACATCAAATGCACCGAAGGATACTCCTCCAAATTCCCCTATCTCCAACTAAAAAAGGCCCTCTACAGACTGAAACAAGCCCCCAAAAGTTTGTCCGATACCTTTCGATCCTGGATCCTCAAACAAGGCTTCATCTTATCTTCATTTGATCCGTGTCTGTTCATTAATTGGTCATCCTCCATCTTTGTGTTTGTTTACGTCAATGATCTTGTCATTGTGGGTGAGTTGAACAAATTCCGTCTCAATTTGAAAAATAAATTCAACATCTCTCACAAGGGGCCAATTAAGAAGATTCTTGGCAACCACCTCATCCAGACCGCCTCTTCCAAACTCCTTCACCAACCAAACCACATCAAAACCGCTCTCTCAGAATTGGGGCTCTCCCACGCCAAACCAATACTGACTCCGATGACTCCCAACGTTAAGCTCAGGGGCGCTTCCAATTCCAAACATAACAAATTAATTAAATTGGGGATCAACTATTGCTCTGCCACTGGTTACCTCAACTTCATTGCCAGTTGCACTTGCCCTGATCTTTTGTACGCTGTGTCCAGCCTCTCACGCTTCAATTCCAAACCTGGAACCATTCACTGGGAAGAAATGAAACACGCTTGGCTTTATCTCAAAAGCACCCAATCCCTGGCCTTGCGTCCCAAGTCAACCTCCTTCAAGTACAATATTGAATGTTTCAGGGACTCCAATGGCAACAATGATCCTTCCACTCAAAGAAGTCACATGGGCTTTGTGATTCTTCTCTAAGGATGCCCTGTGGCCTGGCACAGAAAATTACAACCGACCGTGTCGCTATTGTCCACCAAGGGAGAGCTCAAAGCCTTGGTTCTTGCCACTCAAGAAAAGATTTGGCTCACCAACCTCCTTCTTGACCTGAGTCCAGACGTTAAGCTCTCCCACAGCGCCAACATTGAAAATAAAGCTCTACACAACATTGTCAACCATGATTCCCACCATATTGCGCTGAAACATGTCGACACTCAAATACAATGGCTCTGCAAGCAGAAAGGCAACGTTCATCTTATAACAAACCTCATTCCCTCCGGTTGCATGATTGCCGACTGCCTCACCAAGCCGGCGATCAAACCCTCAGTCACGCTACTCACTTCCTCCATTCTTCATTCCCTCACTCCTAGACATGGCGGCATGTTGGGAGATGACTGATCTCCTCACACAATCTCCCGCTCACACAATGGCTGAGGACGCTTCAACTTCAAATCTCAAATCTCCATTCAATGCTCCCTCTCCTTCCGGCTCTCTCCTCAAATCCTACTCCGGCTTCCTTTATGATCATTCCTCTCATTTCCTTCCATCATCATCATCCTCATCCTCCTCTCTCCTATCCTCAATCCATTTCATCATCCCATTATCTTTGACCTATCAACTCTCCATCAAACCCCTTGTCCTCGATTCATCTTTTTCTCCTCAACAACTCATCATCCATCATCCTTGATCTATCAGCTCTTGCTCAACCTTCTTTCCCTCAACTCAACTCATCATCCTTGACTCATCACTTCCATTCTTTCTCTCCAATCCCCCTCATCGTCCTTGACCCATCACTATCCTCACGCCTCAACAAACAACAAGTTGTCACTCATCTCCAGTCCTGTCTAGCAGTGAGGTCCTTTCTCATTCTTTCATTCATTTGCTCTCTCCTGTTCCTATTTCCTGATTAATCTTGTCTCAACATTCACTCATGTAATTACTTCTACAGCACATTCCCTTGCTTCTTAATCTACCGGTCCTTTGGTTGCAATCTATATTCTCACTTTTCCATCAGTTTCTACTTCACCATCACACACCCACGCGCTACATTCCAAACTCACAGATGTCCACTAACCATGTTACATATAATGTGACACTGCTGTCATTGTGTTCACCTGAGGACAGAGCTTGAGATTGTTGGAAGGATCTTTTCTCTCCTCATCCTTCTGTTCCATTCTCAACTCTGAATTTCCTCAGGTGAGTTATTTTGTCTTTGAAATCTTTTTCTCTCTGACTGGTCTATATGAAATATTATCCTTCTATTCCATTCTCAACTCTGCGTTTCCTCAGATTAACAATGATAAAAAGGCTCAGGAAAAGAATGCAGATGGTTAACAGAAAGAAATATTAACTAGATACAAGATTGGATCATCTTAAATAGAGAACAAAATGATAGATCAAAAGATTGTGCTTGGACATCAAGCAATGAAGTAAAAATTTTCCAGGCTAGCTGTGGTGAGTTGTAGCCTGGTCCTGACCAGGCTGACTGAATTGTTGCAACCAACTCAACCTGGTTACAAGTACTGCTGAGCCCCGCCATCTTGGTTTGGATCACGACTGGAGGGATTGCTGCAATGCGCTGGGATGGTTCGTCCATACTCAGCTGCTTAATTGCTTATTCTCCTGGAGTGAGTATGTCTGGTCAGTTCTGCGGTACGCGTTACTGGTCAAGCCAGAGGGAATGTTTTGTTTCTTCATTGACTTACCCAGTAATAGGGGTTAGTGCTCTCAAACTTCCGCTTGGGTTTATTCTCTGGAATGGCGGCAAGGAGCACAAAAGCACTGGAGCATCCGTTTTGACAACCCCCCGTGCTAGGTGCGTCTTGAATAACTTATGCGTCCAGTAAGGTAAGTATGGTACTCATTGCTCCTGGAGACAATGGTTTGGTGAGAAAATCAGCGAGATTTGCGTTGGAGGGAATGTGCCAGAGGGTAATTTGTTTCCTGGTGATGAGCTAACGGATGTAGTGATAACGGATGTCAATGTGCTTTCTGCAAAAGCTATTGAGGCTTGATTGGCTTGTGGCCAGATCAAAGGCACCCTTATTTTCTATGAAGATCATGACTGGTTTTGCATCTTCTGATTTTAGTTCACTCATCAATGATGAAAGCCATTTGGCCTCCTTTGCACCGTCAGTGAGTGCTTTATACTCTGCCTTGGTGGTTGAAAGTGAGACTGTGTTCTGTCAGTACAATTGTCACAACAATATGTTGGAACCTGCAAGCGCTATGATACCTGTTTGAGACCTTTGGGATTGAACGCAGTTTTCCCAATCTACATCTGCGTATACTCAAAGACTGGGGTTAGGAGAATTGTTTTTGGTGAAGCGCAGGCCCCTGGTTGGTGTTCCCTTTAGATACCTGAACACTTGAATAGCTGCCTGGTATTGATTCTCCCCCGGTTTATTCAAGAATTGCAACAGTGTGCTAACAGCCATGGTGATATCTGGACAAGTAAATACACTAAGATAGTTTAAGGAACCCACCAATGCCCGGTAATTGACACCCATTTTCAAGAATTGAAGGTGGCTTTTGTTGGTGACGGGACCCATCTTGTCCGTCAGTGACATGGGTGCTTTGCAGGCCGGGAGATGGTCCAGGTTGAATTTGTCAAGCTTACCATTGATTTATTGTTCTTGGTTAATGACAAGGAGGCCTGGACTTCTGTTGATGTGAATTCCAAGGAAGAATGATGCATTGCCCATGGACTTTGTTAGCTAAAGATCCCGCAGCTCCCGCCCGCAGTCTAAGTCATCTACCTCCGTGAGTGAACTTGGTCCTACGCCAGGTCGCGGCCTCAGTATTTCACTGCCTAGTGTCTCCCGTCACTTCCTTGGTCCACCCTCTTCCGTTGCTCACCACCCGCCTCTCCTCTGATTCCCTGTCTTGTCTCATCATCCGTCTCATCTCCACCCAAGTCGTCCTCAAGCCATCAGCCCGAAGCCTTGTACAGCACACAAACCAATCACTGGCGCCCTATCAGCATCAAGGAGGAGCAAAAACCACCTTTGTCTTCTCCTACAATCAGCTTGCCAGAGCCACTAGTAGTGCACTCGACTAAGGTGACGACTTGTTCCCCATTTCATTCTTTCCATCTCTTTCTGAAAACTACTCTGCTTCATGTGCGCATTCTTTACTGTCTCAATGCTTAACCCCTGGTTTAACTTCATTTCCACACCCTTGTCAATTGTCTACTAAGTTTTACTGTTACAGGAGTTTATATATATATACCTAACTGCAATAAAGAGATTCTTGAGTATTCTTCTCATTTTAGCAAGAGTTGACTCTTGGTTAGAATATAACTCTTGAATAGAAAACGCACATTGATTTTAGGTACCCCTTCCAATGGCTGACGGCGGAGGACACCCCATACATATTCCCTACTCAGACAACTCCAATGACGACTACTCAACCAAATCAAAGATCATAAAGCTCAATCGGCACAACTGGCACGACTGGAAAAGCGCATTTGAGGACATAATTGTAGGGAAAGGTCACAAGGAAATCTTAGATGTTAGTGGATCAAGGCTAACGCGCATACAAAGACTTACCGTTGCAAATACGCTCTGGCCCTCAGTCTGCTAAGGAACTCCGTCAAAAGAGACCTTTTATCCTGCATTAAATCCAGCAAATCCAACTTCAGTGGCGCCTACCGGTTACTTGCCAACAAATGTGGCAAGAATTTGCTGATATTCATTGGAAACGCCCTCATACGACTGGTGAATATCACTTAAGAACCGGATAGAAGTCTACAAGAGCACACCTTGTCATTCAAAGATGCCTACATGAACCTAACCAATATGATCAACTGCCAACCAGCCAAGGACCAAATTATGAAGGTATCCACGGCACTGGCGGCGGTTTTCTTCATCAAAAGCTTGCGACAGGATGACATGATCTCCAGCATCACCTTGACTTTATATGACATTCAACCATTTATGCTGGAGGTGGTGTCCACAAGAGTCCTACTCAAAGACTCACAACAAGAATCCAACTTGGCAGATGCCAGTTAATATGCCTCTGGTAGTCAACCACATTCACAACAGCCCAATAATAGAAAGCCACCACCTACTCCGTCCTTCCAACCACATTCAGTAGCTCCCACTAGGAAGAACCCACAACTACGTCCTCAACCCACTTCACTGGCCGCTCAAATAGAAAGGCTTGACTGAGAACTCAAACAGCTTTGATCTCAACACTCCATCAATGTTGCGGAAGAATGCTCCGAGGAGGCCCCTGTGGTCAATCAGGTCAACAACGTCCTAACGGTGCCTGACGATTCAAATGACCCGGATGATTGTGGCTTCCTCATCTGGGAAGACACGCTCTACAACACATCCGTCCCCAACAACCCAAGGATTGAACTTGTGTACAATTCTGGCGCCTCCAGATCAATGGTTTGCAATCTTTTGTTGTTACTTGAAACAACACCCGTCACCAAACAGCTGAATACGTATGGTGGTTGCATCGAAGTCACCCACGTTGGAAAACTAAAAATTGACAGTACTACAATCTTTCCGGTATTCTACGCTCCAGGTGGCCCAAGAAACCTCATCTCAGCCACCCAGCTAGAGGACCATGGCCTACGGGTAGTTCATAAACACTGCATGGTACTGCTGAAACTTGGGGATGGCATAGTCTATCAATTCCCACAAATTGGCAATCTGTACATCTCATATCACTCCCCCTCCTCCAATTTCAACATGGTTGACTTGACCAATGCCTTGGTGGATTGGCAAATCACCCTCAGACACCCGTTGGACGTATACCTGAAGAAATTCCTTCACCTTCACCAAATCCCCACCCCACGGCCTTTCCCGTCCTCCAACCAGTGCAACCTCTGTTCTGAGTGCAAGATCAAGCGGAAGATGCATTCCAATCCACTCCCCACCTTGGAAAAACCCTTCCATTGACTTCACATGGATGTTTTGGTGTCGTATTCATAACCTTGGGTTGAGAGCTGCGTTGTGGGCTGCGCGCTCAGCAGTTGGATAGGTCGGGCTCAGCATTTGGGTGCGCGCGGTCTCAGCAGTGCCTGCTGAGGGCTCAGCAGCAGCCACTGCGGGCTCAGCAGTAGGGATTGCGGGGCTCAGCACCAGGTGCCAATTGGGTCTACTCCAGGGAGCCGGGCCGCGAACCGCCCAGGAAACGCGGACCAAGTGATGGAGCCGGCCCAACCAAGCTCACTGGTGGCTAGTCCAGAAAGAAAGGGCGGGGCAATCAGGGGTTAGGCGCGCGCGGGCCGACTTGCAGACCGCAAGGTCCGCGGACGCACGCGGGCGGGCAAACCGGGGGGCTCCAAGTAGGGAGCGGCGGAGGGCCGCGCCATGAGAAGGACAAACCGGGCGTACGTCAATATTGAAGGGCACGGGTATGGGGCAAGGAATGGAGGGGCAGGGTTGGGCTAGGGTTCTGTTAGGGTTGAAGGGGGAGAATCCAAGTCCTCAACCTCAACTCTGGGTTGGGTTATGATCCATCCATAAATCAATTGATCTATCAATCAATCAATCCATTGGAGAAGGAAAGGAAAGGAAGAGGAAGGATTGAAGGAAGAAGAATACATCTCATTAACTCTCTTTTATCTCACTACAATTAAGAACTCATTGCATCCCACCTCCTTACAGACGCCTAGATCAATAACTTCTGGACTTGCGGACAACTTAGGAGCGTAACTCTCCTTTACCTTCCACATCTGGGGGTCTGGCCGGGAATTAATCTTTTGTCTAGGTCTCTCAAGGCTATCAGGTGTAATGCTGCCCACAACTACTCCATGATCAAATGTGCCACCCTTTTTCCCTCTCTGGCCGGGAGCTGGCAGGCCAACACCTCCACCACCGCTGACTACTTGGTCTGGCGGTTTTGCTCCTCCTCGGTTGGAGCCTTTGGAGGCGGCTGAAGTTCCGCAACGGGTGTGGCTTAGGCCGCAGAGCTTCCCCCATCTCCAATTTGACACCATGGACATAGGGCGCTTTCTGGGGAGATTTGAGGATATTTTGGACTCCAAAAACGCGACAGGTGAGGACAAGGTCCGCACGGTTGTTCTCTTTGTTGCGGACAAGAATACGCTCTGGGTCGTGGAGGATATGGCAGGGTATGAGGCTTGCAACTGGGGAAGGCTCCGGGGCAAGATGATGGCAAGGTGGGGGAAGCGCAAGCCCCGCTTTTGGGAGACAGACTTTGAGCAAGTGGCGGGTGAGGCAATTTCCCAAGGTGGGGTGCGTACGCGGAGCGATCTGTCCCAGTACAAGTCCCAGTTTTACCAAATCTATATTTACCTAGAAAAGAAACAGGTGGTGGCGGGTCAGACGGGGGCCATGAAGCGGGTTTTCCTAGGCGTGCTCGCACCGCAACTTCGCGCGCGGGTCCAGCGTTACCTATTTGAACGTGGGTTGGTAACGCGGTCAGTGGATGGGAGCGTTGCTCTCCTTCCAAGCCTGGGCGTAATCAACCAGGTGGTTGAGAGCAAGATTGAATTGGAAGAGCTGATCAAGGATACGGCCTGGTTGTTCCCGGCAAGTTCAAGGAAGCCAACGGCCTTTTCCACCCCGGCCCTGACGCCGGTACCGCTTGCGGATCCGCCAGCGAGGGAACGGCCCGGGGCCCCTTTGCAGTCAATGGGAGTACCGGTGAACAAGGTAACAGACATGCTATGGGACTTGCAGATACTCATGAATTGGATGGCGGCCCAGCCAGTGGCTCCGCCTCCCGCTTTCTCGTGCGATCTGCCGCCCCATGCAAGAGGGGGCTTTCAGCCCAGTAGCGGACTGACAGGGGGTTTTTGGTTTGTCAGTGCACATATTGCCGCAATATGGTTTGCGCGTCCGTGGGGACCTACATATTGCCGTCAGGCAAACTGGTGGAGCTGGGGGTTGGTCAGACACCGCCGTTGGAGCAGGTTAGGGCAAGGGCCCGACCCGCAGGGGCCACTCAGGTGTCCCTCGGGATTGTCACTGGGCCCAAAACGTGGCGGGCACCACGTGTGGAGGCAGAAGTTAGGACGCTGGCGGCAAACAAGCGGATCGTGTCAGAAAGGATGGACGTGGATGCCAAGTAGTGGCCATTAAATCAAGCTCTGAGGGTTGGGGGCGACGCACCGGCAATCAGCTCTGGAGGAAGAAGGAAGGCTGCGTAAGTTGTTTGGCAAGTGATGGGGAGTGAAGTACCAATACCTCTCACGCTACGGGAGCTGGTTGGGGTCTCTCCGGTGGTTGTCAAGGAAATGGTCCAGGTGCTGAAGGAGCATAGGGGCGGCAGGATCCCGGCAACAGTTCAGCGCGTGAATGTGGCGACAGAGGAAGCGGAACGGGAGTTGTGCCAATCCAAAGCCGTGTTGGTGCCGCTCGCCTATGTCTCACTGAAGATTGAGGGAACGAAAGTGTGGGCAATGGTGGATAGCGGGTCAATGGTCAACCTGCTCCCGTCAAAACTGGTGGATGAGTTGGGCTTGGTGCGGAGGAAGTGTGCTATGGGTTTGCGGGCGCTCAATGGGGGGGAATTTTGGGTTGACAGGGTGGTGGAGGAAGAAGAGGTAGAGGTTGCAAAGGTTTGGAAGCCGCTGTTGTTCCTCTTGGTCAAGTGCGGTGACGTAATTTTGGGTTGGCCGTTCATGTTTGGATTCCGGGCCCAAATGACGTTCAACGCGGAGGAAGGGACAGAGGCACTGATGGTGGAGGACGCGTCCGGGGCAAGGTTTGAGACAACAATCTCCGATCACGGGAAGGGGAAATGGGTGCCATTGGCGGCGGTCAGCAGAGAGGCAGGGTCTGATGGTGAGGACAACTGCAAGGGCTACCCTGCAGAGGGTTTTCCCTAGTTGACCATGGGTACCGTGTGGGGCAGGCTCCGGCCTTGTGCAGGCGGTCAACTAGGGAGGAGCAAAAGGCTGAAGGAAGTGCGCGGAGGGCGCAAGTGGCAGAAGTAAGTCCTCTTCCTCAGTATGCACCACGGGAAGGTACTGCGTTTCAAAAACCCTACCATAGTGCCACGCTCGTGAGCAAAGGCGAGAGCCGCGGGTTGATTGTTGCCAGGATTCACGACAACGACAGAGGGCAGGTAAGGATGGTTAGGTGCAACGCGGGGCAATACAAGCCTGTGGCGCAAAAGGTCCAGCCCCGGAACAAGCCCATGCCGCAGGGGCTGAACGGGCCTCTGAGACCAATCTCCTGGTCTTGGGATCCCTGGGTGAGTCCGTTCAGGAAGTACGGGTGGGTAACGCGGTCAGCGCGGATCACGGACAAGCAAATCAAGGCTCTGAATTTTGGGCTGGCGGGGTGGTTGAGTACGGAGGAGAAGGATTTGTTAGCATCGGTGTTGGTGCTCCGCAAGAAGGCCCTTGCCTTCAGGCCTGAAAAGCATGGGTTGCTGAAGGGCAAGGTTGGCGACCACTATGTGTTGGAATTATGGAAACTAAGTGTACTCATTCTCCTTTTGATTTAAATATAAAATAAATTACTAAATAAAATACTATAAAAAAAATATATAAGACTGTTCTCCGGTATTATGAGCATCATAAAAGTAGCTTGTTATGATGAAATTGTCTCTCATGTCTCTAATCAGTTGTCCCTCCTACTGTTGAATATTTCTAGGTTAAGTCATGATTAAGTCTGAAAGAATGCTAGTTTAAGTAGTCTGATTTTCCATTACTGATCAAACTCTTGTAGTCATAGAACCCTGAGTCACTAGTTTTAATGGACTTCTTATCTCTAAGAACCTCCTTTCTTATCTTGATCTTTCTTAATTTTAATGTTTGTTGAATCACGGAATCAGCTTGAATTAACGCCTCAGTTGTATTTTACTTTTCACTCTTCTTTTGATAGCTTTTATGTCCTGGCTTATGGCCTGTTGTGTCTCTGCCTTGTTGCATACTGTCTTTCACTGATTATGTGACAGTTCTTTGGTTGCTTCTCATTCATTATTCATTATACTTGTTATTTTTAAAACCACATTTTGATCATGTTGATTATGGCTTGTATTTACTATTTAAATCCTGCCAACTTCAACTGAAATATCATCATCTGTTCTTACTCACCTTGAACTTGAGTGCCCCCCTTGACTCTCTGATCCGCTCCTCTTGGAAACACAAGATTCCTCCTCCTAATCCTCTCACTAAAATCTGACCGGAGGATCCTGCTGAATTTTTAACACTATGTAATCCCCACGGTGCCGCACAAGCCCTGGCAAATCAAGCCAATTTGGATCCCTCGGATTGTGCGGGAACCCTTCTTGGAACTGGTCCGGGAGCGTGTGAGGACGGGGTTGTACAAGCAGTCAAAATCAAGATACTCTAGCCCGATTTTTGCGGTTGTTAAACAGGACAAAAAGTCGCTTAGGATTGTTCACAACCTGCAGCGGCTTAACTTGTTCACTATCAGGGATGCGGATTTGCCTCTGCGCGTGGACAAGTTCCTGGAATCAATGGCGGGGCGCGCGTGTTACGGTTTGGTCGATGTAATGGGGGGGTATGATCAGCGCAAGCTCCATGCCAACTCGGGGCCGCTGACCGCGTTTGAGACAGGATTGGGAAGGATGCAGTTGACGCGGTCGACGCAGGGGGCTACGTACTTGTTGGCGGTCTATCAAGCCCAGATGATGTGGATCCTGCGGGACAACATACCAGACGGGGTTCTGATCTTCATCGACAACGCCGTTATCAAAGGACGAAAGACGGATTACGGGGGTGCAGTGCTAGAGGAGGCCCCAAAGATCCGCCGCTTCATCTGGGAGTACGCGCAGACATTAGAGAGGGTCTTGTTTTGAATTGAGGAGGCAGGTCTTACGGTATTGGGGGGAAAGTTGGCAGTTTTTGTTCCAGCGTTGGAAGTGCTAGGCCATGTGGTGGCTTTTGACGGCAGGAGAATCGGGGCAAAGAAACAAAACAAAGTTCTTGAATGGCCAACCCTGCAGACGCCCTTGCATATTCTCCAATTCTTGGGACTGTGCAGCTATGTTTTCATGTTCATCAAATGGTTTGCGGAAGTTGAAAGTCTGCTGCGGGCGCTGACCGGGAAAGGCGCGGCATGGGAATGGACGGCGCAGTGTGACGCGGCCTTCGCAAAGCTCAAGGAGATTGTGGGCCGCAATATCATCCTCTGAAACCTTGACTACAACGCAGGAGGGATCCGCTTGGCCATCAACTCTAGCGAGTACGGCGCAGGCGGTTTCCTGACGCAGGAGGAGGATGGTAAGGACAGGCCGGTTCTCTACGAGTCCATGACCTTTACAGCAAGGGAGAGTTGGTACTCACAGCCAAAGTTAGAATTATGCGGAGTCACCAAGATCGTGCAGAGCCTTCAGCACCTGCTCTGGGGTGTGCACTTTGAGCTTCTGGTTGACGCGGAGGCCCTGGCGAGGATGATCAATTCTCCAACGCTGCTGAATGCTCCTATGACTAGGTGGGTGGCTTTTCTCCAGCTCTTCACTTTTGGCATGGTTCATGTTCCAGGGAAGGCGTTTACAATGCCCGACGCGCTGTCGCAGTATCCGCGGGAGGATCCGTTTGAGGGAGCAGTGCCCTTGGATGTGGAGTCTCCGGTTATTCAAGTTGGTATGATGGAGACGGAGGTCACCCTTCCGCTGCAGCAGTCCGGGCGCTACTCAATCTTGTGCTCCTTCTTGCAGGATCTCTGTTTTCCAGAGGACGCGTCAGGAACAGAAATTTGGTGGGTAAAGCGGCGGACAACCAACTTCTACATGCAGGACAGGCAACTGTGGCAATGAAGCACCCCGGTACCTTTGGTGGTCGCGACATCAAGGAGGGACCAGGAAATGATTCTGAGGTGTCTCCACAACATCCTTGGGCACTGGGGCAAGATCAAAACGCGGAGGCGGGTGAAGGCAAGGTTCTGGTGGCCAGGTGTGGTGCGCACAGTACAGGAATGGGTGAAGTCTTTCAAAGCGTGTCAACGGCAGAGTTCTAGGCTGCCCAGGGAGGTGGGTCACCCTACGGGGGAAGATGCGTTGTTCGGGCGGGTCTCCCTTGACATGGTCCACATAAAGGCAGGGAAGTTTGCATACCTGCTGGTTGCGCGGGACAATCTGTCAGGTTGGGTTGAGGCTTGTCCTCTGGTGAAGTTGTTGGCGGAGAAGGTTTCTCAGTTCTTGGAGGAAGATTGGTTTGGGCGGTACAGTTTGCTTTTCTTGGTCACTGTTGACAGAGGCTCGGAGGTCTGGGGGGGCTTGATGGCACTGGTTTGGAGTTGCGGAGCTAAGTTTGGGCGGGTCACGGAATACTATCCGGAGGGTTCCGGAATGATTGAACGCGGCCATCAGCCCATTAAGGACGCTCTGGTAAAGATGTGTGGGGAGGACGGTAAATGGTGGCAGGAGGCCCTTCCGGCGGTCCTCTTTGCGGACAGGATCTTGGTCAAACGCTTGATGGGCTACTTGCCTTACGAAATTCTCTAGGGACAACAACCGGTGCTCCTGGTGGACATCAAGCTTGAAACCTTCTTGGGTGTGGACTGGTGGAAGGTGAAGACCTCCGCAGAACTTGTGGAAGCGCGCGTCAAACAGCTTCTCCGACGGGAAAAGACCCTGGGGAAGGCCGCTGAAAGGTTGCGGAAGATGAGGACGGCTTTGGTCCGCTATTGGGACAAGCTCTTTTCTAACCGCCTCCGGGATCCGCAGCGGAAGGGTTACTTGGTTTTGTTGTAAAACCGGAGTCTGGAATCTTGGTGGGGAAAGCTTTTTGCCAACCAATGGAACGGCCCCTTCCGCGTGGCATCCAAGTTTGAGGGCAGGAGCTACCAGCTTGAGGAATTGGACGGGGCACCGCTCAAACACAAGGCCGCGGCCTCGCATGTGAAGGGTTTCTTTGCGCGCGGTTCCACCTCCTTCAACAAGATGGCCGGGGATGGCGCAAACGCGGAGGACGGCTTTGGAAGTTCAGGATCATTGGACGGGCCGGATCCTTTGTCTGAGGAGGAGCCTGCGCGCAAAGCGCCACCTCGGAGGAGTGAAAGGCTACAAACCGCTGGGGACAGCCGTCAACTTGGGGGGGGAGGCAAGTAGGGTAAAGGTCTGATTTGGTGAGGGGGTGTCCTAGCCGGTTCACAGCCAGAATAACTAGACACCCAAGAATGTCCGTTCTTCTACTTCTTTTATATTTGATTGGCTCTTGGATTGGTACTGGTTTTGGTTATAATTGATCACAGGGACGCGGGCGCGGCGCTATCCAGGTCCGTAAATGCAAGGACAAGCCCCGCGGATTGGGAAATGCGGGAAAAGGAGCGGAAGGAGCGGAGGTTCTATGGAGGCCCTGAAAAAAAAAAAAAAAAAAAAAAAAAAAAAAAAAAAAAAAAAAAAAAAAAAAAATTCTCTTTTTCTTGGGGTTTGGGTTTCCCTTTTTTTTATGGGTTTGGTTCTTTTCCTTGTTTCCTCTTGACGCAGGAAACGTAAAGGAAAGGTCTGATTTGGTAAGGGGGTGTCCTAGCCGGTTCACAGCTGGAATAAATAGACACCCCAGAATGTTTGTTTTCTCAACTTCCTTCTTTGCCTCTCTTGGGTGGCTGTGCGTGTTCTGGTGTAGGATTGTTGCGTTTGTTGCAGGATTTGGTACCAGGAACTGTGTGGCAGTTTGACTGGGGCGGTCCAGGTACCTTCTGGGGAACTTTGTTGGCTCAGGACGCGGGCGTGGACTTTAATTTCACTCATCCTCACTCTCAAATCTGCCTTTATTCTCACTCTCATTCTCACTCAGGACGTGGGCGCGGACCTCTTTCTTACTTACTCTTGCCCTCACTTGCGCGGATTGCTTTCAAGACGCGGATCTTGTGCGCAAAGGTTCTCACAAGCCTGGAGGCTACTCAGGACGGCGCGGCAAAGTTTTATTTCTTTTTAAGAAGGCGCGGAAAAGGATACAAGAGGAGAAGGAAGAAAAGGGGGGGGCAATCCGTCTACGTCAGAAAAGTCCTCATAACCTCCTCCGCGTCCGCGCAAGCCTCCGCGGCTAAAGTCTGGAAAGCTGCCAATAGTTCCCGTTGGTTGCCGGTGGTATGGGCGCGAGCGGCCTCCAGGAATTGCCAAAGGAGGCCGTCCGCATCGTCCACAATTGCATCAAACCTTGCAAGCGGAACAGCCGGGAAGACAGGGATATCCGGAATCTTGGGTGGGCTGGGAGGAGGCGGGACCGGTAAAGAAGGGGTCCCCGGCGGACCATTGGGGGGGCTCGGTCCAGCAGGAGGTGAAAACAAGATAACCACCGGCGACGCAGGTGGCGGAGGGGTGCCCCGCGGGGTTGGGGGCCTCTTGTCCTGTGAGAGTTATAGTTGGCAGGAAAACTAAGACCAGAGGAAGTCTGTCAGGAGACGGTTGGAATACAACCAGCTACAAGAAGCAGCATAAGATGACTGAGAAAGCGCCTTGAACAATTTGGATTGAGCTGGCTGCCAGCAGTCACTTGACGGGGTAGACATATGAGTATTCAAATATGGTTGGTTGATGGATGAGAAGATGATAGTGATTTGCAGGTGTGGTTGTTGACTCCCAGATGGTCGCTTCGGGGTTTGTCCACGCTAGATTTGGAGTCTTAGCACCCAATGAGACAAGGCCGCAAGAATGAGAAGAAGAAAACAACATAGAGAGACATAGACAGGAAATAGAGACAGACAGTAGAACTGAAAGACAAAAGTGGAGGTCACAACAGTAGTGTTGCTTCAGCTCAACACTCCCCCTTGACTCAGAGGTTAATGATACGGAGCAGAGAAACAATTCATCAGCCTGCAGTTCAAGATTTTGTTGGAAGCCTTGGTTAACGCATCTGCTGCCATTGACTGTGATGGGATTAGGATGACGTCGATGGTCTCACTCTCATAGTCATTCCAGAGACTTTTTATTTTGATGTCGATGTGCTTTGCTTTTGAATTGGTGCCAAACTTCTTAATTTTGTTGTTGAGGCCTTTGTTGTTGATAAGATGAAGCGGGCATGAGAAAGCTTCCCAATAGATTTTGGACATGAGTTGATGGAGCCATCTGCCTTATAGGTGACAGCTGGATAACGCCACACATTCAGATTCCGTAGAGGAGTGAGTGATGTTGCGCTGTTGATGGCTTGTCCAGTAGAGGGGGCTACCTTTGAATGAGCAGAAGAAACCGCTCTGGGAGATTCTGTTGTTGGGGTTGTCTCCCCAGGTGGCATCGCTGTAACAGACAAGCCTATTAGATATGGATTGCGGTCCAAGAGTTAGAGCAATGTGCCTTGTAGCTGGGAGGTATTGCCAAAAGTGTAATACTTCCATCCAGTGGGAATATCCGGGTTTTTTGGAAAATCTGGCCAGACTAGACACAGCGTAGCTGATGTCTGGTCTTGCCAGTCCAGCAATGAAGTTCAGTCTGCCAATCGGCAATTGGTAGTTGACGTTCAGATCCAAGAATCTTTTGTGATTGTCTTCTGTTGCTGGGCATAGATGCATTCCTGGAGTCCTTGGAGTAGTAACCGGTTTGCAATTGGTCAGATTCATGGCTGTCAGCCCTTTTTTGATGTGCAGGGGTAGACTAAGATGTATTAACCCTTTTTCTCTCACCACCTTCATTCCGAGCAGGGTGTTGGGAGGATGGGCTGTAGAGTTCTTGAAGCGGTTGAGGAATTTTTGTTGGAAGTCTGCGGTGTTGCCAGCGACTATGAGATTGTCCGCGTGAAAGAAGAGAGCTGAGGAGTCATGTTTGCACAGGAAGAGGCATGGATCGCAGGTTGATTTTTCAAAACCCTTACTTTCAATCCACAAGGTTAGCGTTCTGTACCAGTTGCGAGGCGCTTGTTTTAGTCCATACAACAATTTCTTCAGTCTTAAGTATTTTCCGCATCGACCGGATCTGGTGGGATTTAAGATAAACACATCTTTGTCAAGGTCGGCATGTAGGAAGGCTCCCTTGACGTCAAGCTGAAGGAGGTCAAGTTTCTTGTCTACTGCAAAGGTGAGAAAGGCTTGGAGAGAGGCGACCCTTCCAGTGGGGGAATAAGTTTTGAAGTAGTCTATGCCGTATCTTTGGTTGAAACCTTGGACGCATAGTCGTGTCTTGTAGGTTGGAGCTTTGGCATGCGTGTTGTGCTTCACTTTGAAAACTGCCACGGTCTTGAGGATATTTGTCACCAGTTTTTTGTCCACTTCCTCCCACACGTCTTGATCGTCAATGGATTTGAATTCCTTTAGAGTGGATTCTTTCCACTCAGGGATGGTTAAAGCTTCTTCAATGGAATGAGGCAGCTTTTCTGAGTGATAGCCGTATCTGTTGGGTTTAGCTAGTAGTTCTCTGTTCCTTAAATTTGGCCTCAGACTGGTGGACACCTCTTCACTCTCATTGGTGTTGTCACTGTCGTAATCAGAGATTTCTTCTTGTTTTATGGATTTGTTGGTGCATTTGTTGTTGGATTCTTGAGGTTTTTTGTCAGGAAGGTTGAGTGGAGCAAGAGTTTTCCAAGCGGCTGGATCGGTTGATGGATCCAGATCTGTCTGGTAATTCTGCAAGATTGCATTGGCCTGGATTGATTTGGAAAATAGGACGTGTTTTGTGTTGACAATCTTTCCGGAGGTTGAGAGAACTTTTTAAGAGAGTAGGCTGGGATTGAAACCCAAGAGTTTTCCAGACTCCTCTTTTTCAAAGAGTTTGGATTGAATTTGAGGGTTGTTAAGTCAATACGTGAGATTGGAACCGACAGGTCTTAGATAGCCCTCTGGGAGATCTTTGCCTTGCATACGTCTCCAAGGGGGTTCTGTCCCTTTTTCTTTAGGTATTTGGTTGAGTAACATACAGCAGCTACAAACCACCTCCTGCCAGTAGGATTTAGGTATTTGACCTTTGGAGAGTATGGCGCGGGTTGATTCCATGACGGTCCTGTTGGCTCTTTCTACTCGTCCGTTATGTTGGGAATGATATGGTTCCAAGACAATGTGGTTGATTTGACGCTCTTTTAAGTAGGCAGAGAATTTTTTGTTGACAAACTCACCTCCGCCATCCAAGCAAACTTCCATGGGATAGCATAAATGTTTTCTGTGCTCATTTTCAAGTACAAAGATCAGTGTTTCGCAGGCCTTGTCTTTGGTTTTAAGTGGAAAACATGCAAGGTACCTGGAAAAGGAATTGATAAGATTGAGGATGAATCTGAATCCGCCTTTGGCTGTGGGGTTGAGAGGTCCCATTAGATCCACGTAGATTTGGTCCAAAACACTTGAGGCCGCTTGATGGACTTGAGGAAAGCTAGATTTTGTGATCTTGGCTTTGTTGCAGTTGAGGCATTCAAAGTCTTCTTTGTCTTTGGTCGTGATGGTTTTGTTCAAAAATTTTTCCATCCGTCCAAGCAAGGCGCGGCCGAGTGTTCTGTGGATTTTGGGCAGATCCTGGCTGGAGTAGAGGGCGGTGTCAGGTTCTGTTTTCATGTTTATGATGAATAGATTGTTTGATATCCTTCCCAAGAACAGTTCCTTGTCACTGGAGGACACAGAAAAGGTATGGGGCAACACTGTTGAGTTGATATTCAGAGTCGCTCCTTTTTCTATCAACGCTCCAAGGGATATGAGATTGACTGTTGATTCAGGGACCCACGCGGCGTTACTGAGATGGATTTCGCAGTGTTCGAAGGGAATGGAGGCGGTACCGATTCCTTCAATCTTGATCATCGCGTTTTTCTTTCTGGTTTGGATCTTGTTCTCTCCGTCAGAGCAGGTAAGAGTTTGGAATTGATTCTTGTCATTTATCATATGGATGGAGCATCCAGAGTCAAGTATGAATTGGCTTGGGGTTAATTTCACTTGGCTGTTCAGGTTGAGACCACAGAAGACCGAATAATAGTGTGCTTCTTTGACAGTTTTCTTTTTGCTCTTGTTTCCTCGGTAGTGGGTTTTAGACAGTCTGAGTTCAGGGAATTCAATCCAGCAGGTTTGTGCGGGGTGCGATGTGACGGCAGGGTTGTGTTTACCATTCTCGCATCTCTGTCCACTGTACAGGGCTATATTGACAGGTTTATTAGGAGTCTCTTGGGCGCTGATCTAGTTTTTGTGTTGGATAAGATGGTCTAGTACCGTTTCAATCTTCATTTCCGAAGTTGAGTGCATGATTTGCGTCTTCATGCCTTGCATTGAGGCAGGGAATTTGAAGAGCACCAGGTAAGCTATTATATTGGATGGGAGTTTGATACCAACTTCTGTCAGTTTTTTAAGGAACGTCTTGACATTCATCACAAACGCCTCAATGTTGGAGGACATGGAGAGATGGAGGAAGCTTTTGAAGAAATGCGCTCTGTTTGCTGATTGGGATGAGGCAAAATGTGATTGGGTGGCCATCCATATCAGCTTGGTGTTGTCTTTGTTGCAATCATCAATTATGTTGTTGTAAGTATTTGAGTCAAGTTTGGCAATCAGATAGGCCACCATCTCTTGATTGGTCTCTTTGTCCAGTGAGGAGAGCTCATTGGACGAGTTCATGACTTGAAAGATTCCCCTGAGTTTGAAAAGTTTTTCCATCTTCTTACGCCACATACTGTAGTTTTCTTCATTCAGTAGAGGTGTTGATTCAATGAGTACTTTGAGGGCGTGAGATTTGAAGTTCATGGGGTCTCCCCCTGGTCCTGGCGTTAACAATGATCCTGGCTCGGGCATGTTGCTTATGACCAGTTGATGGAGTTGTTTTGGCTTTTAACCGTGTGAGAGATAAAGTTGGCAGGAAAACCAAGACCAGAGGAAGTCTTTCAGGAGACGGTTGGAATACAACCAGCTACAAGAATCAGCATAAGATGACTGAGAAAGCGCCTTGAACAATTTGGATTGAGCTGGCTGCCGGCAGTCATTTGATGGGGTAGATGGATGAGTATTCAAATATGTTTGGTCAATGGATGAGAAGATGATAGTGATTTTCAGGTGAGGTTATTGACTCCCAGCTGGTCGCGTTGGGGTTTTTCCACTCTAGATTTGGAGTCTTAGCACCCAATGAGACAAGGCGGCAAGAATGAGAAGAAGAAAACAACATAGAGAGACATAGACAGGCAATAGAGACAGACAGTAGAACTGAAAGACAAAAGTGGAGGTCACAACAGTAGAGGTGCTTCAGCTCAACACGTCCGAGTCAGACAAGTACGGAGGAGCCAGAGTTGGGGGAGGAGCCGGGGCTGGGGTAGGGACCGGAGGAGGGCCAGGGCGGCTTTGGAGGATCTCATCAATGCGCGGGTCCCTCGCGCCTTGCGTGACCCAAACGCAGTCCGCCCAGAGCCGTAAGGTGGACCAATAAGCCGCAAAGTTTGGTTATTCCTCCTTCTGTGGGGGCCCTGCGCGGCGGAATGGTGAGGCGGAGTCGCAAATTGGTCCTGGGGGGGCGGGCACGAGGCAATCCGGGCGGAGTCCACGAGTCCTTGGAGATTGTCTCATTGTCTGAAACCACAAACTGGTCCGGACGGGCCCTCTTGCACGGCCAGGGAAGGGAACCGGATTGAGGAGGAGGGCGCAGCATTCCCTCGCTGAGAAAGCACCGGCAATGGCCACAACGGCAAGAAGTGCAAGCGCGTCGACCTGGGACAATCAAGCATGTGAGCCCGTTCCGGGTGCAGAAGTTGCAGGGGACCATGGTGGCGACGGAGCAGAAGGGGAGGAGAGGCTGGGGTGAGTTGGGGTGGGTAGGGGAGTGGTGGATTGGTAGGGTGATGGAGGCGAGGAAGCAATGGAAGACCTCTGAGGACAGAACTCAACTTGGGGGGGGGGATGTGGTGTTGTATTTATAACCTTGGGTCAAGAGCTGCGTCGCGGGCTGTGCGCTCAGCAGTTGGGTAGGTTGGGCTCAGCATTTGGGTGCGTGCGGTCTCAGCAGTGCCTGCTGAGGGCTCAGTAGCAGCTGCTGCGGGCTCAGCAGTAGGGATTGCGGGGCTCAGCACCAGGTGCGGGTCGGGTCTACTCCGGGGCGCCAGGCCGCAAGCCGCCCAGGAAACGCGGACCAAGTGATGGAGCCGGCCCAACCAAGCTCGTGGGTGGCTAGTCCAGAAAGCAAGGGCGGGGCAATCGGGGTTTAGGCGCGCGCGGGCCAACTTGCGGACTGCAAGGTCCGAGGACGCAGGCGGGTGGGCAAACCGGGGGGCTCCAAGTAGGGAGCGGCGGAGGGCCGCGCCATCAGAAGGACAAACCGGATGTATGTCAATATCAAAGGGCACGGGTATGGGGCAAGGAATAGAGGGGTAGGGTTGGGCTAGGGTTTTGTGCTTAGGGGTTGTGTTTCATTTTTCTTTCGCGTTTGTGGTTGTACTTAGGTTACGGTTGAAGGGGGGGGATCCAAGTCCTCACCCTCAACTCTGGGTTGGGTTATGATCCATCCATAAATTGATTGATCTATCAATCAATCAATCCATCGGAGAAGGAAAGGAAAGGAAGAGGAAGGATTGAAGGAAGAAGAATACATCTCATTAACTCTCTTTTATCTCACTACACTTAAGAACTCATCGCATCCCACCTCCTTACAGACGCCTAGATCAATAACTTCCGGACTTGCGGAAAATTTAGGAGCGTAACTCTCCTTTACCTTCCACAACATCCTTCAAATTACTCCCCCATGTAAGCAGTTGGCAACATACATCTTGGCCATCATTGACAACTACTCAAGATTCAACAGAATCTATGTCCTGAAGAGCAATTCAGATGCCGCGGAAAGGATCATCAGTTACATCCATGAAATACAGAATCAACTCAACATCACTCCGAGCTTCCTACACTGCGACCGCAGTGGCAAGTTTGGGTCAAACAAACTGTGTGAATTCATCTCAAAACAAGGTATTGTCCTCGAGCAAGGCCCGGCTGATTTTCCTCAAACAAACGGAATCGCCAAAGGCTTCAATCAGACAATCCTCACAAAAATGTGGTGTCTTCTTGCACAGTTGGACCTGCCAATCAACTACTGGGATGAAACCGCAAGGTATTTTTCCATGCTGATCAACCTGCTAACCTCTGCCTCATTAGGATGGAAATTGCTGGTTAGTGTGTTGCTTGATGCAAATTCAACCATAGAACCCGTTTGTAACGTCCTGACACTAGTTCCATTTGGCCTCAAGGTGCACGTGCACAGCTCACCTCCTTCCAAGCTAGATTTAAGATTCAAACCACTTCTTTTCCTCGGATAAGAGCCGTACTCAGACGCTGGCCAATTCCTGGACCCAAACAGACGGAAGTTTGTGGTAAGCCAAGACTTCACGCCAACTTGTCTGGTTTTTCCCTAACGGTCAACTCAGTCCTTGAAGAAATCTCCCTCTTCACTTCCACAGTGTGCATCCCCGGTCTTGCCAATGTCCAACACCACTACCAAATCCTTATCCGTCCACCTTCCCGCCTCTTGCCATCAAACGCATTCACGTCAGGATACTTCAGAACCAACTGCCCCTGCTGATCTTGCACCACTCCCCTCTCCACCAGATGCCTTCACCAAGACCATGTCCCCTCTCCCCACAATCACCAATGAGTCCACCATCCAACAGGATCCAAAGAACCTTCCAGTTGCGGCACCCAAAGGCTATGCCTACGTGCCGTACTTCAACAAAGCTCCGAAAGACATCTCCGCCAATAATGACCCCAAGGCCATCATCTGGCACTCCAGACGACCACATGGTGACCTTTTTGACGTCAAAGATGCGGAAGAGATGCTTATAAGCAAGGTTGTGTTGGTCGATAAGGCTCTAGCGGCCCCGGACAAACGTCCCAAATGTATTGAGTTGATGACGGCTGAAAACCGGTCATTACTCATGCATGAAACGGGCACCCTGGTCCTGCGACCGGACAAAGACAAGGACATTGGTTGGATGTGGCGCTTAGTGCAAAAGAAGAACAAATTTGGGGAAATTAGGCAACACAAATCACGTTGGGTATGCTTTGGGAACCACCAAGAGTACCCTCAACACTACCTTGACACTTACTTGTCTGTTGGTCAGAGCGAGTCTCTCAAGGCGCTTCTCTCAGCCGCAGTGCAAGATGACTGGCATGTCTTCCAATTCAACGTAGAAACAGCCTTCTTCTATGGCAATATTGACGCAGTGGTTCATGTGGCTCAGGTTTCAGGCTTCAAAGTACCCAGAAAAGAAGATTGGGTATGGCGGCTAAACAAATCCCTGTACGGAACAAAGCAGGCCCCAAGGTGCTGGCGCGCACATCTGGCCTGGACACTGCTCTTGCTTGGACTCAGCCCGTCCGTTGGTGACAAATCAATCTTTGTGAACAAGTCCAAGACACTCCAACTGCACCTTCACGTAGACAACGGTCTTGTTGTCGGAAGTGATCAATCCAAAATTGTGCGGTTCCTGGAACTTCTGGGGGGCAAATACAAGATCAAGCTCCAAGAACGCCCACCTCAGCATCTGGGTTAAACCCTAGATTGGAATCAGGATGGCTCGCTCATGATGCATCAAAGCGAATTCACTGAGAAGGCTCTGAGGGATCTTGGTTTTGAGCGACTCAACACCATCAAAGCACCCGCTCCCATGAACATACACAAGGTTGTGGGACAAGAATCACCAGACTTTGATTTGAAGACTATGCAATGAGCACTGGGCACACTGATACACCTGGCCATTCACACCAGGCCCAATATACAGTTTACCGTCAATCTTCTATCACAGTTTGCAAACAAACCAACACAAGCCCAGTAGAAGATGTTCAAGCATCTGTTCAGATATCTGAGGGAAACCAAATCCACTGGGATACTTTTCACCAAATCCACCAATCCTCCAGACCAACTATGCAGCTGGGCAGATGCGGATTACGGTCAATCCATCACCACACAGAAGTCAACGTCCAGATACGTAGTTACACTATATAGCAATCCAATAAGCTGGACCACCAAGAAACAGACAATAGGAGCTCAGTTCACGACAGAGGCGGAATTTGTTGCAATAAACTTATGTGCAAAACAGATCAGGTGGCTGTCTACACTAATCATTGGTCTTGGAATACCAATCTTGAAACCAAAGATCAAGAACAACAACCAAGGATCCAACTTCATAAGTGAAGAAGCTCAACTAAATCCAAACTCCCATCACATAGAAATACGGTTTCAGTACCTGAGAGATCTAGTGTCAAAGTCACTGATCTTGGTCAAACATAGGCCGAAAGACAAAATGATTTCTGATATCCTTACAAAGCCACTTGGTTACGTCAAAGTAATCCAGGCCAGACTCCAACTACATCTCACCGCTGCCAAATCTAGGAGGAGTGTTAGCTAAATATCCCGCAGCTCCCGTCCGCATTCTATGTCATCTACCTTGGCAAGTGAACTTGGTTCTACGCCAGGTCTCGGCCTCAGTACTTCACTGCCTAGTGTCTCCCGTCACTTTCTTGGTCCACCCTCTTCCGTCACTCATCACCCGCCTCTCCTCTGATTCCCTGTCTTGTCTCATCATCCGTCTCATCTCCACCCAAGTTGTCCTCAAGCCATCAGCCCGAAGCCTTTTACAGCACACAAACCAATCACTGGCGCCCTATCAGCATCAAGGAGGAGAAACAACCACCGTTTTCTTCTCCTACAATCAACTTGCCAGAGCCACTAGTAGTGCACTCGACTAAGGTGACAACTTGTTCCCTGTTTCATTCTTTCCATCTCTTTCTGAACACTACTCTCCTTCATGTGCGCATTCCTTACCCTCTCAATTCTTAACGCCTGGTTTAACTTCATTTCCACACCCTTTTCAATTGTCTACTCAGTTTTACTGTTACAAGAGTTTATATATATATATCTAACTGCAATAAAGAGATTCTCAAGTATTCTTCTCACACTTAACATCAAACTCCCGTTCAATCAAGCGTTTGAAAGATGCAGGGTCTTTGCTAACAATGATCAGGTCATTGACATGGCAAAAAACCCATGTGCCTGAGCCGGCAAATGCCCTGTTAAAGAAAACGCAGGGATTATGCTTGGAGACTAAGAAACCTACAGAGCTCATGAATCCACTGAGCCGGTTGTATCATGCCAAAGCCAATTGCTTGAGGCCATAGATTGCCTTCTTGAGTTCCAAAACTTTGCCCTGGTTTTGCAAGTATCCGGGAGGAGGAAGCAAGGTCACCTCTTTGTCTAGTTCACATGTCAGAAAGGCGCTTCTGAAATTGAGCTGGTGAATACTGACATTTCTACCAATTGCTAGGGAGAGAAGATAGCGGAATGAGCTAGGGCGCCCAGTGGGCGCGTAACTTTGTTCAAAATTGATGCCTTATGTCTGCCTAAAATACTGGGCACAGATGTGTGCCTTGTATTTGGAAATGGAGTTGTCAGGGCCTATTTTGGTTCTGTAGGCCCATATCAAAGGTATGGGAACATCTGTATTGCGCCTGTTCCTTTTGAACCAAACCCTGTGGTCCCTCATGTTTCCAATTTCCCTCCTTTTGGCTTCCATCCATTTGTTGCATTTGGAGCACTTGATTGCCTGGGAGTGGTTCTTGGGGTTGCTTCTGACTAGCATGTTGGCTGTGGCACCAGTTCTTCTACAAGGATAGTTCCTTACCGCGTCTTCCAACATATCACCATTGATTAATTTTGGATGCTGAGGGAGTCGGAGAACAAGCCCTCTAACTGGATGGTGTTGTGGCTCAATGTTTTTTTTATCTGTGGTTGTACCTTCCGGTGTCATGATAGAAGGTGGGCTTGTATTTGGTAGTGATTGTTCATCACCAAGAATGTTGGGTGATGGTAGTTCTTCATCAATTGCATTCAATGGTGCATTGCTGTGAAGCTGGTCCTCCTCAATAAAAGGAAAGAGGGGATTCTGGTCAATTATTGTTGGTTGGCTGCTATTGTCTGCGATATTAAGGTCTTTTGCTATTGCCTTGCCATGTGGAAATACAGTCTTGTCAAACTGTACGTGCCTACTTTTTATTATCTTATGATCAGACAGTCTAAGGATTCGGTAGCAAGTGCAGTTGTTGCTGTAGCCAACCATAATTCCTTCCCACGCCACAGGTGAGAACTTAGTTTTTCTGAGGGGAGTTGGTATGACGGACCATGCTTTGCACCCAAATGTGTGAAAAAGATTATAGTTGAGTTTCCAATTCAACAGAAGTTCAAGTGGAGACAGCCTGCTTTTCCCCAAGGATGGGAGAGAGTTGGTCAGCAGCATGGCTGTCATTGCTGCCTCTCCCCACCACTCCATTGCCAGGTTGGATCCAATGAGCAAGCATCTGGTCATTTTTATGATTGTTTTGTTTGCTTGTTCAGCCACTCCGTTGTGCTGCGGGGTGTAGGGTGGAGTGACTTTGTGAAGGATACCTTTGTTCCTGAAAAACTCCTTTGTTTTGTTGTTGACAAATTCACCTCCTCCATCAGATACCACGGTCCTAATCCAATGTCTGGTTTGGTTTTCCATGAGCAATTTGTGTTCCTGAAAGTAGCTGAACCCATTGATCTTCTTCTTCATTAAGCAGATATAGATGAACCCGCTGTGCTGGTTGACCACAGTAAAAAAAAATCTATCACCGCTGTTGGTGGATGGGCTAATTGGTCCACATATGTCAGCGTGGACTACGTTAAGAGAGCTAATAATTTGGGAAAATTATCCCTTGAAGGGGATTTTTGAAATCTTTCCTTTCATACATGTGGGACATGAATGAATATGTGTTATTGATTTGTCAAGACCTTCACTAATTCTCCTGGTGCTGGCATTCCCAAGTCTTTGGTGCCATAGTTTTGAGCTGTCCTTGGAGGAGACAGTGAGAGCAGTGGGGCTGGCAGGCAGGATTGATACAGTTTGGTCAAATCACAGTATGCCGGCCAATACAACTTCAGGGAAAGTGCTGGTGTTGGTGGTGACCAATGCTCTTTCACCCATGTGCACAAAGGATCCTCCTTCTCTCATAATGCAACCAAGAGAGATCAGATTTTGTGCTAAGGAGGAGAAAAACAGAAAGTTATGCAAAATTTACTTAGCTCCTGTTGCTCCCACTATAGTGATACTACCCTTGTGTGTGGCAGTCGTCAGGGCCTTGTTGTTGCCGGTGGTTATAGTTATGTCACAGCCCATTGGTTCTAGCAAGTATTCCTTGAAATTGACCATGTGATGGCTGTCCACGGAGTCAAGTATGAGCCTTGGCTGATGCTTTTTCCCAGCAGACAGAAGTACCATGGCGGCGCGGGTGGTGGCCTTGTGTTCAATGTTAGGGGATGTTGTCTGGTGGGAACTTGACTGGTTGTTGATATTGGTGTAGTTGGCACAAGCCCAAGCTGGTTTCCAAATGGGTCTGAGCTCGGGATGCAGTGCCCAGCATTCATCCTCAGTTTTCTGACAATGGGGATTGTGCTTACCTCCTTTACATCCTGGTGGCAGCCTTTTAAACGGTTTTTGTGGTGTATCAAAGACTGATGCTTCTCTGTCAATGGTAACCAGTTTGTGAGCAAATGTGTCATTGAACAAGGTTATAAGGTGGTCAATTAGAATTCCACAGATGAACTAGCTTGTGGGTCAAGGAATAAGGGATCCACAATACCAGGGTGTTTTTTGGCTATTTCTGCCATGATTCTCCCGCAGATGGCTTCCTCCTTTTTCTGGAATACAATTGAGTTGAATTGCAAGAGGCAACTCTCTACTTGGTCCAAGTATGCCTTGAGGTTTTTATTGAAGGTGAGTGTTGCCCATCTGGTAAGGATTGGGCTTGTGGTGTAGGGAGTGGCCTTTCTGTATGCCTTATTGATTCTTTTCCAGATCTTGTAGGAGTTGTTGCCATTATGATCATTAACTATTGCCACGTATACGCCTTCACTCAGCTTCTGTATGAGAATCCAGGAAGCCTAACTTAATTGCTTCTTCAGCTTGCCAGAAGGGGAAGGACCAGGGTCATTAATTGTAATATCCAAGAGCTCTTTGTGTCTAAGGAAGATTTTCATCTTTTTTTTCCAGATAGGGAAGTTGCTTCCCCCTTGCAAATTTGGGATGCAGGCAACCTTTTCTTTTGAAATTGAGTTGGTGGACATGGTGTGGGCGCAGAATTTCAACTGTTAATCTGAAAATTTTCTGAGTTGCAAGAATGATAATAATTGGCTTATGAGGCAGGATTTGCCTTGTGAGTGATGATGAAAAGGATGAGGAAAAGAATGCAGATGGTGAACGGAAAGAAATATTAACTAGATACAAGATTGGATCATCTTAAATAGAGAACAAAATGATAGATCAAAATTTTGTGCTTGGAAATCAAGCAATGAAGTAAAAATGCTCCAGGCTAGCTGTGGTGAGTTGTAGCCTGGTCCTGACCAGGCCGACTGAATTGTGGCAATCAACTCAACCTGGTTACAAGTACTGCTGAGCCCCGCCATCTTGGTTTAGATCACAAATGGCGGGATTTCTGCAATGCGCTGGGATGGTTCATCCATACTCAGCTGCTTAATTTCTTATTCTCCTGGAGTGAGTATGTCTGGTCAGTTCTGCCGTATGCGTTACTGGTCAAGCCATAGGGAACGTTTTGTTGCTTCATTGACTTATCCAGTAATAGGGGTAAGTGCTCTCAAACTTCCGCTTGGGTTTATTCTCTGGCTTGGAGGCAAGGATCACCAAAGCACTGGAGCATCTGTTTCAACAAGAAGTACCAGAAAAGGTAAAAAACAAGGAAGAGAACCTTAGTAGTAGTGAGATGGCAAAGAATGCAAGTATGAAGAGGTCTGAGCGGGAAGTCAAATGGAGTGATGATGAAACAACAAAACAGCTTTTCCAGGAGACTCTTTTATGATGATACCAATTAGAAAAGGACAGCCAGGTTAAGTAAGCAGAAAATAGAAAGACAACCACGTTTGGAGCATAGACTGTAGATTGATGAGAGGTGAAAAAAGACCATGGGAAGAAGTCAAAGACAAAATGAGAAACAATTACGAGAGACAACAGTGCTGAGAGGAAACACATGACCATGGGAAGAAGTGGATGAAAGAATGAGAAACAATTATGAGAGTAGACAATAGATGAGAAAACTTTAAGTTAAGTCTGAGAGTCACTCTGCCATAATTCTAACAGAGAAAGCAGGAAAGGCTCCAAATTCAGGTTTGGATAAAACATCATGGCCCAAAATAAATTCTAGTGAGTTAGAAATTTTGTAGCAAGCACTTCATCACACTATCATCTCATGCTGGATAAAAAGAGTTCCAAAAGATTTGGGTAAGGCTCAACAGGGCTCACTAAAAGCAGGAGAATGGTTAAATCTTTTATAAAGTATACTATCCATTGGCACTGATTCCAAAATTGAAACATGCTACCAAAGACTTACACCCCAATTCATTTGAATGCACCCATTGCAATAATCTGCTGGAATCAAAAACCACTTTAGGAAAAATAATGAAATTCCTGCCAGAATCTTGTTAAATTTTTTTGTCTCTCCTTTGTTGAATTTTTTTATGTTTTCTTTCCTTTGTCTAGTTTTCTTTTTTTCTACAGTGTTTTGTTTTACTCTTAACTTCAGGGTCCCAATGCTCAAGATCTGGAGCTGCCAGCTCAAGATTCTTTCAAATATTTTGAAAATCAACACCACATCCTTGAAATAATCAAACACCAACAAACAACCTTTGAACACCTCAACGCCAATGCCCAGCTCTTGAAGTGACCACCTGAAGCCAGCTTGAACAAGTGAGGAACAATCCTGGCTCTTTTGGTTGTGATCCTAACCAACTTTGTCTCATCAGTTTTTCCAAGGTGCTCCTCTGGTTGTCTTCTGCTGCCATTGTTGCTGGTTGATCCCTACTTGTCCCCACAAATACTTCTGTTGGTATTGTTTCCTTATATCTTCTTTGTCTTTGAGCCGTTTTTTCCGGTTTTTTGTTTCCTGATTCCATTCCTATTGAAATGCAGTCTGGTCCTGGTTTCCATACCAAAACATTTCTTTTCACGGTTACAAGCCAAAAGCTCTACCAACTGAGCTAACCAGGCCTTGACGATAAAATTAAAAAAATTGTGAACTAAATCAAAGGCAAAGCACAACAACATTAAAATGCAAAGCCTCAATGACAATTACAAAAATGGAATCAGCAACACAATGCTTATCCCTTCCCAGTCCATGGCTGATGACGCCTTAACCAAGGCAGCTAACAAAATTTCAAACTGCAGACTATTAAATGCCTTTTATTCTCCTTATCACTAAACTCCAAGTCAAGGGGGAGTATCAAATGTTGTAGTCTCCTTTGTTGAATTTTTTTATTTTTTCTTTCCTTTATCTAATTTTCTTTTTTTCTACCGTGTTTTGTTGTACTCTTAACTTCAGGGTGCTAACGCTCTAGATCTTGAGCGGCCAGCTCAATAGTCTATCAAATCTTTGGACAACCAACACCACATCCTTGGAATCATCAACCACCAAAAAACAAACTTTGAACACCCCCACGCCAACACCCAGCTCTTGAAGTGTCCACCTGCAGCCAGCTCAAAAAAGTGAGTAAAATCCCAACTATTTTGGTTGTGATCCTAACTAACTTTGTATCATCAGTTTTTCCAAGGTGCTCCTCTGGTCCTCTTACGCTGCCATTTTTTCTTGTTGATCCCTACTTGTCCCCAAGAATACTTCTGTTGGTATTGTTTCCTTATATCTTCTTTGTCTCTGAGCTGTTGTGTCTTGTGTTTTGTTTCTTAATTCCATTCCTTTTAAAATGCATTCTGGTCCTGGTTTCCATACCAAAACTTTTATTTTCAAAACCAAGATACCTCAAAAAGACCTTCCAGAACTATCTCAAATTATTATCTCTTATCAACAATTCAATCAAGAAGGTTGGAGGGGAAATCACAGCAAACCAAATATACATATTACTCAACATTATCCAGAAGTTATCAGAAGTTTTGGGTCCCCAAACTATACTGCAGCATGGACACAAGAGCGCATAAATGGGATTCTTGGGAAAATAGCCACAAAACAAAATCTTGGTATGACGTTGCATTGAATATTAATGGAATTAGTATTATCACTGACCAAAAATTTTATGCAGATCAAATTCCAGATGCACTGCTGCAACAATGGTACTTGAATGAAAATCTCAAGATCCTTTTATCACAAAAGGAGCATCAAAAACTGGCTGCTGAAGATATTTTAAGTTCAACAAGCAGAAGAACCACAGTCAAATTTTCCCCACATACTTATGATAAAGGATCAAGGTGGTCAAGGAGCATGCAGAATTCAAAATATTCAACCCACTGAATTCATCATTTGAACAAGAATTTGTCCATCAACCATTGGTATTCCAGATCCACAGTAAGAAATTCACACCCAAAAACATGCATCTTGGCAATTGTCTTGTTGGTTTCAACCTTAGATATGACCAAAGGTTTGGTCAAATTCAGAAATTGGTCCAACCTCTGAAAATACTTCAGGTATTATGAGTGGTATTAATGCCTTTCAAAGGGGTTTCAGGGAATAATCTTGTTCTGGACACTTATAAAAAATATCAAAATTCAAACTTCAGAACATCATTTTTAGATTTTAAAAGAAATTTTGTAATCAGTAGTGATCCATTAATTCATCATATTCCAGCTCTATCAAATCCAAAAAGAAGGTTTGGGATAGCAAGGGCAACCATCTCTGCTGTTGGGCTTGGTTAAGCTGTATGTCTTCAATGTGACTACATTAAATATAAATCATGTATGCTGAATATGTGTTCAATTGATTGCAAGGGATGGGAGGGTCTGGTTATTGATTTGAAACATGTCCTATTGACATGGAAATTTTTATCCAAGTTTTCTCATGGTAAAATGTAAATTATTTTGAAGGAACCAGGATTACATTGCAAAAGTACTAATGGCTTGAATTATCCAGCTGAATGTCTTATAAGAACTGTTGGTTTTCTGTTACAAGGCCTCAACTTGGACCCAAGTTATCTTTCCCTCATACTTGATATCACATTTTTTACCATGGATTTGTGTCTCCTGTACTCTCATTTATTCACCAGAAAGTAAATTATCAACCAATTTTTGTCAATCAATTTCAGTTCAAGAGATTAATTATGACCCACCCTCAAAGTAACAAATGAACTGCTGAGATTGTGGACTCTTTTTTTGCCTGACTTCACCAAAGAAAATGGAAAAAAATCCCAAATGAAAGGTATTATTAAGTTTTCATTTTCCCTCTGATGTAAAAGATATTCAATCGATTTAAAATTCTCTGGAATATTTCCAAGGCCTGGGGAACCAGTGGACCCAGCATCTCTGTTTCAGAAAATTCACATTCAGAGCAATTTTCAGCACTCTGATACAAGGAACCTTTCAGTCCTTTAGCCACATAGAGTGATAGAATAATGGAATAATAATATTCCCCAAAAGAAACAGGTAAAGATCTCAAATAATAAATATGTTAAGCACTAGTGCAAGGTTCAAATGGTTTTGTAAAAGGGTTTTCAATATTTCATAAAATAAGGTCCGCAGTATTATACTACTGGGGATCTTTACAGTCAAGCAACCTCTCTTCAAGGGGCCTCCTTGGGAAGTTTAAGAACCTTGGAATAATTGTGGGTTCCTTTTAAGGACTTATCCAGCTGGTATGGTGTGGAAAAAAGCACTAAGGCCAAGGCAGGAAGTAAACAACTCACTTATGAGTAATAATTCACAGGAATCCTGCAAAGATTTGGGAAAAGGTTTTCAGAGCAGGAGGGCTTGATTGCTTGACTAAACGTTGATGAATCAGGGTGATGGGTTTTGGAAATAATAGTAATACTTCAGACTAAAGTCATAAATCACTTGCTTATCTCTTATAAGAACTATATCAAAAATGACACGGTGTCTGATTGATAATAAATAAATTCCTGGTAAAATGGGGAACAATAAGTCAAAGGAGATCTGTATAAATACCTTTTTTTGGTTCAAAAGAGCCTCCTCAGGGAGTGTGGAGAGGGCAAGGATCAAGGGCCAAGGCTATTAACCCCGCCAGGGAAAGGTTTTCATGTCCTCAAGGTTCTGTCAATCAGCTTACCTCAGACCTGCTGGATTTCTCCACATTTTTATCTGCAGGATCTTTTGATGTGTTAATTGATCATTTTGATCATTCTGCATGTATCTTTTATTTGTATTACTAATATTGTGCTAGAGGGATCAGAAGTGGATTTTTATTGATTTTCCATCACCTTCCAATCAAGGTGATGATTTTTAATGATTTTTACAACCAATCCTTGATGTTTTTCATGCTTTTTTAAAGATTGGGATCACTCATTGTTGTGGTGATTCTTAATATTTGATTATTAATCAAAAATACTTGAAAATTAGTTAATAAATAATTATTTTTAATTAAATTTTTTAAGTTTTTTAGACCATTTGGCATGCATACGTCTTGATTTCACATACACACGGTAGCTCCTGCTAGGTTGTAGCTGTTAGGGGAGGTACCTTATGTCAGGTTGGTCATGACAGATCCAGATGTATGAATCATTCAGTACATATGAGCACACAGTAGGATCTGCTTTGTGCAGGAATTTTGTATACGGGAATCTGATGCATACTGGTGTAGGGATGCGGGGCTGCGTGCAGGAATTGTGACAAAACACATTTCTGTGTGTTACTCCTGGAATATACACAACACCTCATTTTTGAATGAATTTTAGGTGTGAAACCTATATGTGAAAATGAGTGTGAAATATTAAAATGGCTGAAAAATGCCATAGTGGTGCCATGACTGTTTGGTCCATTTTTGTTTAATTAATTAAAATCTGAAGGAGTAATAATTCAGGGGTGAGGTCAGTGAGTAAACCAACCTAATATTTGGTAAGGAATCTATTTCTAACAGAATATTTATGGATTTCCTACTCCTTCTATTTAAAATAATTAACTTGTCCTTTTTATTTATTAGGTCTACTTTGAAAGGTTGCTCTGTATTAAGTAGAAAGCTGACAGAGATGAGTTGGAGGAATTTGTTGGAAAGAATTGGTTTGAGCTTTGAGTGAGAAGCTTGGCCTCCAAGGATGATCTTCCCAAGCATTGCAACAATTATCCCCTGGGAATTCAGTTCTTCCTAAAATTTTTCTTGGGGGGCCCTAAAAAACCACAGCAGTTCCCACCACCTCCAGCCAACTTGGAGACTCAAAAATGTCATTTGATTGAGTAAAAGACCCAGAAAATTCAACACAAGTTGACTAGAATACAAGATGTTCTTTTGAAAAAGACACAAGCAGAGATTGAATACTGTGTGAACCATGCTAAAAAGAATATTTTCAGAAGAATCCAACCACCCCCTTTCCAACCAGCAGCAGTGCACAGCATTTTGAGTTGTGGTAAGCCAATTCCTTTGCAATTTTTTTCCAAGGTGGAAATATAATTTTCCCTTTCTGGGAACAGCAAATTTACCTTTGAATGGGATGCCCCAAGTTTCCAGAAATCAACTTGGAACTCAGCAGCGGCTGAAGTTATTGGTAAAAATCTGTTTAATGGCTGTGTTTTCAGTTGATAATAACTTACATTCAAGCATAAAAAGCACCTACATCAATTCAGCAATGGGTTCTGGGCCATGGTAAGAAAATAAAAAAACCTGCAGGGTTTCATAAGAGGACTATGATGAAGAGGAAAATAAGAATAATTCCCCTGTACAATATCAAAGTTGGCAAAGTTAAGTGAGTGGAGTGAATATTTTTCACATCACAGGAAGGTTCAATAAATGTATTATTGAATCAAAATGCAGATAGCCAATGGACCTTGGAAGATGGCTGGGAATTTTTTTCTGAAGAATCAAAATTCTTTTGTTCTCTTCAAAGACAAGGGTGGTCTTTCAGATATTGAAGATTCTTAAGTTGAGCACAATCAAGGCAAAGGTACCTTCAGGTTGGTCCCTGAGGGGAAAATTTATGATCTCACACATCCATTTCACTTCCTTGAAAGGATGAGTCAAACAGAGATTTCCATCATAAGTGCAATGGTGTGTACCAAAAGGTATACCTTTTTTCTAGATCTGTATTTTCACCCACCAGGGGAATCAGAGGGGGTGCACAAGGCTATCCAATTGATTTCTATTCAAAATCATGGCTCACAAAATTTAGTCAATTTGAAAGGAAGACAGTCTCAAAAAAAAAAGAAAATTGGAATAGAAGATATTGCTAATAGGCTTGAAAAATCTTTTCTTCCTCAGAAAGGTGTTGGTGGGGTCTCTGGGGTTGGGATTAGTGCTTCCAGCACAAGGGGAATCCGAATTAAAGCCAAAGAAGGGCCAAATGTTTTTCTTTCTAACAATATTTTTCATTCAATAATGTCTGAATCTTAAAAAGTGGTAGTTGTGGTGCTGATTATAATTTATGACTGTAGCAACAATTAACTGTTTTACAGAAATTTTATACTTTCATCATTGACAGGTAAACCCTGGAATCAAAATTTGTCAGGAAAACTGGTGGCCCATGCATCTCTTTGAAACATGAGAATATAATAGGATTACACTGTGTCTGCCTTTCATGGCCTTAATCCTCTTCTTCTATAATTACAATCAACTGGATAGTGTGGCAATCCTTCTTTCTCAATGACCCTCAATCTAAAGTACCAATTGCCTCTGGTAATGGAAGGCAATGGTCATATTAAAATTACCAGGTTAACCACTGAAGAACCACCTTTTAATCCAGCAAGAAAATTACAGTTCAATTCTTCCTTATTACATTGCATACATGGGCTAATTTTGTTTGAATTCTGTTGAAAATGGGCTCATTGCAACAGAGGTGGTTGAAGTTATGGATATTTTTTTCACTTTCAGCCCACATTTTCTGAGATTCAATATTATGATTTCATAAATGGCAACAGTGGTAAATGGGATCACTGTATGAGGTTGTATCATGTTTATCTCAAGAGTCAACATTTTGAATTGAGACAAACCTTGAAATTGCCACTGATGTGAAGTTATCATTTGGCTGGAATTTGTGAAGTGTTGATATACTTTAGCCCAATGTAGCAACTATGTTGGTCCCAACCTGGCAGTTGATATACAATGAAATAAATATTTCCTCTCCACATTTTCTAAATCATGATAAAACTTTTACAATACTCTATTAATAAAAGCACAGTAAACTGCAGAAATTTTGAAGTATATCAATAGAATCCAGGGTGGAATACTTGTCAGAGGGGTCCCTTTCAACAGATGGAAAATAATGCTTGTGGAAATAATGCAACTAAACAAGATCTCATTCCAGTCAAACCCAGAATATTTGAAATATTTGGACTTTGATGGGTCCTTGTTGTCATTCAAAGAATCTTTCAACAATCTACAAAGCTTTCCCCTAGATGTAATGGCAAGGGTGATTCCTGTCAACACAAATCAAGATACAGAGAAGCAGGTGTCCCCCACTCCTCTTGGCAAATTTCATGGGGAAACTGTCAGAATATTCCAGACGCATATTTCCCCTGGGATAGCTCCAAGGGTCAGGGGGATGTACAATATTGAAACTCATATGTAATATGTAGATGCATGTGTACCCCTGACCTGACACTCAGAGCATATTTTAGAATTTTGAAATGCAGGTGTTGCAGGGGTACCCTTGACCAATTGGCAAAGGTCAGGGGGGCACCTGCCCCTCCATGATTTGAAGTCCTAAAGGTTTTAATTTCCAGCTGACATAATGTTACCAGAGTCTCAAGGGGATATGTGCACTGGATAATAGGCCCCTTGAAAAATGCAAAAATTTAGCACTTGGATGATTTGAAACCCAAACATTTATCCACCACTCTCCTCTCCCCTGCCCATCTACCCCCCTTTCCTTTCCCTTCCTCCCTATTCCATCCCAGGCAATATTTCTTTCTTTTTTTCAAAAAAAGAAAAAGATCAAAGATGGTTCAGGCTCAAATCATACCAAATAAATTACTAAAATCATACCAATCAATCTTTATTAATTTTTCTTTCTTTGCTAAATTTTCACTCCATAGGATCCCAAAGTTCAGATTCTAAACAATCCCATCACAATCACTATGAAAGAACAATTGTTAAAATGCGGATGCACTCAGGTAATGTGCATAGGAGTGTGTAATCCAAATTGGATGCAAAAAATAGGCCTCCACGGCCCATTGGACATCACCTGGGCCACGTGGGCCTATGTGGGTGTTATTGGTTTTGGGCATTTGGGCACCAAAACACGTTTTTATGGTCTTTTGGGACACGGGCCCTCACGGGCCCGCCAGGGTGGATGGGCCACCCAAGCCAGATGTTTTTATATGGGCATGTAAGGGCCCAAGCTTCATTATGGACATACTTGGCTAGACGGGCTGGCCTGCCAAAGTATGTAATTCTCATGATTTGGGCTTGGGGCGGCCCATTGGGGCCGCTGCCCCAATTGCGGCCCGTTTGGGGCCGCCTGTGTTAGTTGGTACGGCCCACGCGGGGCTGTTGCGCGGCCGAGGGATCCCGCGCAGTGCAATGCCGCGCGGGCCCGGCTGGTCGCGCCTGGCAACCAGCGCCGCGGAGCCAGGGCTTGCCGCCCCGGCTTGCTCCCCCTCCCCTTGCTCACCGTCGCAAGGGGGATGGGGGCGAGCTGGCTGGGTTGAACCAGCCAGCAACCCGCCGCAACAGTGCAGTTGGTCAGGGAAGGGGGGATCTGACCACCCCCTTGCCCAAGGAGGTGGCGGCGCTGGCCGCAAGCGTAGCGACTGGCAGGTGGGGGGGAATTCATCACCCCTCCACCATTGAGCGTTTGAAGCGATCAAGCAGGGGCGCTCTCCCCCCCCCCCCTTTACCAAGGGGGAGGAGCAATGGGCCTGGGGGGACCTGATCACCTCCCAGGCCAACTTTCTTGAAAACGCCCTGGGGGTATCAACCCCCAGGGCCCCTGGTGAGGGGATTTGACCACCCCCACCAGGGATTTGAGAGAAAGAGGGAGGGGACAGCATGTCTGCTGGTCACACCCCCCATGTGAGTCTGAGACCAGACCCAGGTGTGCCCTGGGTCCCACCTGGCCCATTTGAGGGGCCAGGGGCTGGGTGCATGAGGCAACCAGCCCATAAACAACGTAATGAGGTCATCATGGCTGGTTGTAACGGACAACCAGCCAAGGGGATTGAACAGCAAGGGGCTGGTTCAGCCCCGTAACGGTGGAAACACTGGAATGGACCGGAATAGGCCGGTTGTAAGGGTTCAGGAACTGACGCCATGCGGGCTGATGTAGTCCCAACCAAGTAACAAGGCCAGTAGAGCCTGTAGAGCTCTTTTGGGGCGGAAAATTTTCCTTTTGGCTTGTTGTATCATGGGCTCACAAGAGGCCAATCTTTTGTACTTAAGGAGCTCTTCTCCTTGCTATTTTCCATCCATTCATTCATCATTCCAACCAAATTTATCCAACATATTGCCCCATTGTGAGAGCCCCATTAGCCAATATTGACACCCAGTTTCCATCATTTCTTTTGCTTTAAATACTGCTCATTTTCCTAAGCTAATTGCTGGCCATAATTCTAACAACAATTACCACTTCATTGAAGTGACATACCTGAGGACAAAGGGGCCCTTTGTGCTCTGGTATGTCACTTTTAATCAGGTGAGAATTGTTTTTCATGGTGAATAATGTGGGTTTTTTTTATGAGTGGTGTTGATCTGTTTGATTTTAAGCAATAGAGTGTATGGTGTGATGGAGTGAGGATCTTGGTTCCTAATATGATGTGAATGAATGATCTGTATGTTGATAGATAATGCTCCATAGAATTGATAGATTCAAAGTTTAAAACAAATGATTTCAGTTGAAACCTATCTTTTTTTTCTTAAAATTTTTACATTGTCACACTCCAAGGTCAAGGTTCATTGTCTCATCACTTTTAAATATCCTCTCCCTCAGTACCATCTACCTCAGTCCATAATTTTGACACAAATAAAGCACAACATCAATGGTGCCTTCTGCTGACTACCTCTGGCTTGCATAACAATCTTCCAATCTTGGAAACTCATTTTATACTTGCAAATCTTTGCAGTTAAGTCAAACCCAAGTTGACCATCCATTGGAGCTTTGCTCTTCCACCCTGCGTATCATCAGCCCTCTGAATTCCATTCCCGTTCACACAATGGCACTAGTTTGCACACACACCTATATAGCCACATCAAATTTATAGTTTGCAAATGGACTATTCCCTTCCCTGCATAAGCTATATCTTTATTCACATTTCCCTCCCATGTCATTCCTTCACTGTCTCATCCATTACGTTTCTGTAGGCTTATTTTCTATTGTCTTGCACTTGCGCTACAACCTTGGAAACAATTGCCCTGTTGTTTAGTTTTTCCCACTCTGTTCCTGTCATTCATTGCATCATTGCTTCCTAGCTTTAGATATCCACCCATCAGGTTTTATCTACTCAACATAGGTTTACCTTATAAAGGCTATGTTTCCTACCCAAAGATATCCTCCTCAGTAAGTTAATTTCATACATTCTCACATTTTTCTAAATTAAGTAATCACACCAGGCTTGGATTTAGTTTCCTTTCATTGGAACAATTCATCCCTCTTACTGCTTTTGAGCTCCCACAACACATTTTTCACTTTTCAGTTAGCCTTGCTATCTTGCACTTATTCCTTGCACTCAGTTCCCTCATTTGTGCTCATGGTCATATAGGATTGCCCAATAGTACATGGGGTGGTCCTGTGACAGTAGATTAACTAACTCAATCTTTGATTTTAGTTTTTCAACCTATAGTAGATTCCTTTTACAATTTCATGTACTCTCTTGACCTTTAACACTTCCCTCACCCCATACAATGATGATATTTATTGGGTAGGGATATCCAGCGCTTCACAGGCCCAAAGCCCCTAGACCCAGTTCCTTCTTCTAATTCTACTTTGGTTGAACCCCTTGATGAGCCCCTTCCTCCTCAATGGGAAGCTCTGGTAGATCCTCTTGAGGAAATAAAATACTAAAAACATCCCTCCAATGAAACTTTCACCCCTGGTAGATCAAGGGTTTGCACTAGTGCTCCCAAGGCCAAAACTTCAACCATTTTCTTGGCTTTGATCCAGGATCTTAACTAAAATGCCTCAAAATCTAGGCTGATCAGTCCAATTTTCTGCAATCCAGGCATGCAGCAGCCTGACTATTTTATGGGGAAACACTCCCATAAAATTAGATCTTATTTAAAGTCTTGCACATTCATCTTCTCAAACAATCCCAATAACATTCCCTCAAATAAACATAAAGGCATTTACGTGTCTTCCTTCTTAGGAGGTAGAGCCTTGCAGTGGTTCAAACTGTACCTCAAACTATTTTCAAGTACTAATCCCCCTTGTGTTCTCAAAAACTGTGATAGTTTTGAGCAGAAACCTTTCACCCTGTTTGGCAACCCCAACAAAGTGTAAAACACCAAATACAAACTTAATAGTCTAGTTATGATGCAGAATAGCAGGGTTTCTGTTCATATATCTTATACACAAACTCTGCATTCTTTCATCCAATGGAAAAAGGCAGCTATTTCATTTCAATTTAGAAAGCTTTTACCAGCAAGCCTAATCAAAAAGCTCCCAGTTGAGGGTCATAAGACAACCTCCCTTCATCAGCTAATAAACCAGGTGATTGAGCTTGATAATGTTTCTCACAACAAGGACTGCTCCTGAAAAATAACCATGGATTTTAAATCTTGGCTCCAAAGGCAGAAAACTCCTTGAATCAACATTTGAAGAATCCAAAACACTCAAAAACAAATCCAACCTCAAAATCCATTTCAAAGGGTAAAGCCATGGCAAAAACTTCAAAGTTCCTGGATAAGGAAACCATGATGCTCCGGAAAGAGGTCCGGAAAAGGAGGGAAAAGGAGGGGTCATGTATGTATTTTGGAGGAAAAAAATGATTTCAATGGTTTTGGAAAGAGGCTAGCTTGTGAAGCATCTAGATAGTCCAAAAATTAGCTTGTAGTTTTTCTGATACTTGCAAGGAAAACTACACATTATCTTAATTACAGCAAGTCAACCTTTGCACTTGCAATTCACTTGGTGCTCTTAGCTCAAGATTTGTCCTCTTCCAGTCCAACAATACTCCTTATTGTTTTTTTCTCAATTCTGGAGCTAATTTTTCTTTCATAAGTTCATCTTTTTCCACTTCCAAAGATGTTACATTTTCCAAGATAGATAATTTTCCCATCTATTTAGTAAGTAGTAAAACCAAACCATCTCATTGGGTTATCCATAAGGCAAAATGGACCTTGGCATTTTTTGATTTCCCCAGCCTCAAATGGGATTTATTTTTTTTGGATGTCCCCGGAATCAAAGGCACAATTCTAGGCCACAACTTCCTATTTCATTGGAATCTGGATGTGAATTGGCAAGAAGGAGTAATTATCCTTTGAACCTTGCAACCCCAGGATACTGACCTTTCTGTAAAACAGGAATTAAACAGACTATCTGACACTTTTATTGATTTGGATGACAATTTTCTTCCAGGAGATTTGCAATATACTGAAATCCATTGAAAATTTCCCTCTTCAGATTTAGGAGTCATTGCTTCTTCTTACAACTTACCTCTCCCTTGTTTGTTTGATTTGAAGAGAAACAGGCACCTACCAAAATTTGTATTTTGAGATCTATAATCCTCTTTCATTGTGTGAGAACTTCAAATTGGGTGCTCAAAGGTGAAAAGATTGAAGGTTTAGAAATCATTCAAGAGTATTTAAATTATGTTTGTCATGATTTTGCTGAAATCTCCTCAGCTGTAAAGGCAGATAAATGACCTCCTTCTCATTCCTATGATCACAGGATTGAACTTACTGGCCCACCTCTGGCACCCAGACCATTCCACTCTCTCTTGAAGCAAGAATCAGTTGCACTTCAAGAATACATTGTGGAAAATGTATTGAGAGGATTTCTTTGACCAAGAAATTTGAATACTACCTTTCCCTTCCTATTACTCCACAAGAAAGACCGCTTCTTTTTCCTTTTTGTTGACTACAGGAAACTTTATCAGGTAACCCAGAAGAATGCCTATCCAGTACTGCCTATTTTGCACCTCCTTACTCTCTTCCATGGAGCTTCTTATTTCTTGAAGTTAGACCTTTGCGGTGCCTCCAGACCAATTTTAATTTCAAAAGGTCATGAGTATTTGACCACAATAAAGCATGGTTTGGTATTTATGAGTATACCCTCATTCCTTTTGACCTCTGCAACTCTCCTTCTAATTTTCAAAAATTTTTTAATGTCATTTTTTCTGACCTCATAGAGAAATACCTCATGTCGTCTCTTTATGATATAATTGCCTAATCAAAACTCTTCAGGATCACATTGCACATGTGCAAGAGATGCTGTAGCAACTTGGAAAGAATAACCTGTTTGCAAAAGCCTCTAAGTGCAAATTTTGTACTCATTTTCTTCAGTTTTTAGGTATCATACTCTTGCAGCAAGGGCTATAAATGGATCCAGCCAAGAGAAAAGGCATATTGAACTGGCCCACCCCTTTTTTGGTCAAATGCCTTCAAATTTTTCTTGGATTAAGTAATTTTTACAGGGGTTTTATTGAGCATTAAACCAGGAAGACTATTCATCTTACTAATATGCTTAAAAAAGACACTTATTTTTTTTTTACTGAACAAGCTGCTTTGTAGTTTGAATCTCCAAAGAAAGCCTTTAATAATGCTCCAATACTTGCTCATTTTAACAATCTAGCTTGCACTATTGTTGTAACAGATGCAAGCAACTGCGGAATTTCAGGAGTAATCTTGCACTTTTCTTCTTCTTCATCTCTTTTTCATCCCATAGCCTTTGATTCTTGAAAACTGCTTGATGCAAAGCTGAATTACAAGATTCATGACAATGAACTTTTTACAATTTTTTACTGCTTGAAGAAATGGAGTTCATACCTTTTGAGTCTAATGGAACTCTTTGAAGTCTTAACTGATCATAACTCTCTTAAATACTTCATGAGCTCAGATTTCCTTAAATGTAGACAGGCACTTTGGGCCAAATACCTCTCTGAGTCAAACTTAAGTATCACATACTGCCCTGGGAAACAAACAGTAGTCCCTGATGCTTTTTCACATTGGGACAACGTTTACACAGGGCGGGGGACCTTTTCCAATAACAATCCTGAAAAAGTTAGGACACTCTTCTCCAATCAGTCTGCCCAACTGAGTTTAATCATCACCCAACTTTGAGGAAAGGCTTACACACTTTGACAAGCTCAACTTGAAAATTCCAAGTTTAACAACCTTTGCAAGAGTGAAAAATAATTAGATAGTGACCATATTATTGATGAAAATGGTTATTTAGTCTATAAAAATTGTATATTAGTACCTGATAATCCTCCCATTATGTTAGATATCTTTGAGTCTCAGCATTACTCTCCTCTTTCTGGTCATCATGGGCAGTATAAATCCTACCAGTTCATTGCATGAGACTTCTATTGGCCTGGTATGACCAAGGAAGTAAAAGACTATGTTAACGCGTGCTATGATTGAATTTGTAACAAGTACTCAAAAAACCAGAAGTATGGGCTTCTCAAGCTGTTTGCTATCCCACCTATCCCTTGGAACTTTTTTTCAATGTATTTTATTTTGCAATTACCTATTTTGAGTGGTTATGGTTCTATCTTAGTAGTAGTAGATTGCTTCTTGAAGATGGATTTATTTTTCTGCAGTACTGTGACCGCCTCTTTTGAATACCTGGCTAATTTATTCATAGAATATGTATCTTCAAGAAATGGCCTTCCCAATAATATATTTATTGATCAATGATCATTTTTTGTCTCTAGCTTTTGGACCTCACTATTCCAGCATTTGAAGTTCAGTCTCAACTTATCAACAGCCTACCACCCACAAACAGATGGGCAGACAAAGCAAGTTAATCCAATAATAAAACATCATCTTCAAATTTATGTCTTCTATCAACAGGACAACTGGTTGCAATGGCTCCCATTAGCCAAATTTGCCTACAATAATCCCACTCATCCCTCAAACAAACAGTTTCCCATCCAGACTCTTTATGGTAGAAAGCCAACTTTTGACTCCATGAATGTAGCACCTTCTCAACCTGCTACCAATTATCTTACTCAAATCAAAGCTCTTCAATTGCAACTCCAATCCAACCCTGAAGCAGCAAACCATAACTACAAGGAGAAAGCAGACCAATTTTGAACTATGGCACCAACCTTTGCGGTAGGGGATCAGGTATGGCTTAATGTTTGCAACATTTACAGTACTTTCCCAACCCAAAAACTCTTTGAAAAGAAAATTGGACCATTCAAAGTCAAATCATTCATCTCTCCCAAAACTTTCAAACTTTCTTTACCTGAAAATGGAAAGGTATCCACCCAGTCTTTAATATTACTCTCCTAGAGCCAGCTCAAGTCTTGTACCCAGGCAAGACTCATCCTCCTCCTGAACTGTTCAATGTCCAGGATCATTCAGAGTGCAAAGTAAGTGGTACTCTGAGTTTCAGTCTACGCAAAGAAAAACTTCAAAACCTTGTCAAATGGAATGGCTTCCAGTCCAACAAAGATTGCACCTTTTGGGAACCAGCCCATCACCTTCTCAACTCTCCCAACTTGGTCCAAGGTTTCCATGCAAACTAACCTTTCAAACCTTTCCAAGCTTAACTCCATTCCATCCAATCCCATTTCATTCTATATCCTCATTCCATTCTATCTCATGAAATTCTGTCTCATCTCCCATCCTATTTCATTCTTGTTTTCTTAAATTTACCCCTTTAAATTTTCTTAACCAAATCTGTATTTTCTTTGTGTATTTATTTCTTTTCCTGTGATTTTTTTTTTCATTTCTTCTAGAAAAAAACAAATTATAGAAATAAAATATATAAAAAATAAAACAATATGAAATACATTATAAATTTTTTCTTTATTTCCTTCTCCACCTCTTCCCAATTTTCGGTCAATTCCCTTGGCATCAATTCAAATTTGTCAAGATCTTCATCATTGATTGATCCCAAAATCCATTTCAACACAAGAAACTGTGAAACCAACGCCTTCTCAAAGATTTCCTTTGACTTTGCGGTCAAAGCCCTCTTTGGTCAGGCATTATATTCATCTGCCTCCAGGAGTTCTTCATGAGCTTTTTTCCTTTGACTTTGAAACAAACCTTCTCCAACATTGCAAGTTATCTGCCTTGCATCATTCTCAACCAGCACTATGACTCACACTTGGCCTCCCTTGCCTTGGTATTCCATTCCTATCCGCTGGTCCTGTCTTGTTTTCTTCTTCCTCTCCATTTCTTCCATTAATTTCTTCCTTTCTGCTTAATTATTGAATGACTAATAATGTCTTCAACCTTCTTTTTTAAATCCATGTGTTCCTTCAACTCTTACATCTCATTACACTTGTTTTCCTTTTCTTTCTTTTTGACCTGTCCACTCACTGCGCATTCTTCACACCACTCATCATAATTGACATGCTTTCCAACTGGCCACCCCAGTGCGCCCACTCTTTATATGAAAACTGCTCCTCTATATCAATTGGCACTGGTTCAGATGCAGTATTCTTCTTCTTTTGTAAAGATTTTTATGTGTATCATGAGCATTCTGGGTTCTGAGCTTGGTAAGCCTTATTTTTCTAGGTCTCCTCATTTTATTTTCAAATTAACTTACAGTTATGATCACTGTAGTTTTTCTTATCACTTGGCGTACCTTGCACTCAATTTTTCTTTCACCTGTGTCTCCACGCTTAAAGCCTTTCTTTTGAAGGTGTCACCCATCAATTGTGTTTTCTTTCAATAAATTTATCTTCCTGTCCTGACGATAATACACTTTCTTTTGAAGCTTCATATTAACAGATTTACAGTCCTAATGGTCTCTTGACACTTCAAGAAATGCTCTACACCATGACTGATCAGGAAGAAAATTCCAAACTGAATATCCCAGTCCTCAACAAGATCAATTTTCCAAACTGGTTTATACGCCTGAAAAGATATTTACTCAAACTCAGTGAAGAATATGACCCAAACCAAGCAACCCCAGCAGCAAAGGAAAATTTTTATGAAGCTTTCAATATGATAATCCAACACTTGGGGGACATAGCCTTTGACGCAGTGTTAAATACCTCAAATGAAGCCAATCCATTATTGATCCTAGAATCAATCCACAAATTCTATGCTTCACAATCTCCCAATAATTGATTTTGACTTTGGCTCAACTTTATACAGTACCAATACAAAGGAGATGTATTGCAATAGATTAACAAATTTATCAAGCTGATGAATGAACTATCTGTAGCCAAGCTTGATTTTGCTCAAGACATAATCAGTCAAACCATTTTAGCCAAGCTTCCCAACAGTTTCCACCACATTTTTGATACCTTATTTCTCAAAAACAAGATGTTAAAAAACCCCACTGCTGTCCTCAATAAAATCAGGGAGGTCCTTCATCTGGAATACATCCAAAAGGAAGAAAAATACAATCAGACTGACAACTCAGAAGCCGCTGTAGAGACTCCTATGGGATTATATAAATCAAAGTAGCAAATAGCTTTCTGGCAGTCCTTGAAGGGGAATTTAGTATTACTCCTACTCCTTTGGAGTATTAGTATATACTAAGAGTGGTTTTGAATTGCCTGCCCTTCCAGTACTATAGTAAGTCTGCACAATAATTTATTTAAATTAATGGCTGGTTTCTCTGAGACTTAATATAGGTCTCAGATCAGACCTAGATTAATTATTAACTGTGATATTGGTAGGATTTGTTGAAGAATAGACCAGATGTATTGGACTATTGGTTAATTTATTGATCAGATATGTTTGATCTTAACCAATACCCCAATATTGAAGGGTTCAAGGGTTTATCAAAGGGCTGGTTCAGGAGAGGACCCAAGGATGGGTTTACCCACAGGGGGCTGGGCAGAGGAAAGTTTGGTAGTTTCCTGTTGTTGTGCTCTCTTTCTTTGTAAGGGTTATTTATTAACTAATGGGTGGGGTTTCTTTAATATGGTGCTGAATATTTAGGTCACAGAAGAACCATTATTCAAGCACCTGATGGGTGGTTTAATTGGTTAAAGATGGGTAATAACTTGGTTTCTGATTTCTTGTTTTCCTTTTATAACTGATTCACTACTAATATTTTATCTGGGTAGGTACCACAGATAGATGGGTTGATGGGGTGAGTACAGATGGGTGATGAGATGGATGATGATAAAACTTGGATAGGGCAGAGAGGCCCTCCTTAAATAGACAAATCCTACCTCAGGGGGTGCTCAAGGCTTCCCCTGAGGGATCTCCCTGTTCTGGTGAGGAACAGTGAGATACAGTTACATGAGGCATTTCTGCTGGTTGGAAAAACTTATACAGGGGTCTCCTGCATGCACAGCCTTGCATAAATTGCAGTGTAGTACTGATAAGATGTATTTCTGTGCTGTACTGGTAGTTTTTTCAGTGCTACTTGATTCTACCTACATGTATTTCTGTGCAATACTGGTGGCTTGTTTGGTTCTTCTTAAGTCTGGTCCCACTTCCTCCTGCATATATTGCTCTTGTAGACTGCTGCACAGCCTCCTGTATTTATTGCTCTTGTATTTGCTTCTGCACAGCCTCCTGTATTTATTGGTCTTGTATCTGCTCCTGCACAGCCTCCTGTATTTATTGTTCTTGTATCTGCTCCTGAAAATCCTCTTGTATGTATGCTTGCATGTTTTTTTGGTTTTGGTTGAGACTGGTTTGACCTCCTCCTGCATATATTGTTCCTTTATGCCTCTGCACAGCCTCTTGTATGTATTCTTGCATAGCCTCTTGCATACAGTGCTCCTGTATACCTCTGCACAGCCTCTGGTTTGTGTATTTTCTGATGGGGTGACTGGATCTGGTCTTCTTGCACTGCCTCCTGGATCTGTATTGCTTTATGGTGATGAGATGACTGGATCTAGACTGGTTTCACTGCCTCCTGGATCTGTATTGCTTTATGTTTATGATGTGATAGGATCTGGACTGGTTGCACTGCCTCCTGAATCTGTATTTCTGTATTTGATTAGGTGACTGGATCTGACTGATTGCACTGCCTCCTGGATCTCTATTGCTGTATTCTTATCCGGACTGGTTGTTGTGTGGTCCTGTTCTTGATGATAAGCTGCCACTGGTATGTACTTGAGGGTTTACTAGGTATGCCTTATGTCTTCCACAGAGATGTGACACCTGGTTGGGTATGAGTTTGCCACAGTTGAAGGTTTCTTGGGCTGTATCTTCTAATCCATGAGAGATAGAGGGGTACTTTTACTGAGTTACTATGGGTTATTTGTGATGTAGAATCCATTTCTGTGGTTATCTTGATGGTTTGAGCTGTTGTTACACTAGAAAAGTGTGTCTGATGGCTATAGGACAGGTTTGGACTTCCACACGGCCTTGGTTTCCCTGCTCAATTTGGGTTCCCAAAAGAAGCCTAAGTCAAAAAATATGTGTTTGAAGGTCAAACACAATCAATTGGCTGCTCAAACCAAGGATTTCTGCTGGTTCCCATACCCTGAACTGCCAAAAAAAGTTTGGAATTCCTGAGCTTGCTCACATATCCATGCTACTGGACAAGAACCAGAGAGCAGAACCACTGCTATGACAGATCAACCTCATGCCTTCCTCAATGCCCAAATTTAGTTCAATACAACCAACACTCAATCACACCTCCTTCCAGTTTTTGACTCAGGCACTACCCATCACATTGTCAACTAACCTGAATACCTCACATATTCAGCACCCATTAACATTAGAATTGGAATAGGAATTGAAGGCACATAATTGTCTGGCACTGCCATTGGCAAGGCAACCCTTCTTAACCACCTGGTAAACACAATAGTGCTTGATTTTTTACTTTTAGTTCCATCTTTTAATTGTGGCCTCATCTCTCTCTCAATACTCATGGAAAAATCAGCCACCATCAATTGGTTTGGGCACTAAGGGTATGGGATCTCTTGGGACCAATTCACATTTGTAGTTACAGCCAAGAATCACCTGGTGGAACTCTGTGGTACTAAATTCAAAACCCTAGCCAAAGGGACCATCCATCTGAAGAAAGCTCAAAGAAACCCTTGGAATCTCTAACTAGGCCACCCCAATGAAGCTACCCTCAAAATCCTCTTCCCAGAGAGCTGACCCCCTTCCATATTTCAGATATGAAAAAGCTTCAACATGACTTCTACACTGTATCCCGGTCACTTTACTCCTGCAACCTGCTGTCTCAAGATGATTGACCTAGATCTAGTTTGACCCTTTCCTGTTCAATCCAACAGAGGCTGAAAATTCTTCCTCACTATCATTGACCAATATTCTGGTTCCAAATACGTCTCACTCCTCTTCTCCAAAGACCAGGCCACCACTGCTATTCAAGGCTTCATCAACCACTCCAAGAGATTGCTCAAAACCAGGCTGGTATCAGACAACGGTTGAGAATTTGTGAACAAATAACTTGGTGCATACTCAAAAACCATGGCATTCAAAATCATCTGGAACCAGCCTACGCCCCTGAGCAAAATTGAATTGCTGAAAGAACCAACCAATCAATTCTAGATAAATCCCAATGCCTGCTGGTGCAAAGCAAACTTCATTCATCCTTTTGGGCAGAGGCTGTAAAAACTGCCACCAACCTTTTCAATGTCCTGCTTATCATCTCCAAAGGCTGTATTGTACCCTACAAAATCTTTTACAGAGGTCCATTCAACTATATCTTCCTGAAAACCTTTGGGTGCATAACCTTTTCCCTCATTCCCAGAGAAAAAATAAATTTCAAGCTTTCCACCAATGGGGAAAAGGGGACCCTTCTTGGTTATGTAAACAACTTCTCTTCATACAAAATCTTAGACCATACAACCAAGGGAGTGCACATCAGCGCAAATGACACTTTTCTTGAAGATTTCTTTGATTACAACCAAGAAGAATCACAAATAGACCCCATTTCTCCCTTTTTCTTACCTAAAACTGTCTAAAACAAGAATGGGTCTTGCTCTAACATCACTACCACCAAGGGCTCTGACAACACAGACTTGACCACCAAGGAAACTCCTGCTACCAACTACAGTGCCTTCTCCATTCAAAATATCCTGTTGCACAAATGTTGGGGCAGAGACAAGCACTGATACTCAGCTCAACCTAAAGGAAACAAAGCATCTAGACCCCAAGTCCCTGGAGGAAGCCCTACGGAGTCCCTAAAAGCTCAACTGGATTGCGGCCATGGAAAAAGAGCTCCTGAACCTCATTTCATACAAATTCTTGGAGGAATGTGAACAACCCAACTTAATAAATCCCATCAAGTGTATTTGAGTATACAGAACATAAAGAGATCAAGAAAACCAGATTTTTGAGTTCAAAGCAGGCCTCTGAGTGCAGGGTTTCCATCAATAGTTTGGTGTTAACTACACCAACAAAATTTTCCCCACCAGAGAAAAATTGTTTCTTCAACTCCTCATCTCCCACACCACTCAAAAGGGCTTTAAATTTCACCAACTCAATGTTAACTCAGTTTTCCTCAATGCTCTCCTCAAGGACATAGTCCATGTTCAAACTCCTTTGAATGTGCCAGTGTCAGAGGGTAAAACACTCTGTTTAAATAAATCCCTATATAGGTTGGAAAAGTTCCCAAAAACGTTGTATAATATGCTCAGAAACTGGCGTATGCAAGAAGTATTCAACCAAAGCAAGGTCAACCAATGTGTCTTCTGAAGAGGTGAGACCTACCTCTACGCTCATGTAGATGACATTGCCATTTTCAGCCCAGAACCACCCAGTTGTCACCTGTATCCAAAAACTCTTTAAAATGAAAAATTTGGGATTGGAATCCCATCTCCTGGGGATGAATGTAACCCAGAGCACAAGCTCAATCCACCTTGGTCAAAAGATCTATATCTCCTCTATTGCAGAACAGTAAAAACTACCTCAAAACAAGCAGTTATCCACCCCATTGAAGCCCTTTGGTGAACTATGGCCAGATACAGATGAAGAGCACAAAAACTTACTCAAAAATAGGCTTAAACTACTTGAATAATGTTGGCAAGCTCAATTAAATCAGCTGCAACACACAACCAGACATCAAATTTTCAACGAACTATATCTCAAAATTCTTGAACTCACCTGGAAAACAGCACTTTGATGCTGGAATCTTAATGCTCAGCTACCTCCAGTCAACCCAGGAAATGGATATCACTCATTCAAGGAGGTCTCCAGAATCTGGACTGAGTACATATGTGGACACTTATTGCACCACTTTTCCAACCACTAGAAGATCTATAAGGGGGTTGGTCATCCTATGGAATGACAATGTTGTTAGCTGGAAATCCCAAATACAACCAACAGCCATGCTTTCCACCACCCAGGCAGAATATAAGGCAGTGGGGGAAGCAGTCAATGAGTTCCTGTGGTTCAAGGCACTGGTTGAAGAGGTACTAGGGCCAGTCATCAAGAAACCTGTTGCTGTCCATGAAGACAACAATGGTTGCATCAAGCTGGCCACCAATTCTGCCAAACATGCTGGCTTCAGAACCAAGCACATGGAACTGTGGTTTCACTTCCTCCAAGATGAAGTTGAGAAGGGCACTATAATAATCAAATGCATCAAATCCAAGACCAATCTGGCTGACTTCCTAACTTAGCCTGTCTCAAGGGTCTTGCTGAAATGTCAGCTGAAGCATATCAAGGTAGGTCCCTGTATTCATGAAGGCAAAAGCCCGGGTGGGTATTGAGTTATTGAATTAGTAATAATTTCTTCAACCTTCTTTCCTCAATCAATTTGTTCATTCAACTCTAATGTCTCATTAAACTTCTTTTCCTTTTCTTCCTTTGTGACCTGTCCACTCACTGTGCCTTCTTCACACCACTCATTATAAGTGATGCTGTGATAGACCAAACCTTACCTGTAGCCATCAGACTCAATTTTATATTATAAATGTAACCCCAATCATTGAAATAACCTCAGAAATGGATGTTACACCAAAAAGAACCTATATTCATCCAGCCAAACCACCCCTCTATCTCCCATGGCTTAGGAGATACAGCCAAAATTAATTATGGCCAGCCCATATTGCAAGCAGTGAAAGGCCATGTTGTTATACCTTGGAAATCCTAATTGAATAACCATGAAACCTTAACATACTCACTTGGCCCAACACATAACCAACTGCTATGCAACAAATATACAAACTTAATATACACAGAAATTTATGCAGTCAGAAGCACATGAAATCAAACAATCACCAGTAAAAGGCACCACAGAACTACACAGCAATTTATGCAGGCAGCCAAGATCACATAGTAACAAGCAATCCCAGTTACCACACAAAAATTTATGAAGGAAGCCAAGATAATTTAGTACCAAACACTCCTGGCTATACACAGAAATTTATGCAGGCAGCAAAGATCATGCAGTAACATACAATCTCAGTTATACACAGCAGTTTATGCAAGCAGCCAAGATCATCTATTACCAAACAACACCAGCTGCACAGAAATTTATGCAGGCAGCCAAGATCAGCTACCAAGAAATCTATGCAGGCAGAAGTACACAAAAAACCCCAGCACTACACAGCAATTTATGCAGGCAGCCATGATCAGCTTCCCAGAAATCTATGCAGGCAGCATTAAACAAAAAATCCCAGAACTACACAGCAATTCATGCACTCAGAAGCATGTGACACCAAACAGCCCAACAGTACAAGCCCACTAAAGACTAACCAGAAATATATGAATGCAGTCAAGACTATTTAGCACCAAACAAACCACCAACTGTGCACAGCAATAAATAAGGGTAGAATCAAGTATCACCAAACCAATCATCATAACTGCACAGGAATATATTTTATCTGGTCTACACAGCAATTTATGCAGGACTGTGCATGCATGAAAACCCTGTAAAACCATTTTTTCAACCAGCAGATATGCCACATGTTACTGTATTAGATTTTTCCAACCATAAGAAATGCCTCATGAACCTGTATCTCAATGTTCCCCACCAGGACAGGGATAACCTCAGGGGCAGCCTGGAGCACCCCCGGGGGGCAGTAATTTTCTATTTAAGGAGGGCCTCTCTGCCCTATCCAAGTTTTATTATCATACCTATCACCCACCTCTCATCATCATACAATCTGACCACTTATCACCCATCAAGAACCCATCAGGTTCTTGAATAAGTGTTTCTCTGTGACCTGAAATATTCAGCACCAAATTAAAGAAGAACCATCCATTAATCAATAAATAAATTTTACAAAGAAAGAGAGCACAACAAACATAAACCACCAACCTTTCCTCTACGCAGCCCCCTGTGGGTAAACCCATCCTTGGGTCCTCTCCTAAACCACCCCCTTGATAAAACCCTTGAACCCTTTAAAAAATTACGGTATTGGTTAAGATCACACATATCTGATCAACCACTAACCAATTACCCAATGAATCTGGTCCATTCTTCAACCAACCCCACCAATAATAGGTAAATAATTAATCTTGTTCTGATATGAGACCTATATTAATTCTCAAAGAAACAAGCCATTAATTTAGATAAATTATTGTGCAGACTTACTATAGTACTAGAAGAGAAGGCAATTCAAAACCACTCTTATTTTTACTAATACTCTAAAGTAGTAGAAGTAATACTAAATTCCCCTTCAAGGACTGTCAGGAAGCTATTTGCTAAATTATCTGCATAATACCACAGGAGTCTCTACAACGCGCTTGCCAACTGTATTCCCTGGTGCGTCCACTCTAAATATGAAAACTTCTCCTCTGTGTCAATTGGCACTGGCTCAGATGCAGGATTCTTCTTCTCTTGTAAAAATTCTGATTTGTACCACAAGAATTCTGGGTTCTGAGCTTGGAAAGCCTTATTTTTCTAATTCTCCTCATTTTCTTTTCACATTTACTTACAGTCATGATCACTTTATTTTTTCCTATCACTTGGCGCACTTTGCACTCAATGTTTCTTTCATCTGTGTCTCCAGGCTAAGAGCCTTTGTTTTGAAGTTGTGACCCATCAATTTTATTTTCTTTCAATCCATTCTTCTTCCTGTCCTGATCATGATACAATTTCTTTTGAAGCGTCATATTAACAATTTCCCCTTCCTTTTCCTCCTTCCACCTCATTCCGTTCCTCCATAGCTTCCTCAGGAATTGCCTCAACCTGTTGCTCACCTTTCACTTTGCTTTGTACCTTGGAAATCATCTTATTTGTTTGAAATTCTTCTAATGGTCCAAAATATGGTGGTGGTGGTGTTGTGTTAGTAGTGTGCCTATGGAACCTTGGCAACACTACAAAGTACATCAATTCCATTAAATCAGTTTCATCTTTTTCATTTAGTCAGTCTCTAACCTCATTCACCTGGGTTCCACACTCCAAGAAATATAATTTCTGGTACTGGTGGGATGTGATAATTAACACATAGATCAGACCATTGACTTTGGCCTTAACTTGTGGAAGCGTCTGGGGTATCAACCAATGGCTTGCTATTTAAGTGATACGTACAACCTACTTTTCAAATAAAAAATTTCTTGCACTTTCCTTGAAGACCACAGGAAGCAGTTCTTGGAAAACATCTCTTTTTTTTGCGGATACAGTTTTCACAAAGGCAAGAGGAAGATGAAACCATAATCAATTCTAAAATTTTATTTCAAGCAATTAAATATAGTATAAGGGTATACAGTGAGGTAAAAACTTTGTTATTGATGGTAAATCATCTAAAAGCTTGCAGGAGATGGAATATTTTTACCCTGGAAACTGTCACACTCCAAGTTCAAGGGTCATTATCTTCATCACTTTGACATATCCTCTTCCTTAGTAACATTTACCTCAGTCCATACGTGTGACACAAATAAAGTGCAACATCAATGGTGCCTTCTGCTAACTACCTCTGGCTTGCATAAAAACCTTCAAATCTTGAGGACTAAGTATATGCTTGAAAATCTTTGCAGTTGACTCTAACCCAAGTCAACCATCCATTTGGGCTTTGCTCTTCCACCCTGGTTATCATCAGTACTTCAAATTCCGTCCCCTTTCATGCAATTGCACTAGTTTGAAAACATGTCTAGATGGCCACATTAACTGCATATTTTTCAAATGGGCTGGTCACTTCCCTGCATAAGATATATCTGTATATTTGCACTTTCCTCCCATTTCATTCCTTCACTTTCTCATCCATCAAGTCACTGTAGGCTCATGTTCTATTTTCTTGCACTTATGTTACAACATTTGAAACAATTTTACTTTTATTTCATTTTTGCCATTCCTTTCCTGTCATTCATTCCATCATTGCTACCTAGCTGTAGATATCCATCCATCAGGTTGTATCTAGTCACCATTGGGTTACCTTATAAAGGCTATGTTGCGTTCCTGAAGATAGTCTCCTCAGTTAGTTAATTTCATAAATTTTCACATTTTTCTGAGTTCATTAATGACATTGGGCTTGGCTTTACTAACCTTTCATTGAAACAATTCATTCCCCTTGCTTTTGTTGATCTCCTTAACCACAATTTGCACTTTTCAGGTAGCCTTGCTATCTCACACTTATTCCTGGCACTTTTTTCTCTCATTTGCACTCCCAATCATCTAAGATTGCCCTATAGTACGTGGGGTGGTTGTGTGACATACATACATACACCAGTTATAGGTTTAGGACTTTTCTATTTTTGAAAAACTACAATTATTAATTGTGGTTTTTGGTCAACAACAAAAAAAAATCAGTTTCTAAGTATTTAAGTAACTAAAATCTCACTCTAACCTCCTGATCATCATTCTGGATTATTTTTTTTATTTCCAATTAAAGTCAAAAATTTGCTTAGAGATTTGATTGAATGGTTTTTCAATGGATTAAACCTGACTAGCGTTTGTTGACCCTATATTGCTTTGTTTCCCTTGGAGCATACATACCTGTTTATAAGGTGATGGAGGTGGTGAGGAGGAGTATGATTTATTAGGATCTGATATCTCAGGATCTTTTCAGACTTTTATCCTGAAATAAAATATTGTCAATCCACTCTCAAGATACCCAGAAAGCCTAAACTCCATCTCTAGCCACCCCCTCACGCCCTCAGACAATCACCTACTTTGATCCATCCTCATCCCATCCTTCACCCCCCCCCCCCCCTCTCCCAAACCCAAACCAGCTTTACTGGATCCCAATCCCAACCCTCCCTCAAATCAGTTGAATTTCCATCCTCATCAGGTGCTCAAAAAGTTTGATTGTCTCCTTGCTTGGGCCAAGAAGGATCTGTTGAGACTGTGAAAATGAAGATGTGTCTGGTGGGAGTTGAACCCACAACCTCAGATAGACTGAGACATATACTGGAGTGCTGCCTTTATCAACTAGGCTACAGACACTTGTGGCTTCCAGGGTTTTTTGGTATTAATGGTCTAGGATCAACTGCACAGCCTCTGTACTGTTGTGATACATCATGTTAGCAGGTTTAACCTCAACACCCCCCTTGCTACGTGATGTAGAAATAGGTATGGCAATACCCAGGTGAAAGTGTGATCAGTGTGGGCACTCAACCCGTGATCTTAGGGTAGGCTTACAGGGGATTATGGTCTTACAGGAAGCATTCACATCTTATTCAAGTCTCTTAAGTAAGCAATTATACACTTAGGTAGGCTCTGGGCTCATAACCTGTTGAGACTGTGAAAATGAAGATGTGTCTGGTGGGAGTCAAACCCATGACCTCAGATAGACTGAGACACATAATAGAGTGCTGCCTTTACCAAATGGGCTACAGACGCTTGTGGCTGCAAGGGTTTTTTTTTATTTCTGGTCTAGGTTCAAATGCAAAGCCTCTGTACTGTGTTGATACATCATGTTATCAGGTTTAACCTCAACAGGATCCCATCATGTCTGGTGAGATGTTGAGATTGATTTACAACTTTTAACCCTCCCAATCAGATGGTACAGCCCTTGAACATTTTATTCAAGAGTAACACATTTCTGACTTCAATCCCTAATGTCTGTCACACAACCACCCCACGTACTATAGGGAAATCTTAGATGATTGTGAGCGCAAAAGGAAAGATGAGTGCAAGGGAGCAAGGGCTAACTGAAAAGTTCAAACTTATGGTGGAGTAATTTAACCCACAGCTAGAGGCATGAATGTTCCAATGGAAGGAAACCAAACCCAAGCCCAATGTGATGACTGGATTTAGCAAATGCAAGAACGTATGAAATTAACTAACTGAGGAAACAATCCCCAGGCAAGCGGAGTAGCCTTTATAAGGTAATCCAAAATGACTAGATACAACCTGATGGGTGGTCAACCACAGTTTTAAGTGATGAGGCAATTAATGAAATGAATGGAAAATGAAATAACAGTATGAAAGCTTCCAAGGTCTTAGCGTAAGTGCAAGACAATAGGAGACAAATGTATTAGAGTTTAAGGGTTGAGACATGAGGGAATGACGTCAGAATTAATGCAAATATGAAGGTGTAGTTTATGCAGGGTGCGGGACTAGTCCATTTTCAAACCATACAGTTGAGGTGGCTTGACTAGCTTGATTAAAAACTAGCAAGAGCATGTTACTGGAAATGGGAACCCAAGGGTTATTGGTACCCAGGGTGAAAAGGCGGAGCCAAAATGGATGGTTGACCAAGGTAGATTTGACTGCAAGGTTTTCAAGTGGCTGCTGAGTCAGTTTCCAGGAATGGAAGGTTGTTATGAAAGCCAGATTTGATAAGCAGAAGGCACCATTGATGTTGTGCTTCTAGTTTGTCACGATTATGGACAGAGGTAGATGGTACTGAGGAAAAGGGTATGTTGAAGTGGGAGGACAATAATCCTTAATCTCAAAGCTTGACAGTTGCCCAGGTATAAACACGCAAGCTCCTGCAAGCGTTCAGACAATTTTCCCATCAATTCCAAAGTTGTTACAAATAATGTATACCCATTAACATTACTTCTTTGCTTTTAAATAGATTCATAATTAATCATGTTGTCATTTTCATTCCTCTGTTGCAAAAACTGCATTTGAAAAAATGAGCAATACTTCCCTAGTACAGCCACGCAGGGTATCTGAGATAAGTGCAAACAATGCCCTTTGCGCAAGGTTGCTTGCACATTCCCTATAAGTAGCAAGCCGGTCATAGATGCCCCAGAAGCTTCTGGAAGGGAGGTGCAAAGTCAAAGGTCCGCGCCACAAGTCAACTATCATATACCGCCAGTGCCACAGATTGAGTTCTTAGGTATTCAGAACCCTGGTAAGTCAAGGCTTAGAGACCAACAATAAGTAAAAAATAAAAGAAGGAGAAATGGAACCAATATAATCTTTGTTGATGTAGTACTGCCACAATTCCAAGATATACCACCAAGACACCTCTGCCACCACTGCCATATACTGGTTCAATTGGGTTGGAAGTGTGAATTGAGGTGCAAGCCAAGGGAATGCAGACAATCAAAGATGCAAGGTAGGAAGGAATGGCTGAAAGGGAGGTGGAACGGGAGTGAATGGAGGAGAATGAGGAGGAAGGAAACTGAATAGAAGGAAGAAGTGGAATGGAACGGGAGGTGGAGGAACAGAAAGAGATGAGGTGGAAGGCTGAAATGAGGGGAACCAAGTGCAAGTCAAAGGGCCAATTGAAACCAATGCAAGGCAATTGACTGGCAATGTGGGGGAAGGTTTTCCAAGGGCCCAAAGGAAGAGAGCTCACAAGGAACTCATGGAGGAAGGTGGATGGAATACCTGTCCAAAGAGAGTTTGGACAGAGAAGTGCAAGGAAATCTTTGAAAGACATATGGTGAGGCAAGTGATGATCTTGCAAAGATTGTCTTCTTTGGTGGAAGACAAAGATTTGGAAGAGTTTAGGTCAATGGTAAAAGAATTGAATAAGAATTGGGAGGAAGCGGAAAGAGAAATAAAGGATAATTTGTAGAAATGTATTTTGTAATTATATATATCATCTTTATTATTTTATTATTTTATTATATATATATATATATTAAAAAAAAAGGAAAATAGGATTGTGATTTCAAAATAAAAAATGAAGGAATAAAAATTGTGAAAAGAAAAAGGGGATGGTTCAGAGAAAGGGAAAGGAAATGGAATAAGGAAATGGGATGAGATTAATGGGAAGGAATGGGATGAAAATGTGGAATGGGATGGATGAAATGGAATGGAATGGGAGCTATTACTGGCAAGGTTTGCAAGGGTAACTCGCATGGAATTCTCAAACCAAATTGGGAGAGTTGCAAAGGTGATGGGCTGGTTCCCATAAGGTGCAATCTTTGTTGGACTGGAATCCAGTCCATTCAACAAGGTATTGAAGCTTTCCTTTGCGTAACCTGGAATCCAGGATATGGCTTACTTCCCACTCTAACTGATTGTGGACTCTGACCGGTTTGGGATGGGGATTAGTCTTGCCCAGGTATAGGACTAGAGCTGGCTCTAGGAGAGTCACGTGAAAGACCGGGTGTATACCTTTTTGTTTTTCAGGTAAGGTAAGTTTAAAGGCGTTGGGGGAGACAATTGATTCAAATTTGAAGGGTCCAAGCTTTCTTTCAGAGATTTTACAAGTTGGGAAAGTACTGGGAATATTGCAAGAATTGAGCCATACCCAATCTCCTAGTGCAAAGGCTGGGGCCAAAGTGCAAAGTCAATCTGCTTGTGCCTTGTAGCACTGGTTTTCTGCTTTGAGGTTGGTTCAAAGTTGCAATTGAAGGGATTGGATGTGGTTAAGTTAATTGGTAGCAGGTTGAGAAGGTGCTACGTGAAGGGAAGAGAAAGTTGGATTTCTACCATAAAGAGTCTGGAAGGGCAAATGTTCTGTGGAGGAATTAGTGGAGTTGTTGTTGGAAAATTTGGCTAATGGGAGCCATTGTGACCAGTTTTCCAGTTGGTAGGAGATGTAAATTTGGAGTTACTGTTTGAGGATCTGATTGACTTGCTTGGTTTTTCCATCAGTTTCCGGGTTGTAAGCTGTTGATAGATTGTGAGTGATCTTCAAATGTTGAAACAGCAAGTTCCAGAAGCTAGATACAAACAAATATCCACAATCACTAATTATTTTATCAGGGAGACCATGCTTTGAGAATACATATTCTATAAATAAATTAGCTAATTCTTTAGAAGAGGCCATCATATTACTGCAAAGAAATAAAGCCATCTTCAAGAAGCAATCTACTACTACTAAAATAGAATCATAACCACTAGAAATAGGTAATTTCAAAATGAAATCCATAGAAAGCAAGTGCCAAAAAATTGGCCAAATTGGAATTGGCTGAAGCAGCCCATACTTCTGGTGTTTTGAGGACTTTTTCCAATTGCAATAATAGCATGCGTTAACATAGTCTTTTACTTCATTGGTCATACCAGGCCAATAGAAGTCACATGGAATCAATTGGTAGGTTTTATCCTGCCCATAATGACCATCAAGTGGAAAATCATGCCTTGACTTGAAGATATCTAACTTAATGCAAGGATTATCTGGTACTACTATACAATTTTTATAAACTAAATAACCATTTTTGTCAATACTATAATCACTATCTAATAAGTTTTCATTCTTGCAAAGTTCTCTACACTTGAGGTTGTCAAGTTTAGCTTGTTCTAGTTCAGAAGCTAGATCTTGAAGATGAGTGATGATCGAACTGATTTTGGCAGACTGGGTTGAGAAAATTTTCCTAACGTTTTCAGGGTTTTTGTTGGCAAAGGTGCTCCCCACTTCTGGGTAAAAATTTTCCCAAAGTAACAAAGCATCAGGGACTACCACTTGTTTCCTAGGAGGGTACGTGATTGTAAAGTTTAACTTGGAGAGATGTTTGGCCCAACGTTCTTGTCTGCTTGTAAGGACTTTTGAGCTCATGAAATATTTCAAAGAATTTGGATCATTTAAGACCTCAAAAGGTTCCATAAGACTCAAAAGGTATGAACACCATTTTTTCAAGCAATAAACAATTGCAAGAAGTTCCTTGTCATGAATCTTGTAATTGAGCTCTGCAGCAAGAATTTTTAAATACTTAAAAGCTATGGGATGAAAAAGAGAAGAAGAGGAGGAAAACTGCAAGATTACTCCTGCAATTGCATAGTTGCTTGCATCTGTTTTAACAATAGTGCAAGCTAGCTCATGAAAGTGAGTTAGTATTGGAGCAGTGATAAATGCTTTCTTCAGAACTTCAAACTCCAAAGCAGCTTGTTCTGTGAAAACAAAATGAGTTTCTTTTTGAAGAAGGTTAGTAAGTTTAAGGGTCTCCTTGGCATCATGCTCAATAAACCTCCTTTACAAATTACTGAAACCAAGGAAAACTTGAAGGGATTTAACAGAGGAAGGTGGGGGCCAGTCCAATATTTGTTGGCTTTTGGCTGGATTCATCAATAGTCCTTGCTGCAAGACTATGACACCTAAAACTTTAAAGAGAAGGAGTATGAAATTTGAACTTAGAGGCTTTTGCAAACATTTCATTCTTGCAAAGTCACTGCAGCACCTCTTGCACTTGTGTGATGTTATCCTTAAGATTTTTTGAGTAGACTAGTATATTGTATATTTTCAGCTTGCCACTATTGCAGAGCAAGCTGCAAAAGTAACAAAAATAACATAAAAATAATAATAATACAATTAACCTAAGAAGGAGTAAGAAAACCATAAATATTTCTAAATAAATGTGTTCTCTACCCAAAATTAGGTAGGGTCACTCACTGACCCCACCCTTGAAATCCAACTCCTTATATTTTTAAATAATTAATGAAAGAAAAACCAAAATACTACTGCTCCATTATTGAGCTTTTTGGCCAATTAAATATTTCACACACATTGTCACGTATAGGTTTCACACCTAAAATTCAGTCAGAATTGAGGTGTTGTGTAATTTTTAGGTTTTACGGGCGGAAATGTGTTTTGTCACAATTCCCACACACAGCCGCAGCAGCCAATGCACCGCGCGCGGCTGAGATACAGCCTTGTCACTCCATCGAGGTTGTGTATGCAGCCCTGGGCCTCTGGCAAGTACGCAGCCACCGGACTATGGGTTGACAAAGTGACAGGTGGCCTGAGAGGCTCAGGTACTGTGTAGACCTGCTACAACCTACACGGGAACATTCTACATATGTAATAAATGTTCCCGTGGATAGTAGACAGTCTAAAAATACATAATATTATATAAAAATACATAAATAATCCTTATTGTTGGATTATTGATAGAAGAATGAATGAATGATGAACAAAGAGGTCTGTCACAGGACCAGCATCAGTTATGAGAATGAACAATAAATGAAAACAAAAGATGAACAAAAGATGAAAAGAAAATAATTAAGAAATGGTGAGAAAGATTTGAAGAAAGAAACAAACATCAAGCAACAGGAAGAGATTGCGGAGTTCCAAGTTCTTCACGAGACGGAGTTGAGAGTGATTTGGTAGAAAATTGGAGTTACAGCAACAGAAGAATTTGAAATGAACCAAGGCGTTAGACGTGGTATAAGAGAAAGAGGGGGCAACGATCACAGTCTTACTAGTCAGAACTTGACAAGATTGTAGGTTGTGGATTTGGGTTTGATGAGTTACAAGAGGTTGAATGGAAGTCAAGGCAGATAGAAGAATAAGAGAAAAGAATAAGATGAAGAAGAAAAGAGAAAAGAAGAGTTGAGGTAGGAGAAGAGTTGAGGTAGGAGAAGAGTTGATTCATGAGAGTGGCCGTATTTGAGGAGTCGAGAAGGACTAGAGTGGTTGGAATCAGGTGCAAGCCCTGTCATGTTCATCCGGAGTGCCGCGCGTAAGGTTGAGAGTAGAGGTGAGTTGGAGATCATTTGTGTGACATGCGGGGTCAATTCATGCTAGAAGTCAAAGGCACGCAGAGATGACAGAGATAATGCAAGAACAAGAAGACTAGAAAAAGGAGGAGAAGAAGACAAATAAAAATAGAAAGAAAAAGGAAAAATAGAAAGAAAAAGAATAAAAAGAAAAAAAATAGAAAGAAAAGTAATGAGAAGAGGATAATAGAAAGACAGTGATGATGAGTTATTTAACACTTATACGTATTTTTTATTTAATATAATTCAAAGTACCAGGAATGTCGAAAATAAGACAATGACAACTTCTAAAAATATATTAAAATACTTTAATATACTTTTATGAGAATTTCTAGAAATCAATATCTTCGTGACATACTAAGAAAACTAATGATGTTAAAATATTACATGAATTCACATGACTTAGGTTTTTAAGTAATTATCTTATTAAATCAACTGGAACTCGAAAATAAGGAGTAAAATCAATATTATGACTTTTACTCCAGTTATATAATACATAATGAGAACTTACCTGACATCAAGATATCCGTAGAAATGTCTATTTATATAATTATTAAATTACTGGGAAAATTTACTAAGGATAATTAATTAAATAATACATAAATAGGACAGATTAGTGTTATTCACACATCCTAATGTCTATTATAAAGTGGAATAATTCCCATACCCTGAGGAATTAGATGCTACCCGTGCTATAGCACTAAGAACACATGACAGGCTACCCCTGGTTACCCTGCTAGCCTTAGTGTCTGTCCCTTTGAGCACCTAAAACCCTCAGAAGGACAATATTGTGACTCCAAAAGCTATAAATAAAGAGCTCTTTTGAGGATATTGATGGGCAGAGACCCAGTTATATTCATATCCAGACACTGTGCCAAGGTAATCAAGTACTTATAAGAGATAAGTAAGTGATTTATGGCAATGTCTGATCAATAATATCCGTCCTCAACCTCTTTTATATCAATTAAAACTGCTGAACAACCTTATAACCCCAGTATACAGGTTTAACCCATCATTGCACGTCTCAAACAGATACACAAAGGATTTAATAATATACCATTGATTTTTATTATCCTTTCTCTGTTGTGGCAGCTTGGCTACAAGTTCCTACCACTCCACCGTGTATTTTATATACATATTATCTTTGGGTAAAATATTCTTTAAACTAAAGAGCCCAAAGTAACCAGGACTACGTGTTTTCATACTGAAATCCCTGAATAGAGGTGTTAAAGATCCCCCATATAATTGTGGCCCCTCTATAAAAATATTTAATAATCAATTTATTCATATTGATTTAAAACAATAAACCATAACCAAACCACTTAACCTTGCAATAAGCTTAATCCAAATATTTTATGGATTTTTGATGCATTTATTAAATAATATATTTATTATTTACTCTATCACCTCTGGTAGCTAAAGGATAGCAAGGGTCTTGGCATCCAGGAGGCTGACATATATTGTCAAGATACAACACAAGGTATTTCTCTACAAGGTCAGAAAAAATGACATTTACAAAATGTTGAAAAGTTGAACGAGCATTGCTGAGGCCAAAGGGCATGACAGTATACTCATAACTGCCAAACCCTTTTCTCATTGTGGTCAAATAATCATGAACTTTTGCAATGCAAACTAGGTTATAGGTGCCTCAAAGTTCTAACTTCAAGAAATAAGGAGCTCCATGGAACAGAGTGAGGAGGTGAAACATAGGCGGTACTGGGTAGGCATTTTTCTGGGTTACCTGGTTCAGTTTCCTGGAGTCAAAACAAAGGCAAAGTCCACCATCTTTTTTCAGAAAAAATAATACAGGTGAACAGGTGTTTGAATTGCTTGGTTGAAGAAATCCTTTGGATAAATTTTCCCCAATGTATTCTTGAAGCGCAATTGATTCCTGCTTCAAGAGAGAGTAGACTGTTCTGGGTGCCGGTATTGGGCCAGTAAGTTTGATCTTTTGATTGCAAGAAAGGGATGGAGGAAGTTTATCTGCCTTTAAAGCTGAAAAGACGTCAGCAAAGTCATGATAAACCAAAGGTAATGACTCTTGAATGATTTCTAAATCTTCAATCTTGTCATCTTTGAGCACGGGATTCAAAATGCATGCATGATGGAAGAGGATTAGGGAGCTCAAAATACACCTTTTGGTTGGTGCCTGTTTCTCTTTGAAGAAACAAGGAAGAGGTAAGTTGGATAAATAAGCAATAAATACTAAATCTGAAGAGGGAACTTGGGAATGAAGGTCATGATATTGCAAATCTCCCAGAGCAAAAGTGTCATCCAACTCAATGACAGTGTCAGGTAGGCTTTTTAATTCCTTTTTGATGGAAGGGTTAGTTTCCTGGGGTTGCAAGGTTCAAAGGTTAATTACTCCTTCTTTCCAATTCACATCAGGATTCCAGTGGACTAGGAAATCATGGCCTAGAATGGTATCATCCATTCCGGGAATATCCAAAACAAATAAATCCCATTCAAAGCTGGGGAAATTAGAAAATTCAAAGGTCCATTTTGCCTTTTGGGAAAACCAATGAGACGGCTCAGTTGCACTACTTACTAAATAGATAGGGAACTTATTTATTTTGGAACGTGTAAGGTGTTTGGAAGTGGAAAAAGATTCACTTATAAAAGAAAAATTAGCCCCAGAATTGATTAAAACTCAATAAGGGTAGTTGTTGGAATGAAAAAGGAACAATCTTGAACTGGGAAGACCTAGTGACTTGCAAGTGCAAAGATTGACTTGCTGTAATTTAGATAATGTGTAGCCTTCCTTGAAAGTTTCAGGAAAACTACAAGCCAATTTTTTGACTGTTTAGCCGCTTCACGCGCTAGCCACTTTGCACAACTATTGAAATCATGTTTACCTCCACAATACATACATAACCCATTCATTCCCCTCCTTAACTGTTCCTCATTCCAGAGAATCCCAGTTTCTTTATCCAGGATCTTTGGAGTTTTGGTGATGGAATTTCCTTTTGGGTTGAAGTGCAAGGTTGGATTTGGTCTGAATTGCTTTGTATTCTTCAATGATTTTTTTAAGGATTTGTCCATCTTTGGAGCCAAAGTTGACAGTCAATGGTTGTTTTGTCAAGAGCGGTTCTTGTTTTGATAACCATTATCTATCTCAATCACCCAGTCAATTAACTGCTGAAGGGACGTTGTCTTATGTCCCCCAACTGCAAGTTGTTCAATTAGGCGTGCTGGTAAACCTTTTCAAAAATGAAATAAAAGGGCTGCCTCTTTACATTAGATGCAAGATTGCAGAGTTTGAAAATTGGAAATATAAATGGAGGCTCAACTATTTTCCTTCATTAGTAGATTATTGAGTTTGTATTCAGCATTTCAAACTACATTATGGTTGCCAAACAGGGTGAACAGCTGCTGCTCAAACTTGTCCCAATCATTGAGAATACAAGTGGGGCTATTATTATCTAATATTTTGAGGTAAGGTTTGAACCACTGCAAGGCTCTTCCACCAAGGAAGGAAGATGCATACATAACTCTAGGTTTATCAGTAGGGAAATTGTCAGGATTGTTTGAGAAGACAATTTTGCAGGACTGTAGGTAGGATCTAAGCTTATTAGGGTATTCCCCAGTAGAATGATCAGGCTGCTTCATGCCCAGGGAGCAAAAACTAGGACAACTTGGGCTGGATTGCAAGGCAGTTTGGTTAGGTGCCTGGATCAGAGTGGTGAGTAAGGTTGAAGCACTAGTTTTGGGAGAATTAGTGCGAGCCTGCAATCTACCACAAGTCAAGGTTTCATTGGAAGAGTCTTCAATTTCTTCAAGAGGGTACACTTCTTCCCAAGAGAAAGCAAGGGGATCATCAAGAGGTTCTACCAAAGGAGATTTAGAAGAAGGGACAGGATATAAAGGTTGTCTGGCCCAAGAAGTGCTGGATCTCCCTACCCAATGGATATCATCATTGTAAGGGGTGAGGGAATTGTTCCCGGTTGAGCAAGTACGTGACATTGTAAAAGAAATCTATTATAGGTTGGCAAGCTACAATAGATGAGCTGAGTTAGTTAATTTACTGTCACATGACCTCCCCATGTACTATTGGGAAATCTTAGATGATTGTTAGCACAAAAGGAAAGCTGAGTGCAAGGTCAAGTGCAAGTTAGCAAGGGCTAACTGCAAAGTGCAAACTTATGGTGGAGTAACTTAACACACAGCAAGAGGGATGAATGTTCCAATGGAAGGAAACCAAACCCAAGCCCAATGTCATGACTGGATTTAGCAAATGCAAGAAGGTATGAAATTATCTAACTGTGGAAACAATCCCCAGGCAAGCAGAGTAGCCTTTATAAGGTAATCCAAAATGACTAGATACAACATGATTGGTGGTCAACCACAGTTTTGAGCTATGAGGCAATGAATGGCATGAGAGGAAAACAAAATAACAGTATGAAAGTTTCCAAGGTCTTAGTGTAAGTGCAAGACAATAGGAGACAAATGTATTAGAGTTTAACAGTTGAGACATGATGGAATGACTTCACAAGTAATGCAAATATGAAGGTGTAGTTTATGCAGGGTATGGGACTAGTCCATTTTCGAACTATACAGTTGAGGTGGCTTGACTAGCATGAGTGCAAAATAGCAAGAGCATGTGACTGGAAATGGGAACCAAAGGATTATTGATACCCAGGGTGAAAAGGCAGAGCTTGAATGGATGGTTGACCAAGGCAGAGATGACTGCAAGGTTTGCAAGTTGCTGCTGAGTCAGTTTTCAAGAATGGAAGGTTGTTATGCAAGCCAGAGTTGATAAGCCAAAGGCGCCATTGATGTTGTGCTTCTATTTTTTCACGCTTATGGACTGAGGTAGATAGTACTGAGTGGGAGGACAATAATCCTTAAGCTCCAAGCGTGACACTGTCCCACCCCCAGAGCTACCAATAATACTGCTGCTGCTGTTTTTGCTAATACTACTAGGACTACTACTACCACTAATATGATCCCTAATACTAATACCACCATCCCCTCCAACTCATCATCCGCTCAACTCTCTGGCATTCCCACCACCCTGGCTAGAATTACTTCAACCGCTCCTAACTATCTCAATTTATTTCCAGATTATTAATCACCAATATCTCATCAAGACTTGCTTTGGTGCCTGGTTGGTGCAATCATCCTCCAGGTTGCATCCATAATCATCCAACTCAAACCTCCCACCATCACAGCTTGAGCCTATTTGTGACGCACTTCCCTCCATGTAGACGCGCAGGCAGAGTTATCACAATTGTGATAACTCCCTGGGGCACAGTTTCCCTGATTGGGATAAATGCCTGTAGTCTCCCAGGCCAAATGACTGCACAACTAAATCAGGGGGGTCCACTCCACACAACCATTTTCACAATCCCCTCCACTCATCCTTTCTTGCACCAACAATCCCCAACTTCAATTCATCCATTTTTCAACCAAACATTTACAGATGCCCCTCAAGACCAAGCAAATAAATTGTTTGGACCAAACAATTGATCAATCCAGCCCCAGAAATCCTTTTATCAAGAACAATGGCCAACTCATTCCCAGAACTTCCAATCAAAAAAACCACCTGCAATCTTTCTCTGGACCACAACCAAGTGATTCATTTCTCCTCTCCATAACCAAAAGGGAGACCATTAGAATATCAGGAAATTGGACAACAATCTGGGATAAAATCAATGGACAAAGTCCATTGCTTACCACCTAGGCCACAGAAAAGTCTGAAAGTGGATCCAGAGTGTATGTCAAGACCATTTCCACTTCCCAAATCCCAACAATTCTTTGAGTTTTTTTACCATCTTATGGACTCCAATCTTATCACATTTAGTTTTTTTGCTGCTAGTGATAGATAGTCAACACCAATTCAATCAATGAAGTGAAAAAATGTAAGTCTTTTGCCTCACCGTCATTTCTCTTCATTTTTATCCATGCTATGCTCTGGGTGTTGGTGCTGTTGGCTTGAGCATCATTCAGGCCCGTCCATTCATTTGTGTGAGCTGAATTATTGGATGGGGGACTTTGGGGAAGCCCCATTCTATGGTCTGGGGGTTAGCTATTTTGGCTTGAGAATCATTCAGGCCCAGCCATAAATTTGGATTAGCTGAAGCATTGGATGTTGTGCTTTGGGGAAGCCCCATCCTATGGTCTGGGGGTTGGTTCTTCTGGCTTGAGAATCATTCAGGCCCAGCAAACCTCAAAAACAAGACTGGAGCAAGTGAATTAATATAGGGGGATTTTCCATCACAATATAAAATGCTGATGATGTTTTTTTTCCTTTGTAGACAATATAAATCAGAAAAAAGAAGATTCAGACCATTTAAAAATTGTAAACAATGGGAATCTGTTCAAAAAAGAGCTTCAGCCCCTTTTTTCCAGCTTAAGTTCATTGGGGGAATATCATTCTGATGCAAACATCTCACATCACCTGCCTATGATTCCAAATTCAGTGGAAAGAATATTCTTCTATCATCATCTTCCATTAAACTGGCAGTTTGACCCAGCTCCAGATGCAGTCTTGAAATCCTGGACAACCTTGCAGGTGTATCAATGCATCTCTCATGTTAATTTTATCATTGCACCTCAATCTCAACTGGAATTCTGCAAGGTCAAATTTGTCCCTTTTTCTGGAATGCTGAATTCTTAAATCAGTTGGTGGAAGAAACTGGTTTTTCATCTCTTGAACAAAGCCAACTATGTGAAGAAATTCTGTACCGATGGCGCTCAACTAGGTGGGTTAATGTGGGCTGGTGGATGGAGGAAATGCTCAAGACAGAATGATGTCTTTGGATGATATTGTTCCATTCAGAGATTGTGCAACATGATGCAATCTAAAAATTACTCTCCTTAAAATGGAGCACTGAAGATCAAAAAAGCATGCCAATTCATTTCAAAGCAACCCCATCATTTGGCACCAGGGATTTTTGAATCATATCAAGAATAAATGATTCAAAACAACCTGTCATCCATACCTCACATCGAGTATAAACTTCAATTTGATGCTTTAGATTTTTCTACCTTTTTAAATTTCACTATTTATGGCTTTTTTAACTTTCCCCAAGCAGATACCAATCCTAACAACTGGACACTGGTATGCTGGGTTCCTATCTTCAGGCCAAGAAACTCACAAGCAGGTGACCCAATACTTTCAGATGCAGGCTTTGATATGGTGGGGGTCCACTTTTCATTTTGTGATTTCCAATTTTATTTAGACTGGAATTCATTACTTGGGTTTACAGTATGTTTTTTTAGATCCACTCATGTCCAGCATCAGACTTTACCTGGGCATTCTCCTTCCAACCGCCATACCCAAATTGTTTCTTCATGTCAAATTTCTCAAAAAATGTCAGATGATGTTGTAGCCTTTTTAAATCAATCTGTTACAAATAAATATATTGGCAGTCAAAATGCTCAGCTATCAAATTTGTATACAATAATTTTATTTTTGTTCCAACCAGCTTTTAACATTGAGAATCTATTTTTCCATTTTAAGATTGTTTTCTAAATTTTAATTATATTCCTCATAAACAAAATCACCAGGTGGTCTAGTATCAAGGTGATCCATTGAGGATTAGACAATTACTTGGACATACTTCTATTTCGCTAATTTTGGAAATTTATAATCAAATATCTGTCCATTGGTCATTAAATTAGTTGAGTGCATGTGTGCATCACCCAAATGAATGCCGTAGCATGGTTAAATGAAATGTGAATTGAATACACAATTCTCATTGTCAAACACAAGAAAATATGTCCCCTTCATTTATGGCCAAAGGTCTGGGGGACCCACTTGGGCCAAATCAAAATGCTCTTAAAATCATCTCCCTGAATTTTTTCTATTGTAGAAATATAGGATACACATGATGTAGAAATATAGGATACACATGAATCAATAGTTACAAACCAAAAAAACAAAAGACTTTTTCCATACTCAGATCAGAAACTCTTCACAATTATGTATATTTTTCATATCAGAAACTTCTGAAAGAATTTCTTAAAGGAATACCCAGTTTCCTCCTTGTCCCTCTTCAAATTTCTATGTAGGTAAACTGGAATAAATATTTCAAATAAATTTCAAGTTCAATTTTTGTTGCTGTTAAATAAATGTGTCCCTGATGCATGTATCAGAATCCTATCATTGTGTCCCCCAGACCTTTTTCCATAGATCAAGGGACCTCTCTCTTAAACTACAAAAGAAGGTAAATTGGAATCAAAATATTCCAGTATCCTAAATAGATTTAACCTGAACCATCAGAAAACTTGGTAAGCTTTTGTCTTTTCAGTGTGTGATCTGGAATTGTCCAAATTTAATTAATATATTTGAAACCAAAGGGGATTCAACCACTAATCCAACACAATTCATGTATTTGAAATTTTACTTACACTGTTACATTTTACAATACTGGATTTTCTCTATAGCTTAAACAATGAGGACTCAAAATACATATGGCTTTTCATTTCCCAAACCTTCAAATTTTATGGAATATGCTTTTTCTACTCTTTCTAAAACCTTGTCTCATGCAAATGTGATCAATGTGAAAATATTCCAAAACTCCTTTCCCATGAACTTGGGTAATGCATTGATTTCTGGTGTTACTGTGAATTTGCAGAATGATTTTATTTGAAGATGCACCAATTATAGTCCCCATGATCCAGGAATATGATGAGACAAAAAATAATTTAAAGGTGAAAGGAGAAAAATTCTGAAAGCCAAACAACTTGAAAGCGGGTCTTCCTGCATTGGTCCTGGTGCATCAAACGCATATGCTTACAAAACCCTATCCCCTGAAACACAACTTAGGCCAATTAAGTCCTACACACCATTTTTTTCCCACGCTATATAATGCCCTCACCATTACCCACTTTCAGTAACCACCTCTCCAATAATTCCACATTGATGGGCTACCAACTAAAGTAAAAATTTCATCTTATAAGCATCAAATCCTTGCCAGGAATCCCAGTTTAAATCAATGGCCAGCCCATCAGTCCACCTTAATTATTTTCCACCACAACAAACCAAAGTTTCACCCAATACCACCCCTCCGCCATGTATGTTTGACAGTTTCATCACTATTTTGTCAAAGGCCATTAAAAATGATAATTAATGTTGATGTTGCAGTCTTATTGTGACCCAGCTCAAAATTATATCCAGGAAAAAATTCCCCCACAATTCCAAGAAATCTCTAGAGCAGCTTTGCCCAAATCCCCCCAGCTACTTGTATCAGCAGGACCTGTTCTTCAAACTGAAATGGTTGAAATATCTCCGGAAGACTTTGACAAAAACTTGAAAGCAGCATAATCAGCAGGATGCCAATTTCTCAAATCTTATCAGAAGCTCAAGATCAAAAAAAGCTGGAAACAGCATGCTCATGCACTGGCACAGACTATACAATGATCAAAACAAGGTATGTTGCAAAGATGATCACTTCTGATGACACAAACTCTGAACCTTTTGCAAAACTTGACTACAGAATATGAGGAGACTGGGGAAATCCCCCCTGAGGAATCAATGAGAATTCAGTCTGGGTCTTATCAGTCAAGCTATTCTGTTCTGAGAATTCAGATACAAAAATTGAAGATATTAATGTGTGGGCCATCATAAAACCTGACTAGATACCTCTCTGATGAACAGGAAGACCCATTTCTGCGTAGAAAATCACCAACAAAATCAGCCCACTCCCAGAGTCCATCTGAATATCAACAGCCATCTAGCCCATACATACAAAATACCCCCAGTGAAAATGTGTTTTCAACTTATAATCCACTCACTGGCACAATCTCACCAAAAGAATTCTTTGAACCCCTGCACCAACCTATGCCAATTCCTTGTATGCAGGTTTCTGCAAAATCAAACTTTATTTTCCAGAGATGGAATTTTACCCAATGCAGAAAACAACAATGATACCAATGTTTCAAATCAACCACCACCTCTCAACCCTCAACCAAATTTAACCCAACTAAACTCCTTGCTACTTTCTTTCAATCAGGATCCAGGGTGGGGTCACCCAAATTATGAGCAATCTTTGTTCCACTTTTGCTTACCATTTAATTCACATTTGAACTCAGATATTTGCATTGATTACTAACAGATTCAACTAATTTTTCTAGTTTATCAGGAAGCACCAGCTTTCATTATAGACAATCACAAGGACCATCAAAACCCTGCTCCTTCTTATAAACAACAGGAAACAACTAACACCATAAGCCCCCAAATTACCACAAAACCTGCTGTGGACACTGGTGGCCTCAATTCAACAGTGCCTTCCTCCTCAACAGGTTTGTCCACTTCAGTTTGGATCCTTTCCATTATTATTTTTTGAGTTATAAATAAGTTTTGTGACTGATTGAAACAGAAATCAACCAATTGGAATCAAATAATTGTGCAATCCCCCAAGTTTCTATCATCACTAACAAAGATGCTAAGATGGAGGTTTTCCAGCTCTACCAGAAATATAAAAACACTCCTTTGAGCTGGAAAAATTTCAGGTATACCTGGGGATCTATCAATCATTTTTCACAAATTTGTGCAAGAGCCATTACCAAATCAATCCCCAAAAACCAGCCTTTCAACTTTCAAAGGACTTCCTTCTCTTAAAAAACATGGATAAAGACAATTGCTAGTCTAGGCATGGTTCTACTATACTATTGTTCCAAGTTCATAAATAAACCCAGGCTCAAATACTAAAAATGTTCATTTGTTATCAACATTTCCTTAGCACATAAATTCCTTCATCCTGATGATGAAAAACCTTGGATATGCTCAGATATATTATATTATAATATTCTCACATCCTTTTGTAACCAATACTCAAATTCACAGCCAAACAACTTCATCTAACCTTACAAGAAAACAAATCATCCTGAGTCTCAGTTGGTCATCTTTTTTTATTGCCTACAACATCCACCCCCAATGTTATACCCAAAGTGGGCAAGTTTAATAGCTGCTTTGGTTGAACTCACTTCCAATACACTCTACCAACCAGAAACCCCAACCACAACTGAATATGGTGAAACACTGTGTCAAGGTGTGTCAGTCCTGAAATATTTGAAAAAGCTAAAAAAACAGTTTCAACATTTGACGTGGAGGGGCAGGAAGTTGAAGACACAAACCAGTTGGAAATACTGTCCCACGCCATAGATGTTCTGGAGGAAATATTTCATTTGATCATAGATGTCTTCATGGTTTACATAATATTTCAAATTCACTCACAGAGCAACCCTCCAATGACAGATTCTGAGAAAAAAAGGAAGCAACATGAGTTGAAAAAAAAGAAAAAGGAAGGGCGCTCTCCTACGTCACTTGAAAAAACAGCCAGAAATAAATACAACAAGATTACCAATTGGAAGTTCCAGGACTTCCAAAATTCTCAAAACTACCAACCATTGGTTTAATTTATTCTTGCTGGAGTTTTTCAAATATTCATTACCTCACAAAACCATTTTTTTCTATCCAAGTCTGATTGCATGCTCTTTCTGAAAATAATTTCATCCATCAACCTTCAAACTGACATTGATTTTTACCCTTCAAATCCCATGTGTAAAAACATTTCCCAATACTTTGTTTCCCTATTCAAATCACTTTTCAAAAGTCTCCATGACAAAGCTGAAGTCCCCAAGCCTCCAAAACGCCATGAACTTGCAAGGTGTATTACACTAGCTTTCTTGAATTTTTGGAAAAGCAAACAACCAACTGCCCAGTTTTTTACTCCACAGTATTCTGACCAAATTTTTCATAGTGCTTGAAATATTTCAAACCTTTGATTTATCATTTCAAATATATTTAATAAAATATTAATTACCACAGGCTGTTAGATAGCACTGCAAATCCCCACCATTGTCATTTAGATTTTAAAAAAGTGAAAAATATGAACCAAACTTGTGATTTTGACATCAACCATAATTATTGATGAGTTAATTGGATCAAGTTTGAAAAAATTCATGTTCATGGAGATAAGGTATTGATACAAATTTCATCATCCTTCTTGTTTAATGATACAATTAATATGTAAGAAAATTTCAGTTCCTAATGTATAACACAAAAAAAATCAATCTCTTTCAATATTTTTTATAGAGAATTATGGTAGATTTGTTTTTTTAAAAATGAATAAGCAAGAAAAGACTGATTTTTTAATGAGAATTTAATAATTTGCTGTTATTCAAACCATTTCTAAATATCAAAGCATGTTTTTAAAGAAGTAATCATTATTCATTCAAACCATTTAAGCATTTTTTTGCTTGATTTACTTCTTTTTCTTCCAAGAGAATTAATTAGCATATTTTGTCTTGGCGCTCAACATGGCCAAAGTGAATATCCATCTGAATCTACACATCTTCTCACATCCTCCAATTTAACAACCTAAATACAAACACATCAATGATGAATTTTGAAATGGTACTAAGGAATTATTAAAAGTTTTACCTTGACAAGAAATTTGCTGATATGATCACTTGGAGACCCAAATTCTTTGATCATTATATTCTGGCTACGCTGAAGTGCCATCATGAACTTTTGGGTTTCTGTATCAAATCCTTGGAGCCTAATCTTGATTGGCTATAATTTTTAGATGATTTCAATAGTAAACATGATCAGTCAGATAAAAATACTGTGAGGGCTTGCCTTGTCTAATAAATAATCAACAGCAGAAACCAATCCACTCATGAAAATTTGGCAATCAATGTTTACTTCCACAAAATACAGCTTTCCCCATACCTGCAGTGGTGGAAATTTGTCATCAAGATCCAAATCACTAATATGGGAAACCCAGCCATGGCTTTCTACTGTAATTTGAGGAGTAGCCAATTTTTCGGATATTAAGATCTTTCCCAAAAAGAATATCTCCAGGTCTGACTGGTCCAAATTTAATTCATGTAATTTCCATTGGGACATATTTTACCTGCTTCTTTCAATTTTGTGATAGAATGATCCTATATTTCTAGATGACTCAAAACCAGCATATGCTGTGAAGGAAATAAAAGAATATGAGAAACACACGATCTAGAGAGAGAGCAGTTTGAGAAAAGAAAAAAGATGGAAAGAAATCCTACAGCTTGACCCTAAAGAGTACTGAGATATGCAGCATCTTTAGGATAGAAAAAACGATGGATAGAAGAGGTTGGGTGAAGAGGACATGAGAAATGGTCTTGGAGTGACGGACAGAATGAATGAGAAGAGCAGATTAGAGGTGATCCTATTGAGAGACTTTGAAGGATCTGAGTCTTACCAGTAAGGGACTTGTAGGCAGGGCGATCGCTGAGGTGAGAATGGATTGGGGGTCATGTTGGTGTAAATTGAGGAGTAGGTTGGTTGAGGAGAGAGACAAGAAGGAAAAAAGAAAGGAGAAAAGATAAGAGAGAAAGCAAAAGAGAAAAGATAAGGAAAGAGGCAACACCATCATCAAAAAGGAAACCAGAGAGGAAGAGGAAAGGAAAGAGAAGATTCTCCAAGATTGTATCCGGGGATACCCTTTCCGGGTAAAGGAGGAGGCGCGCAGAAGGCGAGAGCACGCAGAGAGTGAGAGAATCTTAATACCCCTGGTGACTGGTAAGAGGAGGGGAGGATTGCCTATGGCAAGATTCAGGAGAAGACTTTTTGTTGGAGGAGATTGAGGGAGAGGAGAGAGGATGATTTTGTGAGGGGATCTGCAATCATGGTGTTGGTCGGAATGAGAATCAGATTGTATTTAGAGAGAGTAGGCCTAATAATAAATAATAAATAATAAATAATAAATAATAAATAATAAATAATAAATAATAAATAATAAATAATAAATAATAAATAATAAATAATAAATAATAAATAATAAATAATAAATAATAAATAATAAATAATAAATAATAAATAATAAATAATAAATAATAAATAATAAATAATAAATAATAAATAATAAATAATAAATAATAAATAATAAATAATAAATAATAAATAATAAATAATAAATAATAAATAATAAATAATAAATAATAAATAATAAATAATAAATAATAAATAATAAATAATAAATAATAAATAATAAATAATAAATAATAAATAATAAATAATAAATAATAAATAATAAATAATAAATAATAAATAATAAATAATAAATAATAAATAATAAATAATAAATAATAAATAATAAATAATAAATAATAAATAATAAATAATAAATAATAAATAATAAATAATAAATAATAAATAATAAATAATAAATAATAAATAATAAATAATAAATAATAAATAATAAATAATAAATAATAAATAATAAATAATAAATAATAAATAATAAATAATAAATAATAAATAATAAATAATAAATAATAAATAATAAATAATAAATAATAAATAATAAATAATAAATAATAAATAATAAATAATAAATAATAAATAATAAATAATAAATAATAAATAATAAATAATAAATAATAAATAATAAATAATAAATAATAAATAATAAATAATAAATAATAAATAATAAATAATAAATAATAAATAATAAATAATAAATAATAAATAATAAATAATAAATAATAAATAATAAATAATAAATAATAAATAATAAATAATAAATAATAAATAATAAATAATAAATAATAAATAATAAATAATAAATAATAAATAATAAATAATAAATAATAAATAATAAATAATAAATAATAAATAATAAATAATAAATAATAAATAATAAATAATAAATAATAAATAATAAATAATAAATAATAAATAATAAATAATAAATAATAAATAATAAATAATAAATAATAAATAATAAATAATAAATAATAAATAATAAATAATAAATAATAAATAATAAATAATAAATAATAAATAATAAATAATAAATAATAAATAATAAATAAGAAATAAGAAATAAGAAATAATAAATAATAAATAATAAATAAGAAATAAGAAATAAGAAATAATAAATAAGAAATAAGAAATAATTAATAAATAATAAATAATAAATAATAAATAATAAATAATAAATAATAAATAATAAATAATAAATAATAAATAATAAATAATAAATAATAAATAATAAATAATAAATAATAAATAATAAATAATAAATAATAAATAATAAATAATAAATAATAAATAATAAATAATAAATAATAAATAATAAATAATAAATAATAAATAATAAATAATAAATAATAAATAATAAATAATAAATAATAAATAATAAATAATAAATAATAAATAATAAATAATAAATAATAAATAATAAATAATAAATAATAAATAATAAATAATAAATAATAAATAATAAATAATAAATAATAAATAATAAATAATAAATAATAAATAATAAATAATAAATAATAAATAATAAATAATAAATAATAAATAATAAATAATAAATAATAAATAATAAATAATAAATAATAAATAATAAATAATAAATAATAAATAATAAATAATAAATAATAAATAATAAATAATAAATAATAAATAATAAATAATAAATAATAAATAATAAATAATAAATAATAAATAATAAATAATAAATAATAAATAATAAATAATAAATAATAAATAATAAATAATAAATAATAAATAATAAATAATAAATAATAAATAATAAATAATAAATAATAAATAATAAATAATAAATAATAAATAATAAATAATAAATAATAAATAATAAATAATAAATAATAAATAATAAATAATAAATAATAAATAATAAATAATAAATAATAAATAATAAATAATAAATAATAAATAATAAATAATAAATAATAAATAATAAATAATAAATAATAAATAATAAATAATAAATAATAAATAATAAATAATAAATAATAAATAATAAATAATAAATAATAAATAATAAATAATAAATAATAAATAATAAATAATAAATAATAAATAATAAATAATAAATAATAAATAATAAATAATAAATAATAAATAATAAATAATAAATAATAAATAATAAATAATAAATAATAAATAATAAATAATAAATAATAAATAATAAATAATAAATAATAAATAATAAATAATAAATAATAAATAATAAATAATAAATAATAAATAATAAATAATAAATAATAAATAATAAATAATAAATAATAAATAATAAATAATAAATAATAAATAATAAATAATAAATAATAAATAATAAATAATAAATAATAAATAATAAATAATAAATAATAAATAATAAATAATAAATAATAAATAATAAATAATAAATAATAAATAATAAATAATAAATAATAAATAATAAATAATAAATAATAAATAATAAATAATAAATAATAAATAATAAATAATAAATAATAAATAATAAATAATAAATAATAAATAATAAATAATAAATAATAAATAATAAATAATAAATAATAAATAATAAATAATAAATAATAAATAATAAATAATAAATAATAAATAATAAATAATAAATAATAAATAATAAATAATAAATAATAAATAATAAATAATAAATAATAAATAATAAATAATAAATAATAAATAATAAATAATAAATAATAAATAATAAATAATAAATAATAAATAATAAATAATAAATAATAAATAATAAATAATAAATAATAAATAATAAATAATAAATAATAAATAATAAATAATAAATAATAAATAATAAATAATAAATAATAAATAATAAATAATAAATAATAAATAATAAATAATAAATAATAAATAATAAATAATAAATAATAAATAATAAATAATAAATAATAAATAATAAATAATAAATAATAAATAATAAATAATAAATAATAAATAATAAATAATAAATAATAAATAATAAATAATAAATAATAAGTAATAAGTAATAAGTAATAAGTAATAAGTAATAAGTAATAATTAATAATTAATAAATCATAAATAATAAATAATTATAAATTATATGGAGTAGTGTATGGGCCCCCACGCGTTGAGGGGCCCTACACAGCTCCCACATGTCTTGTGGGACCCTACACGACTCGCGCAGGTTGTGTGGGGCCCTACACGACTCTCACAGGCCGTGTGGGGCCCTACACAGCTCCCACACGACTCCCACAGGCTGTGTGGGGCCCTACACGGCTCCCGCAGAACTGTATTAGTGAATTTAACATTACCCAAAAAATTAAAATAAATATAAATATAAATATAAATATAAATATAAATATAAATTTAAATTTAAATTTAAATATAAATATAAATTTAAATTTAAATATAAATATAAATATAAATATATATATAAATATAAATATATATATATATATATATATATATATATATATATATATATATATATATATATATATATATATATATATATATTGAACTAAATTAAATTTAAAACAAATTAATTCACATCATTTCAACAAATCAATCAATAAACCTCAAAAAAGAGGAATTTAATTCAGCCTCAATGGACTAGCCCTGAATTAAATAGTCCAAAAAAAACCAAGTTCAACTTGTGTTAAGCTGATCCCATCATAAGATGTAAAAAGACTTCTTAATATGGCATCAGCCCAACACAAATTTAACTTATTTCATTGGACCAGTGCAGACCTAAATCAACCGCCCTCCTGAAAAAAGAAAAAAAGAAAAAGAAAAAAAAATAGGGCTAGTCCATTGAGTTGGACTTGATACAATTCCACCTCAATGGAATAGCCCTCAATTGAAAACACCCAAAAAAAAATTAGGTTCAATTTTTGTTAAGCTGGTCCCATCATAAATATAAAAAATACTCCTTATGATGGGATTGGCCCAAAAAAAGTTGAACTGAATTACCAATAAAATATCATTTAAAACACTCAAAATAATTATTTTAACTCAAAAGGCTCATCATAATTATGTTCAAAACGTGATAACCTTTTATACTAATAGAGGTACAAGATCAGCATCAAAGTTACATGTTGGGTCAAACCTAAATGATGAAATGAAAACCCAAATGATGAAATGAAAACCCAAATGATGAAATGAAAACCCCAATGATTAATTTATATGATTTCTATAAATTTGAACACAAATCAAGTTGATCTTTGGGATGATCAACCCAACAAGAATCTTTATTTGAAGTCAAAGAACAAGGTTTTGAAACAATGGGTGGGATTTGAATCATATCTCCCTCAATTCATAAATGAACCCATTGGTTATTTTTTACAAAGGAAATGAAAATTGCCTCTGATGGTTCTTTTACACCCATTTTCATAGTATCATAAGTACAAAATGAACCTAATTAAATGAAAAAAATTGTGCTTGCATAATTATCTGCTATTATTTGACCAATATCAAACTTTGAAAGCCGTTTTGAAGAGGGAATCTTTTCATTGATGTCTTAACATCAATTCTTTGGTCAATCTTTTATATCTCTTTAATTCCACCATGGGTCTTAGCATAAAATAACTTGTTTTTCTTCAATTTTTCTATCTTTTCCCTTTTGAGTTTGAACCATCTGTTTTCATCATAACCAAGTGATTTAGCAATGACTCTAAATCTGCAATTACCATTGCCAACAGGATCCCAAACCTCACCCAAGAACTTCTGAATTTCTTGGGTATTTTATTGGGGTATTTCACCCTTGGTTCATACAATCAAAACTCACTTAGTCAATTTTCAAATCACATTAATCAAATCAATACTCACCAAAGATGAGCTTCTGGTTGACCCCCCCTGCTCATCTTCTTCCTCAGATGAGGATTTCAATTCCAAATAAGCAATTTTAATTCACTTTCAGTCTCTTCCTCTGAAATATGAAATTCAGATTCTGAGCCTGAGGACTTGGTATATAACCATCATTTCACCATCAGTTCATTGAACCTTAAGAATGAAAACTTCTCAAAATAAAAGACTTACAATTTTTGGTTGTTTTTAGTACCCTTCTAACCTGCCTTTTACTCGCAATTTACTTTTCAACATTTTCAAATCTTGAAATTTCACAAAAGGTGTCTTTCAATTTGGAAACCGTGGCTAGACTGCAAGACTTATGGCTTGAGCCTTGGCTTAACATCAAACATTGTTGCATTCTTGACCAGGGACTTAAGAAGTTCCACTTGAACTTCTTCAGGTTGTCCCATAATAATTGGACTCAGATTTTAAAATAATTGAGAAGAGTCAAGCACTTGATCAGTGTGAATCTTTCAAAAAGCAAAACTGTCACTCATCTGTAAACCCATTCAGGAATCATAAATCAAAAAGAATCCATCAAAAAGAAATTCAAACAATCCAAAAATCCAACTGACTGGAACTAAAAGGTTTATATATTAACCTCCACTGAGCATGAACATCCCCAGGCACAAAAGATCCTCTCAATTCTATTATTTCTCCTAATATTTGGGAAAAGGGCAAGCCCATTTTCTTGGAATATGACTTGGTGTACTTTGGCCATCATTATCACAGTTTAACTCCTCAAATTGTCCCCCAATTATTTGAATTGCCTAAATTAACAATTATTATCCCAAAGTTGACAGTTCTGTTAGAAGAACTTTTCCTAACTTTATTCAAGTGCTGTTAAGTATTGCATGCACAGATATGATTTAGCCTTCAATTTTTCCATCAAGGTTTTTCAACACATCCAAAATTTTCCCCAATGAACTCACAAGTAATTTTTTGAAAGTAGCATTGGCCCCTTCTCCCTGAGACATTTTTTATTTCCAAATTTAGGATTGACACAAGTCCATGTAGTTATGGGAAAATTTAATTTTCCATATACTTGAGCGCATCCTCATGGTCTTTCAAGAAACACTGTATAAAAGTTTCAACATGGCAAATCTCAGCAGAGATGAACAGAAGAAGCAACAAATTGGCGTACTCTGAGTTCTCCATCATTGATTTCTTCCTCCCCCTTGTTTTCAGAGGCCCCATAATTTGCCCACAGAGACATAAAACCTTTCCATCCTTCATTTTCATTACTGAATCAAACTTTGCAATTTTCTTGAATATTTTTAGACAAGTGCCAAAATCACAACTGTCTGGATGACTCAGGTAAACTATGTTGAATAGCATGAATAATTCATTTTTCACAGTACGTCACAAAGACAGGAATCTTCTCAGGATCATAAGCCAACTCATTAAGTGCATTCACAGCTCAAATGTAGAACTCAAACCTCAGTGCATCCTCAACGGAGGAGAATCTCCGTTGTAGCCTTAGATGAACTAAAGCAAGGAATGAAATATGGGCTTGATAAAATTCAACTCAGAATGAAATTGAGAAATATTAATGGTGGATAATACATAGACAATATTACAATCTATTTTTCTAAGCAGAAGTTAAAGCTAGAAGAACTCAATGGAAAAAATTTTATGGGCATTCTATTTGAAGTTCACCAAGAAACCCAGTGGGATTCCAGGTCAAGATTTTGTGGAGAGGGTCACTTAGAGGCTCTGTTATTGACTCATCCTTAGTCTGTAAAACTTTGTAAAAAAACTTCATCATATTGCTTTGTTGGATTTTACTTATAAAACAAATATGTACAAAATCACTCTGTTGCATGTTGTTGGAACAACAGCCAACAGGAAAAATTTAACAAAGGCTTTTATTTTTAAGAAATGTATGAGTTCTACAGTTGGGAGTTTAGTTCATTAAAGGAGTTGGCTCATGATCCAGAGAGGCTTCCCAAATTTTTTGTGAAGGACCAGGAAAAGGCTCTAATTTGTCCCATTGAACATAGCTTCCATGAGTCAATCAGACAGTTGTGCTCCTGGCACTTGTCTAAAAATATTCAAGCAAATTGCAAAGTTTGCTTCAGTAATTACAATAAAGGATGGCAAAGTTTATTTCTCTGTGGGCAAATTATTGGGCCTCTAAAACCAACGGGGAGGCAGAATTCAATGATGTGGAGCTCGGATTAGGCCAATTTATTGTTTCTTCCGTTCATCTCTTCTGCAAATGCTTATGTTGAAACTTGTATACATTATTTTTTGAAATACCGTGAGGATGTGCTTGCATATATTGAACTGATCATTTTCCCTATCAAAGAGACATTTGTAACAGTGTGGGCTTGTGTCAACCCATACTTTGGAAATAGAACAACATCTTGGGTAGAAGGGGCGCATGCTAATTTTAATAACTACCTGTGAATTATTCAGGAAAATTTTGGATGTGTGGAAACATCTGGAAGGAATAATTTATGGGCAAATCAAATCATTTCATGCATCACTTAAAAAATCCCAAATAAATTTAGGAAAAGTTCTTCCAACAGAATTTTTACCTTTGGAATCTAAATTGTGGATTGAGGCAATTCAACTTATTAGGGAACAATTCAAGAAGTTAAAGTGTCACCATGATGGCAAAATATGCAAAAAGTCCTATTCCAAAACAATGGGCTTTCCCTGTTCCCACAGATTAGGAAAAATTCTAGCATCAAGAGGATCTGTCTTGCCTTATGATTTTCATCCTCAGTTGCGGTTAGACTATGAACCTTCCAGTGAAGTAAGTTGGTTTTTTTCAAAGGGTACCAATTATTGGATTGAAATATTAACTATTTTCTTTCTTTTTAAAAGATTGACACAGATCCATTTCTTGATAAATCCCAATCGTTTAACAAGTTGGATTCCATGCTAATGAGAAACCCTCAAGAAGTTAGATTGGATATTTTAAAGTCCTTTTTCAAGTATACATCCACTTTGATTTCCAAGCCAAGGCTTGAGCCAAATTTCTTATGTTCCAGACGCAGTCAACCCAAATTGGAGGCCACTTGTAGTGAACTTTTGAAATTTTAACACGTTGAAAGGGAACTTGAGAGGTAAAAGCATGTTAGAAGGGAACAAAAAGGACCAAACATTTTAAGTTTTTTATTTTTAGAAGTTTTCATTTTTAAGGTTCAATGAACTGCTGCAAAAATTATTTCTGTAGTGCAAGTAAGGCTCTTCATTTGAATTTCATATTTAAGAGGAAGAGACTGAAAGTGAATCAGGATCCCTTCATTTAGGATCTTCTTCCTCTTCTGATGAAGAAGAAGAAGAGGATAAGTCAACCAGAAGCTCATCTTTGGCAAGTATTTTTTTAATTAATGTGATGAGAATGTTGGCTAATTGAGTTTTCATCCAAGAAACCAAAATTTAAATACCTCAATTGGATACCTGGTAACTTACATAAGTTCTTGGGAAAGGTTTGCGATCTGGTTGGTAATGAGAGTTGCAGGTTCACACTCATTGACAAATCACTTGGGTACAATGAGAATGGATGGTTTAAATTATAAAAGGAAATGATTGAAACATTGAGGAAAAATAAGAAATTCTATTCAAAGATACTTGGTTTCAGTAAAGATGTTGGAAAGATAGAACAAAGACTTGATTTTCATGACATCAATGAAAAGATTCCCTCTTCAAAATGGCTTGCAAAGCTAGGCATGAGCCAATTAATAGCCAATTATTATGGAAGACCAATATGTTTAATTTCATTGGATTCATGTTTTAATTATACTCCTATGAAAACAGGGGTAAAAGAAAAATCAGATTCCGTCTTCATTTGCTTTGTCAACAATAATCACTGGGTTCATCTTTTACTTGAGTGAGATATGATTCCAATCCTGTGAATTGTTTCAAAACCTTCTTCTTTGACTTCTAAAAAAGCTTCTGGTTGGGTTGATCATCTCAAAGATCAAATTTAGTTTTATTCTAAGTTATAACCATCATTTCAATTTCATCATTTGGGTTTGGGTTCTGATACTGATCATTTAATTCTATTAATTGAAAGGGTTGTTTTGCCCTTAACATTTTAATGATGAGTTTTTTGAGTTAAAATCATTACTTTGAGTATCTTGAATTAGATTTAATTGGTAATTCATTTCAACTTTTGTTGGGCTGGTCCCATCATAAGGATTATTTTTACTTCTTGTGATGGGATCAGCTTAACACAAGTTGAACTTTTTTTTGGTGTTTTTACTTTAGGGCCAGTCCATTAATTTGGACTTGATAGAAGCCTTTTTTGGTGTTTTTACTTTAGGGCTAGTCCATTGAGTTGGCCTTGATACAAGTCCACCTCAGTGGACTAGCGCTATTTTTTGGGGGGGTGGTTGATTTAGTTTTGTGCTAGTCCAATGAAATAAGTTTAACTGGTGTTGGGCTAGCTGATCCCATCATAAGGAGTATTTTTACTTCTTGGGATGGGATCAGCTTGAAACAAGTTTAACTTTAATTTTTTGGTGTTTTTACTTTAGGGCTGTTCCATAGACATTTTCCTTGTTTATTCTTATGGAATGTGCATTCATGGCCCCAGAGTGTTTAAATCTTTATAATTTTGTTTTTTGATTTATTTTTCTTTTTTTGGTGTTTTTGTTTTTTGTTTTATTTTTTTCAATTTTTCTTTATTTATTTTTATATATTTTATTTTATTTTTTATTTTTGGGTGATGATAAATTCACAACTCATTTGAGTCATGTACATAACTCAAATGGGCCGTGCGGCAGGCTACATGACTACAATTGAGTTGTGTGGCCTCTACACAACTTGACTGTAGTCATGTGGCCTCTGCATGACTTGACTATAGTTTTTTAGCCCCCAAACAACGGTTCTGTGTTGTGTAGCGTGCCACACAACTACAATTTTTGTGGGCCAAAATAAAAAAAAATAAAAAAGTAAAATAAATTGAATAAAAATTCAAAAAAAAAAAAAAAACAGAAATCAGCCAAAAAAACAAAATATGTTGATTTTTTGGTTAAAATAAATAAATTGATCAATTAATTGATAAATTAATTGATTTATTAATTAATAAATAAATAAATAAAAAATAGATAGATAGATAGATATAAAAAAGAAAAATTGTGTTTGGAACAACCCATTTGACGTGTGTATGGGCCCCCATGCGTTGATTGGGTTGTTTGGAGCCCTACACAGCTCCCACAAAACTGGGAGTTGTAAATTTATCATCACCCTTTATTTTTTTCTCACCGCAAACAGGTTGTGAATGGCCATTTGCAACCCATCTGAGTTGCAAATGGCTGTTCCCAACCTAAAATGGGTTGCAAATGCTGCTCACAACATAGATGGGTTGCAAAAGGCCTTTCACAGCTCTAATGGGTTGCTAACCCTGCCACACACCCCATTTTGGGTTTCAAATTTGAAATTGCCCAATAATTAGAAAAAAATCATTTAAAAGAAAGGTGATTAGATTTGTGGCATGACATTTTTTTTTCAATCTTTTGATTCTAATTTTGAAGACCTTCCAATCCACCTAAAACTCTCAAGAAATCATTGGAGAGTTTTTACATATCCCCCTCTGCATTAGTTTATTTTTTTTATTTTTTTATTTTTTGCAACTTCACAAAACCATGCAAATTTCAAGGAAAACTGCATGGATGGGGGATTTTGTGGGGATGTCAAACCACACCAAGATAAGGATTGGGGGCATGAAAAAAATAATGCCCTTAGCTATTTTTTGATATATTTTTTCAATTCTTTTATATATTTTTCTAACAGCTTGGAGGAAAAGATTGAATTTTTACAATTATTGAGGAAGAAATCATAAAACAAACATCCCTGTTGTGGTGTTGTATTTATAACCTTGGATCGGGAGCTGCATTGCGGGCTGAACGCTCAGCAGTTGGGTAGGTTGGGCTCAGCATTTGGGGTGCGCGCAGTCTCAGCAGTGCCTGCTGCGGGCTCAGCAGCAGCAGATGAGGGCTCAGCAGCAGGGATTGCGGGGCTTGGCACCAGGTGCGGGTTGGGCCGCAACCCGCCCAGGGAACGCAGACCAAGTGATGGAGCCGGCTTGAACAAGCTTGCGGGTGGCTAGTCCGGAAGGTGAGGGCAGGGCAATCAGGGTTTATACGCGCCAGGGAGGTTTGCGCGGGCATAAGCACAGGCCAACTCATCACAGAATGTGGGATCCAAGGTTTGCGCAGGAATAAGCACGGGCTGACTCACGGATTGTGGGATCCGCGGACGCATGCGGACAGATAAAACCTGGGGGGCTCCAAGTAGGGCATGGCAGAGGGCTGCGCCATGAGAAGGACAAACCGGACGTACATGATATTGAAGGGGAGGGTTTTGGATGGGGTGGGTGGTACGGGGTAGGGTTCTGTACTTGGGGTCATATTTCATCTATCTTGTTGCTTGTGGTTGTACCTAGGTTAGGGTTGAGAGGGAGGACTCAAAAACACCTCACTCTCAACCACGGGTTGGGTCATTATCAGATATCATGCATATCATATACCATCATCACTGGACCACCAGGGAATGGTATGGGAAGGATTGGAGGGGAAGAATTTATCTTGTCATCACCCTCTCTATTCTTAAACTCATTGCATCCAATCCCCTTACAGACGCTTAGACCAATAACTTCCAGAACCTGAGGACAACTTTGAGGGGTAACACTTCTCTTGTTTCCACACCATCTTTTTGAATTTTTGTTCTCATTTATCAGTTTCTCAATACTCAATTATTTTATTCACATTATTAGCCTTTCAACTGAATTTTTAGCTCTGTTCCTGATGTGATAGCTTGGTGATTCCCACCCATGACCTTCTCTCTGGCCAAAATCATTTCTTGCATTATTTATAATAATAATTCTGGCTTTTCAACAACAGTTCAAAAATTTCTGTTTGTAGTCTATTGAAATCTTGTTCTGTCCTTCAGTAATTCACCATCCATTATCACTCAATTCTGTCAAGTCAACTTATCCTACTTCCCTTGCACTTGTGAACCTCTATTGGTCATGGATTTTTCTGCCCTGTATGAATCTGGCCACTGTCTCCTAGATTTTGCTTTTGAACTTTTATTATTCTTCTACTTCTCCGTCAGGCCTTATGTCATTATTCTCTGGCCATTGCCATCACCATCTCATCTCCAGCTTCTGTTACCTTCTTTCAAGTTCCTGCCCAATATTTAGCCTCTGCTACCTGAGATTTTCCTCCTGCCTTAGTGGTGAGATCTATCTTACCAAGCTCTTGCTTGCACCCTCAGCTTTACTCCTGTGCACACTTATATCCTACTCCTTTTCAGGGTACTAACTTGGGCCTTCTAGCCTCTTAAATTTGGATAACCTCCTTTAATTATGTTTCTTTTATTAAATTATTGTAGATCTCATTGATAAATTCATTTTTCATTTTTTATTTTAGCATGGGTATCACTCAAAAAAAGAAATCATTTCAACTTTTCAAGAATCATTAAAAATACTTAGAAAAATTTTAAAATGAAAGATAAATATGGAAATCAAACCTCTTGATGACATCAACAACACTTTAATAACATGAATATAATAAAAGGAAATAAATTTGTTTTATGACTTTCCTTAAGAGTTTCAAAGAATTCATTTTTTCCTCCAAGTAATTCAAAAAGGTTATGGAATAAACAAAACATCGAAACAAATAAATAAAATCTGATCACGGATTTTTCTTCAAAGTTTTCATTTTTTTTTTATTTTTAGTTAGAAATCTTTGAAGATCACATGATTTTATAAAGAAAAATTGCATAACAAAATGCTTCAATATGAAAAACTCAATGGGGTATGTCTTTTTGAGATTAGTGTCTTGTAGATCTCATTAATAGGTACCTTCTCTACAGTTGTGATGATGATCATCATCATCATCAATCCTCTCTTTAAGAATCAACTGATTTTTTATTTATTTTTCAGCTGCTTGACTTGGATTCAACTCCATCAAATCATGATGATCAAGATTTAATTCAAGGTCAAGGAGTTATTATAAAATGGGATCATGGTTGTTGTGACCTAAGGTCCCATAGCCTACTTGGCTGCTTCAGAGTCACCCACAGGTTGACAGGGACCTGTAGCAGGGTACTTATACCTGCTCCATATCCCATAGTAACCTAACCTTACCAATGTTCCATACCAAGTCCCAACAGGTTATGAGCCTGTGTTACTAGCTTCACTGAATATTTCCTCTTTTTGACGTATGATTCTCAATTCTGAAAAAACCTTACTGCTATCACTCCTCCCTTCCCTTTTTTTCTCACTATTATCACAATTTCAACCACTCACTGCGCCATTGTGAATAGGGTCTTTGCCTTTCTCAGTGACCTTGAAATATTCCTCAAGCTCAACAAACCAGACACAGCCTCAAGAAGCCATGAAAGTTGTTCTGAGCAATATTTGGGTACATCCAGTCAGTTTAATTTTTGCCATGTTCACAAATCTTGTTGGTGAGGGCCTACTGCTTGTTCTCTGGCCTGAAGGAAGCAACATCTCCAGCAGGCCCCCAGGAGTTGGATGGCAAATCCATCTGAGTTGCACCAGTGCAATGGCCAACTGCACAATACCAATCATGCTCTAAATTAAAGCAATGCTGTTGATGGCCTCATTAATTATGGTGGTGAATATAATCTCATGAATGAGTTTGGAACAACCAAGGATTTCATTTCAGAATTCTCTGAGGAATGGGCCTTGTTGTTTGATTTTATTTTGGACAAGAATGTGGACCCAAACCCCAGTGATCTTTTTCAACAGTCCAATCCTGTCTTTCCAGATGATTGTTCTGGAGGACCTGATTACCACAAACATGATGCTCAGTCCCATCAATCACCACCTCCACTCCAGAATTTGTCTCCAAACTCCAGAATTCTGCCATGTTTGCCACTCCCACCTTGTCTCCAACCAATGTCTCCCCACTCCAAAGAGCAAGAGTCACAACCGCTTCAACAGGCATACCCCTACTTGGATGGAGAGGAAGAACCACAACCCCTGAGACAGCCATATCTCTACTTAGATGACAAGCAAGAACCACTTCCCCCCACACGGCCACACCTCTACTTGGATGAGAAGCAAGAACTGCTGCCCCCCACATGGCCATACCCCTACTTGGATGATGAGGAAGAGTCTGAACCTCCTCTCAGAGCTTGGAGTTGCTACTCCAATGATCCCCCAGTATCACCCCCCGCACCCCTGCCGCCCCTGTCTCCCTACCTGGACCACCTACTGGACCAATCATACTCCCCCAAAAACAGAAAGACCTACCATGGGTACAAAGAGTACCCTAATTCCTTTGGTGACCAAATTGAATCCTAAAATGATGGGATGGACTATGGCACTGCTGGAGGGTATGAACATGATGGTGGTGGGAGCTATGACTATGATAGTGGGGGTGGGTTTTATGATGGGGGAGGTGGATATGACTATGGCAATAACTTTTGAAGCTACAATCATGGAGGCAACTTAGATTATGGCTACTACTAGTCACTTTTCTCCCTATCTTCTTCCTGCATTGCTTCTCCTGTTACCAGTATATGACCAACATGGTGGGTTTGTTTTTCTTCTTTTAGGAGTGCCAGTTTCTTGCCAAGGGGGTGGGTTTTGTGACCTAAGGTCCCATAGCCTACTCACACAACATGCAAGCGGGCAACAATTTGGAGTTTTTGTCAGGCTGACAATATGCATATGCATTGCGCGCGCCATGTTAATCTTCAATTTTCTGCTCCTGTGACTATTGTCAGCTAGGGAGAAAAATGGTCACCTAGACTAGCTAATTGTCACCTGACAAGTGGCAACTTATTTCAGTGCTCTGACCAGCATCCAAAGACCAATCCCCCAAACCCCTGCAAGAGATACCGTTCACACTATTTCACTTCATCCCCAAATACTCCATCCAACCTACCTACACCAACTCAAAATCAAAATACACAATCAAACCTGGACCTCCAAGCTACTATTCAAGCGGCGGTGAACGCTGCCATGGTTCAATCAAGTCAGGAATTCCAAGCTCAACTTTCTACCAAGGACCAAGTGATTATGCAGCTTGCCTAGAAGTTTGAACACCTTGAAGTTACTAGCAAGAATGCTAAACCTTGTTAATCTGCCCCAATCCAATCTGCATCAACAATCACCCCTAGTTCCATCAAGTCTTGTTGACATTCTGAGGGTACCGGATTAAAAGCACAAGCTAAGGTTACTTCCAAGGTGTGTTCCAGTAAACCAATCCTGCCATTAGGTAAAAATTCAAAAAGCAGGTCAGCCAACAAAGAACCCACTGCAAGAGAACCAGTCCGGAAATCATCTGTACCACCAGCTGCTTCTCCTACTGCTAGTTGCATACTTCAAATGACTATGAAGAATGTGCCTGAGACATTTTTGAAGACAAGGGTCTTTCAATTCTCTCTCTCTCTTACTCATTCTCAACTTTCACAGCTGATGAAAATCTATGATACCAGGATGCTTTGTATGTTCACATTGAGATCCTCTGGGGCCTTATTCATGAGAAGGCTGTTCCTCTACCCCCCTTTCTCGATGCCCTCAAGGAATTCTACACTTGGTTCTCCCTAACAACTGAAGTTGAAGATGCTGCAAACAACAAGGCTGCCCCCCAGTTAATCAGTGCCACTGAAATCAAATCTGTTTTTAAAATTTACTCTGGTTGAATTAAAATAGGAAAAGGTATTGTTATTGTCAAACCATTCTTCATTTTTTACATTCAAGCTACCCTTGCAAGGCTGGGTATACCTCAATGGGCTCCCAACCTCAATTATGCCCCTGATTCATTATACAATGAGGCATGCTGTGTTTCTGCCATCAAAAAATTTTGAAAAGTTGTTGTTCTGAGTGCCTAAAAATTCATGGACCGCAAACCACAATGTATTGATCAAATTGGGCTTCTTACTCAAGCCTACAATCACTACGTCCATTTCCATCAAGCACAAAAGTCTGTCTGAAAGCTAAAGGAGGATGGTAAGCATGAAAGAGAGCTTGAAAGACAAGCAATACACAAGGCCAGAGCAAGTTTATGTGCAATTCATCACTTTCCAAGGCATGCATTCTAATATCTTTAATGTTATCAGCTCTGTGAAAGTTGATTGGAATTTGCCAAAAGGGTTAATCTTCCAAAAAAAAAATATATCAAGGTTCTCTCCAATGCAAATTCCCATAGCAATGATGAATATTTAGCCAAGAAGAAATGCTACATTATCAAGACTCTACCCTGGAGATCAGAGAATGCAGAAAAATTATCTTGTTGCCTTGATGCTAGGATCAATAAAGATAACTTAATGAATTGCAAAAGAGATCAATGTTGCACTCAATGCACTCCAAGCACCCCACAGGTATCTATATTCTCATGGCCCCTCAAAAATCTTCCAATCAATTACTTTGATCCTGATTGGTTCAATGACCTATTGCCTGCCCAAAAGCAAAAAATTTGTGGACATCTGGCAGGTGTGTTTCCTTCTGGATGCTCAGAAATCCTTATTGGGCAAGAAGGACCCCAACAAAGCCTTTTCAAATAAGATGTTCACAGACAAGCTCTGGGATACCCTTACTTGCCCTTACAACCTGTTGCACAAAATCAAGGAAGCATCAAAAAAAAAAAAATCAGATTTGAGTGAGCAAGACGCCAAAAGCTATCATGGGGAGGAGATTGATTTGGAGGATACATCTGCTGATGAGTCTGTGCCAAACTCATCCAACCAAGATGACCATGATTTCATTGATAATAAAAAATTTGATGAAGAAAGCAATGACAGTCATTACAACATGGGGTATGAGGATCTTGTGGATGAAGAGCTTGAAGATGAAAATTGTGATCAGCATTATCAAATGATGCTTTATGGGGAAGAGGGGGTTTGGAATTAATCCAAAATTCTCTCTCCTGTCTTTTGGTTTCACATGTATACTTGATTATTTTTTAGGGCAAATCTTGTACTCTCCTTTTATCTCTAAATCAAGACATGTATACCAGGTTATTTTTGAGGGAAAATCTTTTAATCTCCTGTTATCTATCAATCCATTTCACTTGTACAAAAAAATTTTTTCTAAGTTTGAAATAGTACAAAGTTGCTCATTCCCTCCCACTCTGCAATCATCCTCCCAAGTCTTTGCCAAATAACTGAAGTGCTCCATTGGGGCTGTGATGGTGGCAGGTGCCCAATCAATTGAATGATACCTGGCCAGATGAATGTTCAGCGGACATCCACCCGCATTCAAGTTTTTTTTTTTTTTTTCAAGAACAATACAACATAAAGTTGAAAAGACCCTTGAAAAAGATGCAATTGTCTAAGTTTAATTCAGGGATAAATTTCAATTGTTCTAACAGTAAGAGAAAATTTAGGGAATTATGAGACCTATCATATTCTATTATAAAGGATCATCATTTTGGGGGAACTGGAACGTATACATCATGCATAATGGTATTCAAGAGCACCATGGGATTCCTGATGCCCATGGACCAGGAAGGGAGATGTTGGTAACCCAAAATGTGACTCACTTCATTGGGAAAGCATAGTGAGTAGACAAATGTGGTTGTCCCTAGAGCCAAACCAAGATTGGCAATGACATCCAAAAAACTGGTGATTGGGCTCACATTGGCTGACAGTTAAGGCATTATCCAAACCTTTTAAAAACACCCAGGTGATCTTTTCAAACCCATATTCCTCAAAGGTATATACTGCCACCACCCATCCAAAATGCACTTTGCCATTGTGGACATACTTGACACAGTTGTTTGGTGGGATCTTTTTGAAAAACAAACCTCTTGAGGTCACAAACGTACAATTCTCCATCACATACCTGGTTAACATGGTTGTGTCAGATGGGTGGGGAATGTGGTGATAGTCCCTGACAGTTGAATTTTCCTTTTGAACCTCTTTCAGTAAAGCATCATAGAAATTTATGCTGAGCTTAACCCAGTTGATTTTTTGTGGCTGTTGGTGCATGATGATTATCCCTGGATTCAATCTTGATATCCTGGAACATGGGCTTGAACTACTGATTCTGGCAAAATTTCTGCATTACAATCTCCTTGATTTCACCTATTATAAAGAGGTTCAGCAATTTGATGGACTGGAAAAAGATTTTAGACTAACCAATCCTCCCATTGGTCTTGATTGATTTTAGCAACCCATTCACTTTCTCACTGGAAAACTCTGACATTCCCATCAACAGACCCCACCATTTCATTTGTTGAGGTATGTGGAGGCTGTAGTGGTGATTAGAGTTGATTTGAATATCTTGGAATATAATTTCTGAGGTGTCTGTATACAGTTGATATGCTTTGGAAAACCTTTGAGGATCCTGGACATCCACATGCTTCTTGGCCAAAGTAGTTTTACATACCACAAGACTAAAAAAGTTGATGAGATGTTGGAATGAAATTGAGCTTGTTTTGGTATCTTCTATTGAGATTTCCAAGAAGTCAAGAAGTTCCATTGGCAAGTGGAACTCATAAAGTCCATGCCATTCACTTGACCTAATTTTTCCATGGCTAGGACTTCCCAAGTTCTTGGGAAGGTGGGAAACACCTCAGGGGACCACAATTTCTTCAATGGACTTCCAAACATGCATCAACATATCCTTCCTCCAGGTGGTTTGAGTATCATCAATCTCCCCATCTAAATCCTCACTCATGCCTGTTTTTTTACCTAATGAATCTTGGTGGAATCCCCATTGCTTCCCCCAATGGTACTTCAAAACACCCTCAAACCAGTTGTTCATTACCCTGAGTGCTACATTGTTGATTGGGTCCCAGTAAGGAAGTCATAAAAGTTCTGAACATTGAGTCCCATGCTTCTTCAGAAATGCCGCTTGATCTTTCAGTTTCCTGAGCTCCTTCCATCAATATTAAAAACTTTGTGATTCCCAAGGGTTCCAGAGTTGACCAATTTTCATTTTTGGCATTTCTTCTTTGTTACAATGGGCACCATGAACAAAACATTTTTACAGAGTGAGAGGCATGGCCAGCAATTTTGTGAACAGCAACTACATCACCAATAAGGGCACCAAGATGGATAGATATTGGGAAACCATGGGGGAAACTTGGAGTGGTGAAGTTTTTTAACCTATCCAAAGCTATTACTTCATCAATGAAAGGTTCCAAAAGATGTGAGATGGAGGTTGTGTCAGGTTTGTGAGGGGCAGGAAAAATTTTAGTAAGGTACAGATTCTGGGTTTTGTGTTGCAAGAAAGGTGGTAGATTGAGGCATGTGAGAGAAGCTTAACACCCATTGAAGCTTGCTGTCCTGAGAGTTTGTTACCAAACGGGTTGAACCAATCAACATATAAACTGAATTTGATTCATAATTCATGACACATTTTTCTTCATTTGGAATTTTGTGAAAACATTTTCCAGGACTGCGATTGTTGGATATCAGTAATGATTTGAGGGTCTTATGAGCTGAGTGTACAGAACCAATTGACTATTTCTTCTTCAATTCCAGGCAAGTTGATAAACCATGTAAGCCAGTTTTCAAATTTTTGGAGACAGTAGGCCATACAAGGCTTAGATGGTTGGATCACAGAGGTGTTTAGGGGATGAGGTTGATAGGAAAAAGTGAAGTTGAGTGCCAAAGCTAACTTTACTAAGGATTTGAATAATTCTTGATTGGATGTTTTGACTGTTGGGGTTTATCAATATGTGCATAATTCAGGGGCAGATCCAAATGAATAGAGCAAAAAGCACTGGGAAAAGCAGATGTATTGTTCAAGCTGAGGTAGCAGATTTAGCCGCTTTGCAATCGTACGGACATCCTTGGGAACATCATCCTCAATTTTCTTGTAATTGGCATTCTTGAAAGTGGTTTTGTTAACTTTCAACAGGAAGTTGCAAGAAATTCCACACTGGTATTGGCTAACACCACAAGCCACGTTCAGCCAAACAATAAAGTAGGATATCAAGCCTTTGTAAAAAGAATGAGGTTGTCAGTTTTGAGTGAAAAGGATATGCAGGGAAGAAAGTGACAAACTCATAAATTGCCATGGTGAATTTTTGATTTCCACTTTGTTGTCTTTGGTTTCTTTTGGTGGTACTGTGGGCGTGCTTGAGACATCAAGAGATAAATCTGTAATCAAGCGGGCCAGTTGATTGGTGGTGGTGTTGGCAGATGAGGGGGCAGACCCATGTTTTTGTTGGGTGGAGGGATGAACCCAAAGTCCACATTGCAAATCATTTTCCTTGTTGAGGTACTGGTGAGCAGAGCACTTGGAACATGTGCAGAGTTCAAGATCCATAATTATGGTGGTGGTGGAGGTTGGTCGAGTTGGCGATTAATTGAGGGATTGGGTCAAGACTGGTCAGGTGATGATTAGCTAGTCCAGGTGGCAATTTCGCAGGCTAACTGACAATAGTCGCGGGAGCTGACAATTGAAGATTCACACGGCACGCGCAATGCATATGCATATCGTACAAAAAATCCAAATTGTTGCCCACTTGCGTGTTGTGTGGGCTGCGTCACCATGACCCATAGGTTGACAGGGACCTGGAGCAGGGTACTTATACCTGCTCCATATCCCATAGTAATCTAACCTAACCAATGTTCCATACCAAGGTCCCAACAATGATCACTTGAAAAATCAAACAATCCTCCCAGCTTTTTGTTCTTTTTTTTTTCTCATCATGGTAGAGAGGCAGGGTGGGTGGAAAGAAGGGTTTTTTGAATTTAGGAATAGTTTGATTGCTTGATTGGCTCCATCAGAGATCTTACAAGGTGGTGTAAAAAGTAAAGAAGCTTGTGGGACACCAGAGGAAAATCATGAGAAGTAGGGAAAAAGAAAAAAAAAATCCGGATGAACAATGTTACAATCTTGAAGGAGAAAATAAAATAAGGCAAAAAAAAAGGGGGGGATGGGACGAAGGCGAGGAAAGAAAGAGAAAAGTTCCGATCCATCTATCCAGTGTCAAATTTTCTTCAGCTTTTTTGTACAGGTTCCTTCCTCCCACCCCCTAACAGACTCTCTCTATCCGGGGGCGCATTCCAAACATACACCAACAAAAAAAAAAAAAAAAAAAAAGAAGTAACACGAGTCACTCCTGTCAAAGCCAAAATAAAAAAAAAAAACAAGGCAAACATAACACAGCCAACAAAATTCAAGATAGATATTTTAGGGTTTGCGAGCAACGTCCTTTGAAATCAACTGGCAACGGGTCCGCCAAACAAGTTTTTCGGGACCAGCTTGAGATAAAGATTAATAATATAATTAGTAGCAGGATAGTATTTTCTAGCGGAAAGATAGCCTTGAAAAGGAGCAAAATATACGGTAAAAGCAATCCAGTGTTCCAAGCAAGAATCGACGAACGGAAGGGGGATGGGTAAGCAAGGTAGAGTGTTGAAGCTAAAGCCAAGGCCATGACTTGAGTTCCAATAAAATGATCTGCCAATCAAGAATGAAATAACCAGAGCAACGCGGAGGTAAGTTTGGAAGTTCACTACGTAGCAAGAAATGCGTGGCCATGATGTGCGAGCAATCGCCGATTCACTTTCGGAGTCATCGATTACATTGTCAGTTATCTCAAGGGACGTTATGAGCTGGCTGTTGGTTGACAGAGCGTATCCGTAGGTGAAGTGTGCGAATGGCCGTTTTGATTTGAAGGGTCTGGGACCGAATTTTTGATCGACATCGAAAAGCCGCTGACGTCCATCAGCTCTTTGAATGCCGTGTCGTCAAACGAGTTACTACTGCCGTTAACATCGGTACTGTTTAGATCATCATGACTGCCCAGCCCGTTCGACGAAGCTCGGGACCCCATATCAGCCAGGCGATCTTGATGCTTAGCTGATTGGGAATCAGAGTTCTCAGATCCAAGGGCGCCATTGCTGGTTTCATAATATGATGCAGCTGAATCTAACCCTGAATTGAAGATGACGGTCTGATCATCGGACTGAGTTTGAGCCTGACTCGGCGAAATAGAGAACGTTTGAGAAGTATTAGACGAAAACAGAAACCCGTCTCCGACATTAGTGACTTCCGATTCGGAATTGGCGACGGTGGATGTGATGCCACCCGCGTTGAGGGAGTCAGTAACAAGTTTGTTGGGATTGAGGCCTTCGGTATTGAAACTAGGAAAATCGGATGGCTGACTGAAACTGTCGTTGGAATACATCGCAGCTGACTCGGGACCGATCTGCTGGGATTGAGTGCAGGGTGTGGACTCAACCGATGCAGCGACGGCAGCTACATGTAAAGCGACCTTGCGGAGTACCTTCAATCCAAGCCACTCGTCGAAAAAGAGATTGACGATTTGGAAAGAACCAAAGCTGGAGGCGGACCTTAGGGTCAGATCACGTATCAACTGAGAGCTAACAAAACACCACCGGACGAGTAACGACCGAGGACTGAGACCACGTTCCCCATCACCTGTAGGCTGAAGGCACCGCTCATAGGTTGATTCAACGAATGAGATAAAATGCTCGATGCTAGCGTTGGGATTGTTGAGGATCACTCGAAAGTCATCAAAACAAGCGCCCAGAATTTCATGCTGGCAATTGGTGACTAGTGCGGCCTGATTCCGAACTGCCTCAAAATCGATCCCATCCCAGGCTTCGGCCATATCTTTAAGGTTGGCGGGATTGCTAAAAATTCCAGATAGAGCCTGCGCGAGCTGGCAAATTCCGAGATTCCGAACAACCAAGTGACCAAATCGGGCGGCCAATTCAATCTTTGGGCCAACAAAGGCACTAGCGAAATTGTCCAAAGCGGCTATGATCACTTGTTCCATATTTTGAGCCAGTTGACGAAGTGATCCGAATGCTTGCTGTGGCATTTGGTTACGAGTTTGGGCATGAAGATAATCCAAGATTTCCTAAACGATGAGCGAACAAGACCCGTCCAGCACGCCAAGGGAACATCAGCACACCAACACGATCTCGTGAGCAGCGACAGGCTTACATCATAAACAACAGCATCGGCCCGATAGACCAAACTCATCATCACCGAATGAGTGACGCATGCTCGTTGAGTGGAATCCAAACTCGTCCAGAAAGTTCGGAGGGTGAGTTCAAACTAAAAGAAACCAGAAAATCTTTGTTAATTACAATCGGATGAGCATGATCGAAGAAAGATGGACAGAGGGAATGAACCTGATCAAAACGATAATTCTTGACGGATTCCAAAAGGCTCTTGGAATGCTCAGTATACATAGCCCAAAAGTCTCGCGCGTTCTGGTGATCAAGGTCATGAGCCATAGGCTGATTCAAGGCTTCTTCCAAGTTCGGCAGTGGCATGGATTGCCTGAAACCTGATACCCAATCAAGCCATCATCAATAAGTTAAATCGCCAACAAATTCAGCCACAGGACCGAGAGATGATCACGAATATCTTACTCGGGCGAGCAGTTCTAGGGGTTTGCGGCTGCGAGGCTTCACCCTCTAACGACATCAAACCATGATAGTTGTCATCCACATTCGAATCAGCTGGCATACCCGGGCGACGACTTGGACTATCATCAGAGTCAATGTCATCATCAGCCGAGGATGGAGTGTGACCTCCCTGGATGGGCTCTGGCTTCTCGCTTCGACTCAAATTCATCAAAATCTCGGCTTCCTTTGCGGTGGCGGGACGAATGCCACAATCTAATCAAGCAAGATGGTCAGGTCGTTAGTTGAATTCTTGCTCTCGCCCGCCGAGGATGATGCAGAGAGATCAAGGAAGAGATACCAACAATGATACTTCGAATTTCCACGAACTCCCAGTCGACGGGTCTTGATATTGGGAAAGCTCTGTCGAACCGATTTACCAAAGCTGGCCGAGTCTGAGTAGATTATAATCCATTTGCGTCAATGTCCGAGATCTATGGCACGAAGGAATGAAATCAAAGGCAGAGGATAGTTGACATACTGATAGGTTTAATATCGTATTGCTGACAAATACGGAGATAGGATCCATACAAGCCTTGTCGTGAGACATTGCCGTCGGTGTAAGAGATGTAGGATGAGTTCAACCTGGAGAATGTTGCCACAAAAACGTAAGATGAGGCCGTGGCAAACGAGGACTGAATCCCACCCGAGAGTTTGCAAAAAAGAAGAGCTAACCATGCTTGCACAAATGCCTGTCGCGCTCGATCAGAGGCGGAGGTAGTGACAGCGGTACGAATGTGATGGGCCAAAGCCTCATAGGTCTCAGTGCTATCAAGACTCATTCGTCCCATCTGTGCGCCCATACCACCGACCAAGGAGGTATTGATCATGCCACCAACACCGACCATACCTGCGGGCATCATGCCACCGATCCCGTTTGAGCTGGTGTTGGTAATCGAGACGGGCGTCGTACCGAAGGCACCGGCATGGCCATGCACGTTAGCGACCGCGGCGTAAGGATCCATGAAAGCGCCGGCAGAGCCCAAGCCGGTTTGATGATGCTGAGGGCCACTGATTTGCTGAGTAGAGTGGGAGTTGATATTCCAATCCGATACTGAGCTCTCTCGAGATTGAGACCGGAGGAGTTGAGCGATTTCCTCTTCGGTACTGGATGGAGCATCACTGGCAACACTGTGACTACGCATGACGTTGGAAGGCATACCGCCTCCCGTCGCAGATGGGTCAGGACCATTCCAAGAGAGTTGATCGGAGCGGAGGGTGTAAGGGCTAGCGTGAGTGCGGGCGCGGCGCATCATTTGGACCTGAGAAGCCTTGCGGCCACCGGCATTTGGCCCGGCTCCCAGACCATCGGGAGAATCACACTCCGAGACCGAGGTCGATTCAGTATAGGGAGAGGATGAGGAGGAGGTGGAGGAAGAGCGTTGGTGTTGGGGAGGGTATTGATGGAAGGCATCGGCGGAAACGGGGACGCCACCAAAGGCGGCATCAGCGGAGACGCTTCCAGTGTAGGACACCGGGACGGCATAGTTAGTGTTGGCAGCGGAGGAGACCGGGGCGGGGGCAGAGAACTGGGTATGGTCGTAGTGAGATTGGTTAGAGCCGAGCGAGCTGATGCTGCTGGCGTTGCTGACATGGCGGTGATGGTTCTGATGGAGATGAGACTGCTGTTGTGCGAGATGGTGATCGAATTGCAAGGAATTTGCAGCCTGGGATGACATGAGCATGTTGCCCGACTGAGGGGGGTGGTTTCCTAGGTTGTGGTTGTTGCTGTAGCTGTTGTTATTGCTATTGTTGCTGTTGTGGGGGTGGAGGGTTGGAGGGGGTGGTTGTCGTTGCGGCTGCTGCTGCTACTGCTGTCGCTGTTGTTGTGCTGTTGCTGTAGCAGTCCAGAGAGGGGCAGGCGGCGGGAGGAGGGGGAGGGATAAAAATGAGTAGGGAGGCTAGGATTGGGAAGACCAGGCTGGTTGTCGGAGATGATGTTTATGTCAACGGTATGAGGATACGGACAGCGATGCTGAGGATGATGAACAGGGTGATAGGACGACGGCCCACGGTGGTATCTAGCAGCGAGTCAGGGATACGATGCTAGGAGGGTGGAAATGGGGCATGGGGGTGTGTTGCTCAGCAGACCTGGGCAGAGACGACTCGAGCGGGTAGGGAGGGGCAACGAGAGAGTGCGGCTGGGGGGATGGTGGGGGTGGTTGCCATGATGTTTATAATGGGTCTAGCGTCATCTGGATGGTCCAGGGTCGCCTGGATGGTCTGAGGAGTACGAGCAGCCAGCCCGAGTTCAGACAGCCGGTCGGCAGGGTAGTCGAGCATGCGCAAGTCTGGGCTGATCAGAGAGAGAGAGAGAGAGAGAGAGAGAGAGAGAGAGAGAGAGAGAGAGAGAGAGAGACTAACGACGAGCTTGAGGAGGGTGGAGATGGAGAGAGGGAGAAGTAGGCTGTATCGAGCCAGAAGAGAGAGAGCGAGAAACAAACCAGGACGGAAAAAAAAAACACATGCACGAGAAAAAAAAAAAAAAAAAGCAAGAGCAGAATCCACAAGTCGGTCAGAGTACAGTAGAGTACATACACACAAGATAATACATAAACGATAGACAACGAACGAATATGTATCAGTAAACTGAGTTTCCAAGAGTCAGCCGTAGAGATGGAGGATGACCATGGCAACTCAAGCTAGAGTCGTCAGTCGAGCCCAACCGGGGCGGAGGGGGGCGGGGGGAAGAGGCAATCCCACGGATGATGATAGTGCGGATCACGAGCTAATTGAGGATTATTGCCTTGGAAACCTCATGGGATCGGAAGAACTTGGAAGGAGGAGAAGAGCACGAAGAAATCGACGCTGCTCGCTGATCAAAGATCGAACGGCTCGGAGATGGATGGAACTTGGAAGGAGAAGTGCTGAATGGTCTCAGCAGATACTTACGACCGAGATCGATAATGGTATGTACTGTACTTATCCGACGTATGTAAGAGATCATGAGTTGGCCGTAGATACGGGGGGTGGATGGAGGAGATCCCATGAATGTGGACGAGTGCAATGATAAGCATAGCTACCCGCACCCGCACCCGCACCCACACCCACACCCACACCCACAGCTACACCCACACTCACACCCACACCCACACCCACCCATACCAAGTACCTGTTGACCGTCGATGGATTCGTGCTGCCGATCATCTCGAGACCGATGACTTTCAAATGCGCATCTGACTGAGTAAACGTTTGAGTAATTAAATCTTACACTAAACTATTGCCCCCAGGGCCCAGACGACTGGCTTGTCTGAGTCATCCAGAGCTCCTCGTGAGCTCGAATGGGCAGGGACGACTGCAGTCCATCGAGACCGACTTGCTGATCAAGCTCCCCCCTTCTCTCTCTCTCCCTCTCTCTCCCTCTCTCCCTCTCTCTCTCTCTCTCTCTCTCTCTTTCTCTCTCTCTCTCTCTCTCCTTCTCTGGTCGTTGTGTAACTCGCTCGAGCTCATTCGGGCTAAACGACTGACTTTTGTTCTGGAAGCCGGGATGACTAACATTAAGTATGATACGTATGTACATGTAAATAAATATTTATTGATGTAGATTGGGGTATCTTGCTTATGCATCCACGTTGGCATGCAACACCAACTGTGAAAAAAGGACAGCCACCGATTCGCTCGGTGAGGTGGTGGTCTAGTGCGCGTGTCAAGATTTGGGGTCGATAAACCAACGACCGACTAGGATGGATGAGGCCTCCGCCTGGATGCACGGTGACCCTTTTGGCTGGCGAACACCACCTTGCAAAGACAAGTCGGCGACTCTGACCACCATCGACCGAATCGACTCCGATAGCGGCCTGGCCAGTCGTGGACCGTGGGTTGGGCGGGGTCGATCGAGCTCGATGCTAGACTAGAAGTATCGAACTGCAGCATACAAGCTTCTGTTAGCCTGGGATCAATTCTTCCCAAGTGTATTTTCCCCCTCCTCCCAGCTCTTGCTTCAAGCTAGCTCGTGACTTGATATAAATATGTGTAATAATAATCAGATCTTGATACTTCTATACTGACATACCTATCGATGAAGACTCCCATCCAATACCCACCGATGAATCATCTTAGTCATGGCGGTGCAGGTGATGGACCTCGAGAGCTCTACTCATGGGATAAGTGTGCCCCTTCTAGGCTCGCCACCACAACACCCAGAGAACAGCCTGTAGACAGTCGATGGATAAGAGTCCAGCGCCTCAGAATCTATCACCCTTGAGCTTGAGTGTCAACCTCAATCTACGATTTACTGCCACCATCATGTGCATACATTCCATATTGATATCCATCTGATACATTCACAGATACATATGTACATATCGACCTGACCAGGTGGAGCCTATAGGGCTGGCCTCCGACATCATCTTACAGGGTCTATGGTCTGAGTTAGCTGTAGATAAGTATTCATGTGAATTGGCACCCTTCTAGGAATTCGAAGCTCCCAAGCCTCAAAACAGTTAGAGTTTCGGGTAGTTAGGCACACATACACAGACACAACCCTCCACCATCTACAGGTCAATATACATCCATGTACAAATCCTTGTACCCGTTTATCGAGCGGCAACTATCTATTTATTTATGTAAAATGACTTGGCCTCTGCGTTGGCGCAATCGATTCGAAGATGACCATCGACACAATTTCAGGATTCGAGCCGATGGTGTAAATATTAATCGTAAGATCAAATGACTCCCAACATTCCTCATCCTTCGTGTCACGAGCTGGCGGTGGCTTGATCGGGTGCTCCTCGGTGCCTGGCGTGCGTTACGATCAGTCCCCACCGCCGTTAGCTCGCCGTCCATGGCACTCAAACCAAGGCCTGCTGGGTGTGGTTCGCAATCTGGCCCAGCCCCGGCAGTGGCAGGGCTCTATTCGTGAGGCTCCGAGGTTTCATGAATATCAAGCTCTTTGACTCGTGAATGAGCGTCAAGAGGAATGAGGTGGTGAATTCCCATCGGATTGGATACCACCGGGGTTTTCGCATGGTAGACCGTATTGATGCTTCATGATTCAGGGCTTGACCACTTGCGTCTCGATATGCTTCTTTACATATTTACATGCATGCTACGAGACTCTGGCCTAGAGTCACTTAGGTATCACCATACTCAAAGGGTATGAACTTGTATCTATAGACTAGATCATATATTCAATCCATTATAGTAGTCGAGATTTTGTTAAATCGTAGGAAAGTCGAAAAGGGAATCATGGCGCGCTGACCAGTATTCCCCTCCCTAGCACGCAATGATTAGACCACAGAATTTCTAAAATAAAATAAAATAAAATCACATACAGATCTATTATTACATACGTACTTATATGCCCCGGCATGTGAGTCCACAGACAAAGTTTTATCGATTTACTAGTCACATGTACATACATATGTATGTATCTTCGTACGCCCATCCATGTCCATACATACATGCACGTATGCCTCCGAACAAGATATCAAGATTTCGATAGTGAAGTAAGATGAAGCAGCTTCTCTAGATGGCGTATGCGGTACGTAGCCTTGTCATCACTCATGATCAACTGCCACCACCAGATGTTTGGTTGTTGTCCTGCCATTGATTTTCGTTTCGTGATCAAGACTTGGATCTCGATCACCGTGACCAACCAAGCGTGGACCTCGATAATGGGAAAGATAATTTGCTGATTTCCTTGCGGTACCTCTTACGCAAACCTAACGCACCATGATCTCCACTCCGCCCTGTCCTGCTTGGAGCCAACAACTTGGTCGTCCGCTTTGGGAGCCCAGGCATCCCCGAGACCATCCCTAACCTTTCCCCTTTACGAATCATACATATACATGAAAATTTTTATCAGTAGGTATGTTCACGTAAATAGATCCTTACTGTTCTAGTTGGCCCTGCTCATGAAGGCAGCCCAATACACTCTAGTAGTCTGCCCTATTAAGATCGATCTCGCCAAGCCCTGTGACTAGTTAAGATATAATGATGTATTGGCTCAAGGTGAGTATCTCCCAAGCATATAGCTACATAGCGTACCTTGGGCTGCGGTCAGGTCATGCTTCAGGGGGCTAATCAGGACAGGCAGCCCACAAGCTGGCCCTTACCCAATGGGTGTGAGGTCACGTTTGGGCTAACTGATTGAGAGAAAAGTGGATTTTGAGGAAGCCCAGTAGGCTTTTAAGGTTGGGCTTGGTTGGGAGATCGGAGTTTGGGCTGCTTTGCAGGCACCCAGTTAGAGATAGTGGACAAGTTTGTTTTGGTGGCATTAGATTTTTTGACTGTTTTCAGCCATTCCTCAATCAAATTTGATCAGATTTTTGGTAAAATTTGGATGGGAAGTATTCTATTCAAGGAAGATCAAAGAGCCTTCAACATATCTTTGGGAATTTTCTGGGGGATCTTGATGCCCCCCAGAAATCCATCCAAAGTCAAAAAAATCATCAAAAATGAACACATTTCTGTTTTTTTTTTTTTTTGGGGGGGGGGACATTATCCGTCAATTTCTTTGGACATTATGAACCTTCATAAATTTTTCAAGCTTTCAAAACCACCCCAAGGAGAATTTTTTTGATTCATAAAATGATATTTTCCCTCTCAAAATTCCCATTAATGCACTTTTTTTTTCCTCAATTAAGTATGAAGAGCTATCAATTTTTATTAAAATATACATATATATATATAATGAATAAAATTGAAAATTATATTCAAATTTTGTAAAGTCCAGAACATCATTTTGGTTAAAGCAGTAGAGTAATACATTTTATTTTTTCTTAAAAAAAAACTAGCAAGATACAATATTAAGGACAAGAAAAAATTAATCTAGTTCTATGCTGTTTTTTTTTCCTTTCCAGGTTTCTATTTGGGGAAAAAACCTCCACCCCACAATGAAAATATCTATGGATCATTTCCTTCTAAGGCTTTGATTCCTTGGATGTTAATCCATCCCAGAGTGGATCCAATGGAGGGGCTTTCCAAGCATCAGATATTAACTTGAAAAAAACTATGTGGTCAATTTCAATTGGCTTTCTTCAAAACATTTCTTTTAAGTCCTCCAATATATTTTTAAAACATTTTACAAATTATGGTCCAACATAGACCTCAAAATCATTTCAATCATCTCTTTTAATGCATTTGAGAGGTTTGTGAGGCATATGAATTTGTGAAAGAAAATTGAAAAAGTAATTTTGGGGTGGTTTTAAAGGCTAGCCACTGCCTCAAGCCCCATTGGCCAACATGTAATACCATGGGGCATCCCAGCCTCAACACCAGTCACCCCTGCTCAAGCCCTCCTCTCAGTTTTCACATATACTGGCCTCTCCTTCCTTCCTTGACTAATTACCCTCAAGGAATTATTATAATACTTCTTATTGGTTAGTCCCTTCCAATAGGTGTCATCTCAGCACAAGCAAGTCAACCAGCACACATCTCACCTGTACCTTGGGTGTTACTTTTATAGGATTAAGTCATCAGCCTTCCTCAAGAGCCTTCATCCTGGATTCTTCTCCTCCTTATCATTGGAATTAATCTACCTACTTCATTGCAATATATCTCATCTATCTATCTTGAGTTCTGTGAGCAGTAGTGCCCATGCCATCAGCACCTTGCATGCCAGGGGAAGTTGTGACACAATACTTGTCAAAGGAAATCAAAGAAAAGTCAAATAAATTTGAAGAAAGTCAAAGCATCAAAGTTTTTTTAAGCTTGATGGGATTTTTGAAGTCCAGCAAAGTGAATTGAAGTGTTTCAAAGCCATAAAAGTGCATTGAAGTTGTGTCAAAGTTGTGTCAAAGTTGAATCAAATTTGCATCAAAGTTTTTCCAATTTGGCCAAAAAAAAAAATGGAATCAATATTTTCCAAGGGATGAGCCACACACTGCTTATTACTCCCTTGGAAACATGAATTTATACACACTCATTTGCTCAAACAGACACTGGTCCAAAAAATGTGTAGACTGTGATATCCAAAGTTCAATTTGGAATGGGTTGTATTGGAGTAGATTGGGTTTGATTGGGTTGAATAGAGATATAGAGAAGTGTAATAATTATGGGGAAGGAATTAGTATAATGTCACAGAAGCCCCAGAGGTGCAAGGGGCAGATTGCACAAAAAATACTGCACACAGAACTAACAATGGAGAAGTTTGTATTTCAAGGATGAGGAATTGAATAAGGACAAGAGTTGATGAATTAAGCAATGGGATTAATTCAAGAGTAAGGAACTGAAGTACTCTGATTGAATCAGGGATTGAGCCTCTATTTCTACACTAATAAAGTGGTCAAAACTGCAAAGTTGAGACACAACCAATATTTAAATTAGTATTTGAATTATTATAACAGGGGGGATTTTAAGCAAAACCTTTTAATGTACAAATTAAAAGATTAATTAACTGACCCAAGAATAGAAATCAATCAAATTGAAAGTTTAGAATTCCTAGAAAACATCATAATAATTGAATACCTTCATTTACATATAGATTGAAAGCCTTGGCATATATTTACCTCTTAATTCCAGGTGTCTTGGCATATATTTTACATATACAGTATGTATACTCTTGGTAATGATCCTAAAAGGTTTTCACCTTAGAAATAGGCTCTGAGACATTTTTTGGATGCACTCAAGGCTCATTTGTTTATATTTAAGTATTGATACATCCCAAAGAAGATAAGATTAACTTAATACAATTTATCTATACAGAGTAGAGAGTATGGATTAAAATTATTAATATAACTTATTCCCAAAGGAATGGACCATATTTTGAAATTCTTTATCATTAATTGGAAAGCATCCAAGTCCTTATAAAATAATTTAAAGTTATATTGGATCTCCCTCTTCAAAATATATATCATCAAGGTTTTGATTCCATAATCAATAATTCTAAAAACATACTTACAAATTATTATGGAAAAAAATAACAAAATTAAAAATATCAAGTTGTTATATTATCACAAATACTAATAGATGAATTATTTATGACTTAATGATGACTTGAAACGATGAATTTGGTGCCATGTAATTCCAGGATGAACGCAGTACTTAGACACTATACTAACAAGAAATGTGAGTTGTGGAGACATTCTGAAAATCATATTTATCTTGTGCCTGAAGGATTGCCTGAAACCTATAAGATTAACACCAAAGGAAAAGGTGATTTGAGCATTGCAGGAAGGTTGGCTTTCTTTTCCTGAGATGAAACCTATTGGAAGGGAACTAACCAATAAGAAGTAGTATAATAATCCCTGGGGAAATCAGTCCAGGAGGGAAGGAGAGGCCAGCATATGTGAGAGCTAAGAAGGAGGTCTTTGCTAGTGAGTGACTGGTGATGAGTTTTTAATCCCCATGGTGTTACATTTTGAACCATTGGGCTGGAGGAAGCAATGAAAGATTTGGTGATGGGAATTTGCCAGAAGGTATGGCATGTACTAAAATGGAAGTATGGGCTTACCAGCCAGGAGTATGCACTATGGATATAATGTCAGCTTGCTACTATTGCAGAGCAAGCTGCAAAAGTAACAAAAATAACATAAAAATAATAATAATATAATTAACCTAAGAAGGAGTAAAAAAAACCATGATTATTATTAAAGAAATGGATTTTCCACCCAAAATTAGATAGGGTCATTCACTGACCCCACCCTTGAAATCCAACTCCTTATATTTTTAAATAATTAAGGAAAGAAAGACCAAAATACTACGGCTCCACTATTGAGCTTTTGGTCAATTAAATATTTCACACATATGGTCACGTATAGGTTTCACACCTAAAATTCAGTCAGAATTGAGGTGTTGTGTATATTTTAGGAGTTACGGACGGAAATGGGTTTTGTCACAATTCCCACACGCACCCGCGGCAGCCAATGCACCCCTGCATGGCTGAGATACAGCCCTGTCACTCCGTCAAGGTTGTGTACGCAGCCCTGGGCCTCTGACAAGTACGCAGCCGCGGGACTATGGGTTGACAGAGTGACAGGCGGCCTGAGAGGCTTAGGTACTGCGTAAACATGTTACAACCCACACGGGAACATTCTACATATGTAATACATGTTCCCGTGGATAGTAGATAGTATAAAAGTACATAAAATTATATAAAAATACTTAAATAACCCTTATACGTATTTTTTATCAAATATAATTCAAAGTACCAAGAATGTCAAAAATAAGACAGTGACAACTTCTAAAAATATATTAAAATACTTTAATATACTTTTATGAGAATTTCTAGACATCAATATTTTCTTGACATACTAAGAAAACTAATGATGTAAAAATATTACATGAATTCCCATGAATTATATTTTTAAGTAATTATCTTAGTAAATCAACTGGAACTCAAAAATAAGGAGTAAAATCAATATCACAACTTTACTCCATTTATTTAATACATAATGAGAACTCACCTGACATCAGGATTTCCGTAGAAATTTTTATTTAAATAATTATTAAATTACTGGGAACATTTACTAAGGATAATTAGTTAAATAATACATAAATAGGACATATTAGTGTTATTCACACGTCCTAATATCTATTATAAAGTAGAATAATTCCCATACCCTGAGGAATTAGATGCTACCCGTGCTACAGCACCAAGAACACGTGACAGGCTACCACTGGTTACCCTGCTAGCCTCAGTTTCCATCCCTTTGAGCCCCTGTACCCCTCAGAAGGACAATATTGGGACTACAAAAGCTATAAATAAAGAGCTCTTTTGAGGATATTGATGGGCAGAGACCCAGTTATATTTATATCCAGACACCGTGCCAAGGTAATCAAGTACTTATAAGAGATAAGTAAGTGATTTATGGCTAAGTCTGATCAATAATATCTGTCCTCAACCTCTTTTTTTATCAATTAAAACTGCTGAACAACCTTATAACCCCAGTATACAGTTTTAACCCATCAGTGCACGTCCCAAAAAGATACCCAAAGGATTTAATAATATACCAGTGAGTGTTATTTTACTTTCTCTGTTGTGGAAGCTTGGTTACAAGGCCCTGCCACTCCACCGTGTATTTTATATGCATATTATCTTTGGGTAAAATATCCTTTAAACTAAAGAGACCAAAGTAACCAGGACTACATGTTTTCATACTGAAATCCCTGAAGAGAGGTGTTAAAGATCCCCAATATAATTGTGGCCCCTCTATAAAAATATTTAATAATCAATTTATTCATATTGATTTAAAACAATAAACCATAACCAAACCACTTAACCTTGCAATAAGCTTAATCCAAATATTTCACAGATTCTTGCTGCATTTATTAAATAATATATTTATTATTTATTCTATCACCTCTGGTAGCTAAAGGATAGCAAGGGTCTTGGAATCCAGGAGGCTGACATATAAAGTTTTATAATGTATGAAATTCTCATACCAATTATATTGAAGGAGTGATGGAAGATGCACCAAGCCATAGAGAGAGAGGGAGATCCAGGGAGATTGCCTAGGACCTGCAGGGGATGTGGGTATATTCTTAAGGAGGTGAAGATAGTAGATCCCGAGGTAGAGGTTGGTTGTACTGAGGTTAAAAATGGCTCAGAGGACTGAGTATGGAAATTCAAGTTGTGGTTATGACAATGCAACAGATTGTGAGATTGTTTGAAATTTCCAGCTTGCTACTATTACAGAGCAATCTGAAAAAGTAACAAATTTAGCAAAACAATAAAAACAAATAAAAACAAATTAAGAAATGGAAAATTTTACAGTATCATTTCAAAATTAGATTCTCCATCTAAATTAAGGTAGGGTCAATCACTGACACCTACCATGAATTCTAACTCTTTATATTTTTAGATATTTAAATAAAAATTCAGAAGGAACATGGCTATGATATTTTGGCCATTCTTTATATGTCATGTGATTCCTCATGTATAGGTTTCACAGTAAAAATTCAATAAGAATTGATGAATTCTGTGTATTTTAGGAGTTATGCGTAAAAAGGGGATCTGTCACAATTCCCGCACGCAGCTGCGGCAGCCAAAATACCCACACGCAGCTGAAAAATAGAGCTTTCAACCTGTCAAAGCAACCTGAAAGGTGGGTACACATTCCCAGACAACTGACTAGTATGGAGCCGTGGGAAAGAGTGGCCTGACAACTTTTTGATGGCATGAGAGTTGAAGTACTGCTTAGATCTGTTACTACTAAGATGGGGACATGCTAAATATGTAATGAATGTCCCCATGAGTAGAACTTAGTAAAAAAATACATAAAATAGTATAAAATTAATTAAAAGGAACATTTCACATATTTTTTTAAAAAATATAATAAGTAAACTCAGAAATTTTATAAAAAAAGAATGAGAGATCTTTTAGCCTACCTTAAAGCAAAAAATATGAGAAATTTAAGACACCAAAATATCCATTGAGGTGTTGTATTTATAACCTTGGAGTGAGAACTGAGTTGCGGTGTGGTGCTCCAAAACCTAACCTATAGCCATCAGACTCACTTTTCTAGTATAAGGACAGCTCCAATCATCAAACAGACCTCAAAAATGGATTCTACACCAAAATTAACCCCTAGTCACTCAGCCAAAGTACCCCTCTATCTCTCATGGTTTAGAAGATAAAGCTTAAATCAACCCTGGCCTACCCATACCCCTACCAGGTGTCACAGACCAGTGAAGGTTCATGGACATACCCTGGATGCTTTCAAGTACATACCCCATACAGTACCACCATACAGCACCAAAAAAAACTGCAGCAGTATACATAATTAATATATGCAAGGCACTGCATGAAGAACCAAACAAACCACCTGTATACACAGCAATATATGCAAGACACTGCATGAAGAACCAAACAAATCACCTGTATACACAGCAATATATGCAAGACACTGCATGCAGAGGCTGTACAGCATCATACAGGACATAATACAGAAACAATATATGCATGGAACTGCATGGAGAACCAAACAAATCACCTGTATCACAGCAATATATGCAAGACACTGCATGCAGAGGCTGTACAGCATCATACAGGACACTATACAGAAGTAATTTATGCAGGGGGCACCTGTATCAATGCAGCACAGCAATGCATGCAAGAGTGTACATGCATGTAGATCCTGCACAGCCTCCTCCTCTGACCAGCAAAAATGCCTCATGAACTGTATTCACTGTACCAGGGAGACCCTCAGGGGCAGCCCTGAGGGCAGGATTTTCTATAAATAGAGGGCCTCTCTCCCCCATCTAGGTCCCATCATCAGTTCCCCCCATCCTTCCCTCCAAGGGACCACCATGCCTCTTAGGCACCCTTAACCCATACTTTACTACCCTCAACCATTATCCCATAACCCATACTATCATCACCACCAATACCATATCCCATATCATCACCATCACCATCACCATCATCATCACCATCAACCATCACCATCACCATCACCATCATCAACACATACTTTTGACCATTACCCAATCCAATAACCCATACTTTTGACCATCCACCACCACCATTATTTACTCCATAACCCATACCTGTGAACATCACCACCATGTGCCCATAACCTGAAAATCATCACCTACCTTGACCATCATCCATCATCATCACCTACCTTGACCATCATCAGTCATCAGCATCACCTACCTCATCCATCATCATCCATCATCATCACCTACTTCATCAATCATCATCATCATCAAACATCATCATCAGTCATCAACTATAGGACCAACCATTTCAAGCTTTATTCAAATCATCACCTGCATCACCAAAGGAGTATCAATCAGTAACCAATAAAATAAATATAAAAATATATAAAGGAAAAGACTGGAGAAAGGAATCTTCCCTTACTCAGCTTCTATCCACCAGGTCACCTATCTGTTCCATCATTTCTTCCTTATCAAGCTTGAATACATTGATCCTAGGTCTGATAGAGACTACTATAGTAGCAACTATATTTGAAAACCAGCCACCATTTCTCTTTTTCTTTTATTGTTGTGAGACTACTATAGTACTCAGAGGGGCAGGCAATTCAAAACCACCCTTAGTATTCCTCTATCTTATTTGTAGTTGCAATACTAAATTCCCCCTCAAGTGACTGCCAGCAAGCTATTTGCTAAACTTTACCCAATCCCAAAGGAGTCTCCACAGCGGGCTGCGGGCTCAGCAGTTGGGTAGGTTGGGCTCAGCATTTGGAATGTGCCTGTCCTCAGCAGTGCCTGCTGCAGGCTCATCAGTAGGAATGGCAGGGATCAGCGCCGGGTGCGGGTTGGGCCTACTCCAAGCGTGGCAAGCTTGCAACCTGCTTGGACAACGTGGACCATGTGAATGAGCCAACCCAACCAAGTTTGCAGGTGGCTAGTCTGGGAAGCAGGAGCAGGGAAATAGCAGGGTTATATGTGCCGGGAAGGTCCACGCAAGCATAGGCGCGGACCAATCTGCAGATCATGGGATTTGCAGACATGCATGGATGGATAAACGCAGGGGGCTCTGAGTAGGGTGCGGCAGAGGGCCGCGCCATGAGAAGGAAGAACCGGATATATGTAACAATGGAGGGAACGTTTTCAGAGGGAGTGGATGGATTGGGTTGGGTTGGGTTTGGGTTCTGGCCTGCAGGGTTTTCTTTCTTTGATGCTAGGCTTTCTGCTTGCGCTTGTACTTAGGTTAGGATTGAGAGCAAGGAATTAAATAACTCACTCTCAACACTGGGTTGTAGGGAGGGAATCATTGAATGGAATCATTGGATTAAATTGGATTTGATGGATGGATGGTTGAAGGGTGGAGGAAAGGAAATTCATCTCTATCTCTTTACTGGAGCATCATTATCCTTACAGATGCTAGGACCATCAATAACCCAACTCAAGGACAACTAGGAGAGTATAACCCTCTTGGTTTCCACACCATGACAATCAAGGAAACTGAATATGTAAAAATATTACATACTTTCCCAAGGTATATATTTTTAAATTAATTATTTTAAGTAAATAAATATTATTTTGAAAATAAGGACCAAAAGCATTAATATGCTCTTGTTCCAGTCTACTGATACATAATAAGGACCAAAATTATATCAAATTATCTGTAAGAAGGTCTAACATAAAAATACATATTAAAATTCTGGGAAATATCTACTAAAAATAAGTAATGAAAGAAAGGTCAGGTGGATAAAATAAGGTGTTTTTGTCAGCTTGCTACTATTGCAGAGCAAGCTGCAAAAGTAACCAAAATAACATAAAAATAATAATAATACAATTAACCTAAGAAGGATTAGGAAAAAAATAAATATTATTACAGAAATGGATTATCCACCCAAAAATAGGTAGGGTCACTCACTGACCCCACCCTTGAAATCCAACTCCTTATATTTGTAAATAATTAAGGAAAGAAAGACCAAAATACCAAAGCTCCACTATTGAGCTTTTTGGTCAATTAAATATGTCACACTTATTCTCACGTATAGGTTTCACACCTAAAATTCAGTCAGAATTGAGGTGTTGTGTATATTTTAGGAGTTACAGACAGAAATGTGTTCTGTCACAATTCCTGACACAGCCCCAGAAGCCAATGCACCCGCGCGTGGCTGAGCTACAGCGCTGTCACTCCTTCAAAGTTGTGTCCGCATCCCCTTGCCTCTGACAAGTACGCAGCTGCGTGACTACGGGTTGAAAAAGTGACAGGCAGCCTGAGAAACTTAGGTACCGCGTAAACATGCTACAACCCACACAGGAACTTTCTACATATGTAATAAATGTTCCAATGGATAGTAGATAGTCTAAAAGTACATAATATTATATAAAAATACTTAAATAACCCTTATACACATTTTTTATAAAATATAATTCAAAGTACCAAGAATGTAGAAAATAATACAATGACAACTTCTAAAAATATATTAAAATACTTTAATATACTATTATGAGAATCTCTAGACATCAACATTTTTGTGACATACTGAAAAAACTAATGATGTAAAGGTATCACATGAATACCCATGACTTATATTTTTAAGTAATTATTTTAGTAAATAAACTGAAATTTGAAAATAAGGAGTAAAATCAATATCATGACTTTAATCCAATTATTTAATACATAATGAGAACTCACCTGAAATCAGAATATCCTTTGGAATTTTTATTAAAATAATTATTAACTTACTGGGAACATTTACTAAGGATAATTAATTAAATAATAAATAAAAAGGAAAGATTAGTATTATTCACACATCCAAACATCAATTATAAAGTAAAATAATTCCCATACCCTGTGGAATTAGATGCTACCCGTGTTACAGCACCAAGAACATGTGACAGGCTACCAATGTTTACCCTGCTAGCCTCAGTGTCCGCCCCTTTGAGCCCCTGTACCCCTCAGAAGGACAATATTGGGACTCCAAAAGCTATAAATAAAGAGCTCTTTTGAGGATATTGATACCCAGAGACCCAATTATATTTACATCCAGACACCTTTACAAGGTAATCAAATACTTATAAGAGATAATTAAGTGATTTATGGCTTTAGTCTGATCAATAATATCCATCCTCAACTCCTTTTATCAATTTAAACTGCTGAAAAACCTTATAACCCCAGTATACAGGTTTAACCCATCAGTGCACATCCCAAACAGGTACCCAAAGGATTTAATAATATACCAGTGAGTGTTATTTTACTTTCTCTGTTGTGAAAGCTTGGTTACAAAGCCCTGCCACTCCACTGTGTACTTTATATACATATTATCTTTGGGAAAAATATCCTTTAAACTAAAGGTTCCAAAGTAACCAGGCCTACGTGTTTTAATACTGAATTCCCTGAAGAGAGGTTTTAAAGATCCCCAATATAATTGTGGCCCCTCTATAAAAATATTTAATAATCAATTTATATATATTGATTTATAACAATTAACCATATCCAAACCAATTAACCTTGCAATAAGCTTTATCCAAAAACTTTACGGATTTTTGCTGCATTTATTGAAGAATATATTTATTATTTATTCTATCACCTCTGTTAGCTAAAAGATAGCAAGGATATTGGAATCCAGGAGGCTGAAAGTTTTTAACATTCCAATCACTCAATTAGATAGTAGAAAATTCCCTTACCCTGTTGAATTAGACACTACCCATGCTATGGCACCTAGAACACATGCTGGGCCAACATTGGTTTCCCTTCTAGCCTTAACACCAATTTCCTTGGGCCCCTATAGTCCTCAGAAGGAGAGAAGTGGGACCAAAAAAGATATAAATAAAGGACCCTTTTTGAGCTTATTGATAACCCAGACCCAGTTATATATACATTCAGACACTTTCCCAAAGTGATCAAATACTCATATGAGATCATTAAGTGATTTTTGGCTTTAGTCTGATTGATATTATCTGTCCCAACCCTATTTTTATTATTTTATGCTTCTGAAAGACCTTTCAACCCAGTCACAGTTTTAAACCAATCAGTAAATGTCTCTCACAGGTACCTGAAGGATTAAATACTATACCAGTAAGTTTCTCATCATTTTTCTGTGGTGGAAGCTTAGTCACAAAGCCCTTCCACTCCACCATATTTTATATATATAAATATTATCTTTGGGAAATAAATCCTTTAAGAATATCAATTAAAGTTTCAAAGGTAACCAGGTTTACAGATTACAAAGTGAATTCCGTGAAGAAAAGGAGTTAAGGATACCCAATATATCATTGTTTTGCCTCTTTTTATTTATTTTATAATTGATTTATTAATAATTAATCATTAATAGCCAAACCATCTGGCTTTGCATTTCCTTTATCCATATATTTACCAATTATTCCTGAATATTTTGAATAATATCTTTATTGTTTATCTTATCACCTCTGGTAGCTAAAAGGTAGCAAGGACCTTGGCATCCAGGAGGCTGACAGAAATACTCCTTTTTTGCTTTACAGGCATGCTTTTTATCTTCTTCATAGATGAAGAGGTACAATTGAAGCAGATAAAAAACATTATTGGACCAGCTTATCTGCTCTCAAGGGTTCAAACCTCCCCCAGGCATCCCAAAAGTGATTTTGGAGCTCCTTCTCTGTTTGTTCTTCCTCCAACGGTTTGCATGCTTCTGTTTATTTTGATGAGTTTTCACCAGATTATCTTTCATTTTAATTGAGGCCCCCAAATTAATAGAGTGGATTCAATCAACCAATAAGAATAAATAATATTTTTATGAATTTAAACAAAACTTTAGAGGATTTACCAAAGAGGGGGGAAAAATTACCACTAGAAAATACCATAAGTGAAGGATAAAAATGATCCTTTATGTTGCTAAGGTTTTCCACCTGAATACCATTAACCATCAATGATAAGTTAAAATTATTTGAGTGGCTCCAATCAAAAATGAAAAAGAAGTACAATTTACAATCCAGGTAAGAAAAGAGATGAGCATTTAGAATAAAATGGGTTATAAGAAAAAAGAAAATCCAGTAAGCAAAGCATCCAAATCAAAGTGGGGAACAAAGTATGAAAAGAAAAAAAAACAAGGATTCAAGGGTTGAAAATGATAAAAATAAATAAAGAAAAAAAACATGATTTAACCTCATCCAAGAAGAACAAAAAATACAAAGAAAAATACCAATTCAACCTTCAAAGAAACAAAAAAAATAAATTTAAAAAAAAAGAAACTAACAAATAAAAAAAGAACCCACCCCTCTTATTGATCCCATGAAATGTGAAAATTAAATGCAAATTGATTTCAAAAAAATTGAAAAAAGGAGCTTGCAATAAATTGGAAAATACATCTTCCAACAATTTGCAAATTGATTGAAAAATCAATTTTCAATTGAGTTACCAGTCAATGATAAATTGAGTTCCCAATCAATATTAAATTGATTTCCCAATCAATAGTATATGAGCTACAACTCAATTCTAAATCAAGTTACCACTCTATTCTAAATTGAGTTCCCAATTAATTGAAAATTGAGTTCCCAATCAATTGCAAATTGAGTTTGAAATCAATTGAAAATTGAGTTCCCAATTTTGAGTTGATTTCTCAATCAATTGAGAATTAAGGTACCAATCAATCAGATCAAGTTCCCAAAAAATTTAAAATTGATTTCCTGATAAATTATAAATCTATTGCCCAATCAATTGAAATTAATTGCCCAATCAATTGCAAATTGGTTAAAAAACAATTAAAAATAAATCTCCCAATAAATTGAAAATTTATTTCCCAATCAATTTCAAATTTATTTCCAGATAAATTGCAAATTTATTTCCAAATTTTTTACTATAATAATACCAATTGGTGTGATTTCCCATCCCAGGAAGGTTTGCAACATTTGAAATGCACATTTAAAATGCATCAGTGGCATGATTATAGTAGTTTATTTAATATTATCACATCAATTTGGGTGCTTTCCCACCCCCAGAAGTCATGAAGCCTCTTCAAGGTTTAAAGGAGTTCCTGGGGTGGGAAGAACACACCATTTGATGTGTGCAGGGCACCTAAAGGCCTGTAAAGCTTAAAAAAGGCCCTGGGGGGATAATTTAAGGCTTGCAGCATCCCTGGTGGAATAACATAAGGCTTACAGCATCCCTTTGGGGTCTTTCCAAGGTAGCATCCTTTGGATAATTCAAACATAAACATTGATGGAGTAGATTTGATAAATAAGAAATCTGTAAATTTCAATAGGGCATATCAGGGTTAAACTTTTCAAAAAATTGAATGGCCTATTTCGGGCCCATCAATTTTTTTTGTCAGTTAAACACATTGGTTCATTGTTTATTTTGATAAAAGAATATTTTCTAAAAAATTTGTATTCTTCCTGAAATAAGTGATTTAAGGTTTTCAGAATTAAAACTCTGACACACCCTAATCTTTTACAATAAATTCTAGGGTGATTATAAATCAAAAAACCCCAGTCTTGTGGGAGTTTTGTAGGGCCCTACACAGCCCATTTGACGCGTGGGAGCCCATACACAACTCCAAAGGGTTGTTCCAAACACACGCAACCCCCAGACACAGCTCCAAAGGATATTTCCTAACACGCGCAATGCCTGGGGAGTTGTATACACCCCGTAAATGGCATTGCCTTTGGCAAACAAAATCTTTGAAATTTTCCCTGTCCCACAAACCACACACTCAACCCATATGTTGGACAACACAAAGGTCAATTTTTAATGCCCATTGGTTAACTTGATCTTTCTTGACTTGAAATTGAGAAAACTTTGTAGTTGTTCAATTGAAAGTTGGATTGAATACTGAAATACCATTGCATTTATTTTGCATTATGGGAACAGTGGGAAGCCCTCCTTTTTATGAAATAGCTGTGTTGAAGGACTAAATTGATAGTGCCATTAAAAAAGCTACAGAAAAAAAGGATTTGGGTAATGAAAAATTGGAAGCCCCAATTCCATCCTCATCTATGGTAAAATTGAGGAAAAAAATGTTTCACAAATAGATTTGACCCCTGGTGTTGAGTAACATTTTATTTTACTCTGGCCTTTGCCTGATTTGAATTTATGGAAACTGATTGGCGGCTGGGAACTATGTAACTATGTAACTATGATATAACCATTTAATTCGTACCAGATACACTTGACCCACCTCCTGTGAGAGCCTTTACTACCAGGGAAGAGGTGAAAAAGTATTTTCAAACATGGGCAATGAAGAATGGCTATGCTTTGACAGTTTTCAACTCAAAAGTGATAAATATGTGGATTTAGCCTGTGATAGACATGGTTCCTATTCTGGGCCACTGCTCACCAAAATGTCAAGGAAAACTCACAAGAGGAAGGTTGGGTGCAAGTTTTTAATCTGTGAAAGTCACACAAAGGCAGGCCCTTGTGGCAAGTCTCCTACAGAAATAATCAACATAACAATCAACAATCTGAACACCCCTCAGTGCATCCTCAACTCAGGAGAATCTCTGGGGTGGCCTTAGTGAATTTAAGAGAAGGCATGAGTGATGGGCTCAATAAAATTCAACTCAAAAGAAAATTGACCAAGATTGATGGCGGAAAGTATGTTCATGACCAAACAATCTATAGCACTAAGAAAAAAGTAGTTCTAGCCACACTCAAGGGAAAAAGTGTTATGGAGGTCCTCTATGAACAACTTTAAGATTCAGGTTGGTTTCATTGGTTAAAATTCAGTAGAGAGGGACACTTGGAGGCCCTATTCTTGGTGCACCCTGATTCATTAAAGCTTTGAAAACAGTTCAATCATATTGCTATGTTGTATTGTACTTATAAAACAAATAATTACAACATCCCCCTATTGCATGTTTTAGGAATGACAGAAAAAAAAACCTTCACTAAATCCCTTGTTACTATAACAAAAGAACCATTTGAATTCTACAGTGGGTCTCTAAATGCACTAAAGTAGCTGGCATATGATCCTGGGAGACTTCCCAAAGTCTTTGTGACAGAACATGAAAAAGCTTGGATTTTTTCCATTGAATATAGTTTCCAAGAGTGAACAAGACAGGGTTGTTTGTGGAACTTGTCTCAAAAAATACAAGTAAACTGTAAAGTTTGCTTTAATAATGAAATTGAAAGATGAAAAAGCTTCATGTCTCTGTGGGGGAAGTATGGGGCCTCTGAAACCAAGGACAAGTCAGAGGTCAATGATGCAGAAATCAGAGTAAGGGCCAAATAACTGGTTCTGTTACTCTTCCTAGTTTTGGGTGCTTACATTATGACTTGTATGAAGAGTTTCTTGAAGGACCATAAGGGTGTGCTTGAGTATATGGAAAATAACATCTTCCTTATCAAAGAGAAATTTGTAACAGCTTGGAATTGAAAAAAACCTGACTTTCAAAATAAAAAAAAATCTTGGGTTGAAGGGGCACATGCTACTATCAAACAATCACTTGAAACTTCTTTGGGAAATATGTTGGATTTTGGAAAAACCTTGACAGAACAGTTTCAAATCAAATCAAATCCGTTCAAGCATCCCTTTACAACTCTCAAATAAAGTTAGGAATGGTTCTTCCCACTGAACTGTTACTACTGGGAGACAAGTTGTATTTACAGGAAATGAAACTTGTTGTGGAACAATTAGAGAAATTAAAGCAGAACCATGATTGGCAAGTGTGCACCAAGTCATACTCCAAGACTATGGGTTTGCCCTGTTCCCACCAGATAGGTGACTTACTAGGGTTCAGAGGATCCACTGTGCCTGAGGATGTTCATCCTCAATGGAGGTTGGATTATGACCCTTGCAGTTCTAGTTCTGTAAGTTGGGTTAAGTTGGATTTTTGGATTGTTCAAAGCAGTGATTAATGATTTTTGATGGATCATTCCTACTTTACTAATGTTTGATCCTTTTGAATTTTGGAAGGTCAATGTTGATGAAATGATCAACAATTCTCAGTTAAATGAGAAGCTCAATGCAATGATATTGGGATATCCTGAAAAATATCAATGCAATCTGTTGAATTACCTAATTCAGAAGACCAAAAATTATCAATCAAACCCAAGACTTGAACCAAAAGCCTTGCAATCAAGTAGAGGTTGGCCAAAATTGACAGATACCCAGAGAGATCCTTCTTGGTTAAAACATGTTGAAAAAGAACTCAAGCCAGAAAAGGGAATCAGACGGGCACCAGATAAAAAAAGACAAAAGATTGTAAGTATTTTCTTTTGTGAAATGTTCATTTTTATGGTTGAATGAACTGATGATGATATGATTATAATTGTTAGTCAAATTCCCAGGATCAGAATCAGAATTTCATAGTTCAGAGGAAGAGACTGAAAGTGAATTAGCTTCACTTCATTTGGACTTGGAATCCTCTTCAGAGGAAGAAGAAATTCAGGAAGGGTCAACCAGAAGCCCATATTTTGTGACTGTTGTTTCCTTGGATGAAATTGATTAGAAATTTGACTAAGGAATTTTTGATTGTGGAAACCAAAATTGAATTAACTCAATAAAATACTTGGAAACTTACATAAGTTCTTGGGGGAGGTTTGGGATCTGATTGGTGATGGGAATTGGGGATTAAGAGTCATTGATAAATTGCTTGGCTATGATGAAGATGGTTGGTTTAAAGTGAGAAAGGAAATGATTGAAACAACAGAGAGACATAAAGCATGCTAAATTAAGATGCTTGGTTGGGACAAGAAGGTAGAAAAGATTAAAAAAAGACATAATGTTGAAGAAATCAATGAAAAGATTCCCTCTTCAAAATGGCTGGCTAAGTTAGATATGGGTCAAATAATAGCTGACACGTATGCAATACCTATATGTTTCATTTCATTGGAGTCATGTTCTACTTATAATCCAATGAAAAATGGTTTTACTGATCAATCAGATCCAATTTTCATTTCCTTTGTAAAAAATAAACAATGGGTTCTATTAGTACTTGAGGGAGAAATGATTCCAATACAGCCCATTGTAGCAAAACCCTCTGCTTTCATTTCAAATAAAGCTTCTAATTGGGTTGCTCATATCAAACATCAACTGCACGTGTATTCTGGATTATAGAATCCAATTATAGATTTAATTTCATCATTGGGCTTCCAGATAAATTGTAATTCTAATTCAGCTAGCTTTTACTTCTATCAATATAAAGGTCCATCACATTTTGAAGATCATTATGTTGAGTGTTTTGAGTTAGGCCAAAGTTGAATTTGCAACCCTGGGGTCAAAAAAAGGGTGAAAAATGCCGTTTGCAACCCATCTGAGTTGCTTTGTTATAATATATATATGTTTTTAACAATTTTTTGAATTTTTTTCATTTATTATCTATTTTTTTGATTTAAATGAAAAAATAAATCAAATCAAAAATATAAATATATAAAACAATAAAAAAATATGAATAAATAATATGAAATTAATAAATAAAGAAATAAATAAATAAATAATTAATTAATTAATAAAAAATACATAAATTAATTGATTAAAGTTAAAATATGAATATAAAAACAAATATAAATAAATAAAATATAATAAAATAAATAAATACAATACAATATATATATATACATATACATACATACATATATATATATATATATATATATATATATATATATATATATATATATATATATATATATATATATATATATATATATATAGGGAATTATTTTTCTCACACATCCAACCCTTTATTTCACGCATTTTGACATTGGCGCGCCCCTGCACCCCTTTGGTATTTCATGCAAAAATACTTTATTTCACACAACTTTCAAGAATTCATTTTTTTTAAATTCTGACGGCGCAGCCCCGTAGCGGGGGTTCTTGAGCACCTAACCAAATTCTTTGGTAATTTTGGAGCCATTAGAACCCCTTCAAAAATGCAATCAAAAAATGAAAAATTACGTAAAAACAAATTTTTGCATGGGTTTTTGGATCATCATTTTGGCTATTTTCATTGTTGCTTCTTTTGTTTATTTCAGCTGCCATAAATTTTAACCAAAATTCATAGAGTCTTCCAGTATTTTTTCATATCTTTTGGATTTATCCTTTCACCTTAAAAAATTCCTTCAAAAAACACAAAAAATAAAAAAAATCAAATTTCTCTTTGGACATTTGAATCCTTTCATTTTCCTTTTTATTTCATTTTTTTTGGGTAATTCAAGCTATCAAAAAGTTAAAACAAAATTTAAAGAGAATTTGATTTTTTTTTCAGATTTTTGGGATGTATTATCTTACATTAAAAATTTCCTTCAAAAAAGCTAAAAAATCAAACAATTCAATTCTCTCATTTGACTTTTGGATCCTTATGTTTGCCATTTTGACTTATTTTTTTTTTGGTTTTTCAAGCTTTGAGAATTTCAAGAGAACTATTCAAGAGATTTTTGATGTTTTTTCAGGATTTTTGAATGTCATTTTTGACCTTTAAAAATTCCATTGAAAAACCAAAAAAAATTGAAAAATTCACTCTTCTTGAAGCCCTCCACATGCATATATTCAATATGACTGAAAATTTTTTCCTGGGACCACCACCAATCTTCAAGCGCCTCAATAATGTTATTAACCACCCTCTTGACCTGTTCCACCCTCCCATCACACCATCCCACTACCATACCATACCACACCACACCACACCACACCACACCATACCACACCACATCATACCACACCACACCATACCACACCACACCATACCACACCATACCATACCACACCATAGCATACCACACCACGCCACAAAACACCATACCAAACAAAACCACACCAGACCACACAACACCAAAAAAACCACAAGATTTCACACCAAACCACCAACCACTCATCAAAACAACTTAACTCTCCAGATACTTCCAAACCAGAACATCTCTTTTTCCAATGGCTCAAGAAAACATCCACCCACTTTTCAGAACTGTTTCAACTGTTTCACCAGGCCCATCCTCCATTATCTCATCTAATCAAACTAAGATTCAAATCATCTTTCTCCTTATTCATCTACTCAAACTCTTGATTCCACTCCTCTGGCCCCTCCTCCTGAGATATCATATAATCAAAAGGAGGAGCTTGTTGAGGCTATCCAATCATGAGCAAAGTCCCATGGATATGCCATATCTAACAGAGTATCAAATTGCAAGAATCAGGCCTACACTTACCAATGTGATAAATTTGGGGAATATAAACCCAGAAAAGATACCTCCAAATTAAAAAAATTAAGAAAGAACAATTGTGCTTTCAGGTTATCAGGGAATTTTCAAAAATATTGGGTGTTTGGGTGGTGAAGGTTATATGTCCGGAGCACAACCATCCACCTTCCATTGATACTTCCACTCATCCCATCCACAGAAGAATCCAAGGGGAGAAAAAGAAGGTGGTTGAAAATTTATCAAAAGCAGGAGTTCCCCCTTTAAAAATTCTCAACTCTTGTATACAAAACTCATCATCACCTATCCATACAAATCTCCCTAAAATTTACAACAAAAGATCCCAAATAAAAAAAAATGCCCTTGATGGCAAAAATCCTGTGGAAGCACTCATACTGGAACTCAGGAATTCTTCTTTTTACTACAAAATGAACAATGTGGATGGTCAAATTACTTCATTTTTTATTTCACACCCTGATTCCATGAAACTTCTCAACCTTTTCCCTACTCTTATTTTGATGGACTGTACAGATAAAATCAACAAATTTGGAATGCCCCTTCTTCATATTCTTGGAACAAAAAATTTTTTTAGAAGCTTCTTAGTTGCATTCTGTTTCTTACCTCAAGAGAAAAAACAGAACTATGATTGGGCCCTGGCTCAACTTCAGGAAATGTTTGAAGATAAAGAACCTAGTGTGATTGTTACAGAAAAGGAACAAAAAATTATTATCTCAATTTAATCAGTTTTCCCTTCCTCTCATCATCTTCTATGTTTCTTGCACATTTTGAAGAATATTCAAAATCATGGCAGGAAGCACTTTGAATCTCAAGATGAATGAAAGCTATTCCAGAAAAAATGGCATCATTTGGTCTATTTAAAATCTGAATCAAGCCATCACAAAAACTTCAAAAAAATTTCTCTAGTCTGGAATCCTCCCGCTTCTGACTACCTTCTTGAAAACTAGATTCCTCTAAAAAGAAAATTTGTCTCCTATTTGGCAAACAAATACTATCACTTTGGAAACACAAGTACATCAAGAATAGAAGGTTCTCACTTCTAAATTGAAAGATTCATAAATTTTTCTATTGGCTCTTTCTATAATGTAGTTCAAAAAAATTACAGTTCCATCACCATTAAAACCTGTGAGAGAGCAATTGAAGCCTCTAAGCAAGAATTAAAGGATCTCATTGGTTTGCCTCACTGTGTGGATTATATTTCTGGAAAGATCAGCCACTTTTCCCTTAAAATCATTCATTAATCTCATCAAGTTCCTGATTCTTCCACCAATTGAAACAACTGTGATTACCCTTCTTAAATGGGTATACCATGTGTTCACAAAGTCAAATTGGTCATCAGAAAGGGCAAAATATTCCAACTTGATGATTTCCATCCTCAATGGCATGTCAAAGCTCCCATCTCAGTAAGTTTTTCTCTTTTTTTTTTTTTGAAATTCAAGCTCAAATGAATAATTTCCTGATTGATTTTTATTTTCCTTTGTATAGTTAACTGTGAACCCTGAATCAACTGAAGATTCAGAAAAACTTGAAGTTACAACCAAAGACAGTAATGAAAACCTATATTTAACTAAACTGTTTGAAGAATTCAGCAAGTTACCACCTGGAGAACAGCTATATTATCTGGGTGAAAGCATGAAGCTGTACAGTGGAAGATATTAACTTACCCTGATTGAAGATCCAAATTCCACTCAAAGATCCAAAGTTAGAGGAAGACCCAAAAGAGCAGCTAATAAGCTCAAGAAGATCTCTCAGTCCTCAAGAAAATGAGATCCATCAGGTTTTGAATATTTAGAAGAACCAAAGAGGAGAGGTAGGCCAAAGAAGAAATTCATAGCAAATTTGAAGGCCAGTCACCAATTCTTTGGACAGAAAAATATATCAAAATTCATAATTAATTTTTTTTCTTATGTGTTCAGGTTTCAAGAAGGTGCAAGGCCATCCAAGGGAAGGGGAAGGGAAAAAAGAAGGAGGAATTATAGGAAGAGGTAATTTTATAACTATAATTATTTTTTCTGCAATGGGTTGTTTTTTTAGTTGAGTCCTTCTCATTTTTTTAACATAGAGTGAATTTCTGACTGAAGAGGAATATTCAGAAGATGAAGAGGTGCCAGTTTTGGATGAAGGGGAAGATTCAGCAGATAAAGAGCTGCCAGATGTGGATTTAATTAAGATGGTGAGCTTTAATTTTCTTTTATTTTTGGCTAATTTGTTGGATATTATTTTTCATCAATTTTTTCATTCAAACCTTTATCAGAGGTCTGGAACCATTGTGAATAAGCAAGTTGCTTCTCCTGAATACAATCCTGGGACAAGAATCAAGAGACTAAAGGCATCCAATGAAGATGGTGATGCTCCTTACCATCCTCCTGGGGGGAAGGTATTAGCAGCCCCAAAATTCAGTGAGAAAGTTAGTACATCTGGTATTTTCTCATTTTTTAATTTTGTCTGATTTCTTTTGGGTTTTTCCTCTAGGTTTCCTGCACATTAAATTATTTTTCTTCTGAAATTTTTGACCAATTATCAATTGAAGAAGTGAGTATTATCTTTAGTCCATATCTTCTGTTATAAAAATTCTGATTTTTGGTTCTATGTCCAATACAAAGATTCCATTCCCCACAAAACAGCCATTCCACATATCTAAAATGTTCAATATTTCATAGGGGATGGGAACTGTGGCTTTAGAGCAGAAGCCATTTGCTTGGGGAGGATCTCAGAAGACTTGATTGAATTCAAGAAATAAATGGTGAAAGAGCTTGATTCAAAACCAATTTTCAAGGAAACAAGATTACTGCATGATATCTGGGGTGAAACTTTCCAAGAAGCAAGAAGGCAACTGAACCAACTTTATGGCCCAGCTTTCATATATATGTAGATGAAATTTCCATGCCCTGGTTTCCTTCTTGCTGAAACATATGATTTTCCAGTGATTCTGTTTTCTTCTTTAATGCCTTGCACTTATCTTCCTCTCAATTCCCCTCCCAGTCCAAATTCCAAAACTTCTCCTATTTGCTTCATTATTTTAGAAGAATACAAACATATAGTCTCATTCAAGTTCAATTTTGATCATTGGCCAGCTCCTAGGTTAGATCCACTTTGGAAAAGCTTTGCAACAAAGGATTCCAAATCTCGGGAAACCAATGTTCAGAGAAATTTGGATCTTGGTAATGAGTTTTTTTTCCCTCCACAAAAATAAAGTAGAAAAATAAAAACAATCATAGTTGAAGAAATTTTAATATTTGTATCCATATTTGTTCTTTATTTTTAAGTTTTTGAATGAAGCTTGTAAGGTGTATGCAAGAATGCAGGTGATCTTCAAAAAGTATTGATGAACTGTCTTTTTTGTTTTTTAACATTCAAAATTCTGAAAGCTTGAATCACCAAAAAAAAAAAATTATTTAGGCCAACAAAAGGATTCAAAAATCCAGTGAGAAAAGTGAATTTTTTGAATTTTTTGGTTTTTTGATAGAATTTTCAAAGGTCGAAAATGACATCCAAAAATACTGAAGTTTTTTTTAAAAACCTCATGAATACTTGTTTTAAAATTCTCAAAGCTTGAAAAACCAGAAAAAAAGTCAAAATGGCAACCTTAGAGATCCAAAGGTCAAATGAGAAAATTGAATTTTTTGAATTTTTTGCTTTTTTGAAGGAATTTCTTAAGGTAAAATAATACATCCAAAAAATCTTAAAAGAATATTTTTATTCTCTTTAAATGTTGTTTTCACTTTTTGATAGATTGAATTACCCAAAAAAATGAAATAAAAATGAAAATGAATGGATTCAAATGTCCAAAGAGAAATTTGATTTTTTTGATTTTTGTGTTTTTTGAAAAAATTTTTTAAGGTGAAAGGATAGATCTAAAAAATATGAAATGAATATAATAAGAATCTAGAAATTTTTTGAACAATAATTATAGCTGAAATAACCAAAAAAAAAAAAAAAAAAAAAAAAAAATAGCCAAAATGATGATCCAAAAACCCATGCAAAAATTTGTTTTTACACAATTTTTTTATTTTTTGATTGCATTTTTGAAGGGGTTCTAATGGCTCAAAAGTTACCAAAGATTTTGGTTAGGGGTTTGGGAACCCCCGCTATGGAGCTGCGCCATCAGAATTCAAAAAAATGAATTCTTGAAAGTTGCGTGAAATAAAGTATTTTTGCGTGAAATACCAAAGGGGTGCAACCACCTGGAAACGTCAAAATGTGTGAAATAAAGGGTTGGATGAGTGAAAAAAATAATTCGCTATTTATATATATAGGGAGTTATTTTTTCACAGGTGCTACCCTTAAACTCATGGGTGTACTACGTCCCCACAAAATCCTGTATACAAGGACAAATCCTTTTTTATACGCGCATTCCAAGAACTTTGTTTTTTGACATTCTAACACAGCAGGCCTGTAGATAGGTGTCTTAAATCATTATGGCCAATCTTTCATAATTTTGGGACCAGTAAAACCCCTTTAAAAATCCAGTCAAAAAGTTAACAAAATCCAAAAAAAAACAAATCATTTTTGGAGCTATTCCTTGGGCTGTTGCCTTATATTTTTTTTGAACTCTCAAAATGTTTTGCAATCAGCTGAAGAGATTTGAAATATCTTTATGAGATTTTTTGGATGTATTCTTGGCCTCCGAAAATTGGATCCAATGTAAAAACACTTCAAAATAGCATATCCTTTTCAATATTTTGTTTCACTTCTTGAATCAATGGTTCTCTCAATTTTTTTGGCAAAAATGTAAGATTAACATCCAAACATTGAATGAAAAATTTGGCTGAGCTTTGATTACAGGGTTTACCCACAAATTATTCAGAATAATGAAAATAATTGAAAATAAAACGTGTGGTTCACATTTTTGGTTCTAATTTTTGTTCTGTTTTAATGAATACAAATACAAAATGTTATGAAAAATATTATAGAAATAATTTTGGTTGATATTATTCCACTACTATGGGTTTTGTTTTTCTTCTGGATTTCCTCCTTGGGAACAAAACCTCATCACCAAGCTCCAAATTCTTCTGAATAATGGTCATCAAAGCTTTGGAATCCTTAGTCACAAAGCCTTTCCAAAGTGGATCCATTTTGGGGGCTGGAAAATGATCAGACCTGAACTTGAATGAGACTATATGTTTGAAATATTCTAAAAGAATTAAGCAAATAGGAGAAGTTTTGAAATTTGGACTGGGAGGGGAATTCAGAGGAAGATAAGTGAAAGGCATTAAAGAAGAAAACAGAACAACCAGACACTTATAAGTTTCAGCAAGAAGAAAGTAATGGCATGGGAACTTCAGCCACATGTCTATTGGAGCTGGTCCAGAGAGGTTGTTGAGCTGCCTCCTTTCCTCCTGAAAAGTTCCACCTAAGATTTCATGCATTAACTTTTAATCTTGGAAGATTGGGTTGGTTTCCAGCTCTTTGATCATTTCTTCCCTGATTTCAATCCAGTCTTCTGATTTTCATCCCAAAACAACAGCTGCTGCTCTGAAACCACAGTTACCATCTCTCAGAATATCTTGAAAGTGGGATATATGGGCAATAGCTGTTGCTGGGGAAATGAAGTTTTTGTATTGGAACTAAAAGAAAAAATCAGAATTGATTCTAAAATGAAATATGTTGGAAAAATTCCACTCAATTTTTCTATTGAAACTTGCTAAAAGACTCCAGAAGAAGAATAGGATAATGTGCAGGAAACCTATAAAAAATTTCAAAAAAAATCAGAAAAACTGAAAAAATGAGGTATTATCAAATTAAATCACTTTATAACTTATTGTTGTTGCTGTTTGAGCAAAAAGATGCTTTCCAGGTGGATGGTAAGGGGCTTCATCATCTTGAATTTTTTGCTTTTGTCTCTTGATTCTAGTCCCAGGATTGTAATCAGGGAAAGGAGCCCTCTTACTGAAAACAGTTTCAGAACTCTAAAAAAAGAGTAAATGGGAAAATTAATAACAATTCACTCAATAAAAAAAGCAAATTTAATCTCACTGTCTTAATAACATCCAAATCTGGGAGCTCCTCCTCTTCTGAAGTATCTTCTTCTGTCAAAAAATCATCCTATTTTGAAAAAAAGAAATATTCAGTTGATATTGAGATGATTATGTATAAATATAAATTTAACTCTTCATCTGATTCCTCCGTCTTATTTCCCTTCCCTTTTTCATTTTTTGCCTTTACCTTTCTCAAAACTTGAATGATTACATAAAAACAATGAGTTATATTTTTTTTCTTTCTCAAAGAGTGATTAATTAATGACAACTGAATTTGCTGAAAATTTCCTCCTTGGCCTTCCTCTGCTCTTTGGTGCTTCTAAATATTGAAAGCCAGATGGATCCCTTTTACTTGAGGATTGAGAGATCTTCTTGAACTTATTTGCTGCTACTTTGGGTCTTCCACTTATGTTGGATCTTTGAATGGAATTGGCCTCTTGAATCAGAACATGTTGATACTTTCCAGTGTAAAGCTACTGTGCTTCACCGAGATAATAATGTTTTTCTCCAGGTGGCAATTTTCGGAATTCTTCAAACAATTCAGTAAGATATCTATGTTAATTTGTTGATCTTGAGGGCTGTTCAAAGCTGGGTGATTCTTCAGTGGATTATGGGCTGGCAGTTAACTGCAGAAATAAATTTAGAAATTAATCAGAATATCATTCATTTGAAATTGTATAAAGAAAAAAAAACTTACTGAAAAGGGGGGTTTGACATGCCATTGGGGATGGAAATCCTCAATTTGGAAAAGTTCACCCTTGAAGATGGCTAATTTTGCTTTGTGAACACATGGTATACCCATATAAGGAGAGTAATAACAGTTGATGCAAGTGGTTGAAGAATCATAGACTTGGTTGAATGATTAAATATTCTTGAGGCCATAATGGATGATATTTCCAGAAAGATACTCCATATAGTGAGGCAAACAAATGAGCTGGTTGAAACCTTGCTGGGAGGCTTCAATATCTCTTTCATGAAATTTGATGGTCATAGAATTATATATCTTATCAAAAACACTGGAAAAGGAGCCAGTAGAGGAAGTGATGAAGCGTTTGATTTAAGAATGAAGGCCTTCTATTCTTGATGTACTTGTATTTCCAAAATTGGAGAATTTTTTGACAAAGTAAGGAACAAATGTTTTTTTGAGTGGGACCACATTTTCAAGGAGGTAGTCTTATGTGGGAGAATTACAGACTAGAAAAATTTTGGTGAAATTGTACTGATAAATAGCTTCAGATTTGGAGTTGAAAAATTGGTGCCAGTGTTTCTGAAAGAGCTTCCATTCATCTTCAGACTTGAAATGCTTCCTGCAGTGGATTTGAATATTTTTGAAAATATGCCAGAGACAGAGAAAGTGATGAGAAGATGGGAAAAATTTTTCTATGGCACTAATTAAAGCTTGTTCTTTATCTGTAAAAATAAACCTGGGTTCTTGATGTTCTAATATTTCCTGAAGTTCATTGAGGGCCCATTCATAGGAAGAGTTTTTTATTCAGGAGGTTTGATGTGGTAGTGGTAGTTTTGGAGTGTGTTGTGTTGTGTTGTGTTTTTTTGTGTTGTGTTTTTTTGTGTTGTGTTTTTTTGTGTTGTGTTTTTTTGTGTTGTGTTTTTTTGTGTTGTGTTTTTTTGTGTTGTGTTTTTTTGTGTTGTGTTTTTTTGTGTTGTGTTTTTTTGTGTTGTGTTTTTTTGTGTTGTGTTTTTTTGTGTTGTGTTTTTTTGTGTTGTGTTTTTTTGTGTTGTGTTTTTTTGTGTTGTGTTTTTTTGTGTTGTGTTGTGTTGTTTTGTGTTGTGTTTTTTTGTGTTGTTTTGTGTTGTGTTTTGTTGTGTTTTGTTGTGTTGTGTTGTGTTGTGTTGTGTTGTGTTGTGTTGTGTTGTGTTGTGTTGTGTTGTGTTGTGTTGTGTTGTGTTGTGTTGTGTTGTGTTGTGTTGTGTTGTGTTGTGTTGTGTTGTGTTGTGTTGTGTTGTGTTGTGTTGTGTTGTGTTGTGTTGTGTTGTGTTGTGTTGTGTTGTGTTGTGTTGTGTTGTGTTGTGTTGTGTTGTGTTGTGTTGTGTTGTGTTGTGTTGTGTTGTGTTGTGTTGTGTTGTGTTGTGCTGTGTTGTGTTGTGTTGTGTTGTGTTGTGTTGTGTTGTGTTGTGTTGTGTTGTGTTGTGTTGTGTTGTGTTGTGTTTTGTTGTGTTGTGTTGTGTTGTGTGGAGTGGTATGGTGTGGTGTGGTGTAGTAATGGGGGGAGTGGAGGGGTATGGTGTGGGGTGGTCTGGTGTGGTGATGGGGGGTGATGGGTGGGGGTGGGTGGGTGGAGGAGCTTTCTTTTATGAATGATGAGAGGATGGGAGCGCTACAAAATGGCCTGGAAAAATTTCAAACTCATATTGAATAGGAATGGTTAGGGTTTTATGAATGGAGGGCTCAAAAAAGTGGACCCCAGCCCAGAGGGGGGTTTGTTGCCCTCCTTTTTGGATTTGGTTTTGAGGGCACAAATAGTGCTTCAAAAAATAATGAAAAAATATATTTGGAAACCTTGAGAGGCCTGTTTCAAACTTTGAAGGTCAAATACTTCAAATTCTCATACGTAAAGAAAAAAAAGAATGAAGAAATAAGGAAAGACCACCCTTTTGTTTTCAATTATTTCCATTGTGATGAATATTTGGTTGGGTAAAACCTATAATTAAAGCTCAGCCAATTTTTTCATTCAATTTTTGATTGTCAATCTTGAGTTTTTTCAAAAAAATTGAGAGAAACATTGATTCAAGAAGTGAAAAAAAAATCTTGAAAAGGATATGTTATTTTGAAGTTTTTTTACATTGGATCCAATTTTTGGAGGCCAAGGATACATCCAAAAAATCTCATAAAAATATTTTAAAGCTATTCAGCTGATTTATAAATATTGTTAGAGTTCAAAGTGCCAAAATAAATTAGCCCAAAAGCCAAAGGAATAGCTCCAAAAATGAGTTTTTTTTTTTTTTTTTTTTTTTTTTTTTTTTTGGGATTTTGTTAATTTTTTGACTGGATTTTTGAAGGGGTTTGACTGGTCCCAAAATTATAAAAGATTAGCCATAAGGTTTTGAGACACCTATCTACAGGCCTGCTGTGTTAGAATGTTAGAAAACAAAGTTCTTGGAATGCCTGTATAAAAAAGGATTTGTCCTTGTATACAGGATTTTGTGGGGACGTAGTACACCCATGAGTTTAAGGGTAGCACCTGTGAAAAAATAACTCCCTATATATATAATGAAATAGATAAAATCCACTTTTTTTTTTTTTTTGCCATTCAATACCCACAATGGGTTTCAAACTGCCACTCACAACCCACATGATTTGAAAATGGCAGTTCACTACTAAAGTGGTTTGTCAATGGCCCTTTGAAACCCATCTTGGGTTGCAAATTGCAACACACAACCCATTTTAGGTAGTGAAAGGGGGTCAGAAGGTTGAAAATTTAACATTGGCCTTTGAGTTGACCTCATTATTTTAAGTTTTTTAAATGAAAATTAATTGGTAAGTCAGTTCAACTTGTGTTGCGCTGATCCCATCATAAGTAGTATTTTTACTTCTTGTGATTGGATCAGCTTAACACAAGTTGAACTTATTTTTTTTGGTGTTTTTACTTTAGGGCTAATCAAGTTGAACTTGTATTTTTTGGTGTTTTTACTTTAGGGTTAGTACATTTGAACTTGGATTTATTGAAAGTTGGGTATCAGGCAGAATGGTTGCACTGCACAACCACGCAGTCTAGTGATAAACAGAGTTGAAACCTAATCTCATTTTCCATCCAGATTAATGCTACCCCTGGAGGACAGAGATCTGCTTTTTCATTAAATTTCATCACTAAAATTCACACATCAACTGCCGTCTCTGTACTCCCCTGGTGATTTTCCCAACATTAAATTCTTCCATCTACTCAAACTTGCAAATTTCCTCAATCTCATGTTCCTCTTTGTTCCTCAGGTGTGCTTCCTTGAGCTGTCATACTGTTTCATGCCTGCTAAACTCACCATCCCCGGTGTTTTATCAGGTTAGACATCTCTACGCTGTTTACATCCCTCTTGTCACAGAGATCTGCTTGTTCATTCAATTCCATCACTAACATTCATACATCAACTGCCATCTCTGTCCTCCAGGTGTGCTTCCTTGAGCTTTCCTACTGTTGTGTGCCCGCTCAACTCACCATACCCTGGTGTTTTATTAGGTGTGCTTCCTTGCGCTTTCCTACTGTCACATGCATGCTCAACTCATCATCCCCAGTGTTTTATTAGGTTATGAGCCCAGATTTCTAAAATCAGTCAAGCAAACAAATCAACATGCACAGAGGAGACCAGTTCAAACCGCTCTTTGTTCTTCAGGAAAATAATTTCCCAGTTTGGAAATGAGCCATCAAGACCTACTTGAGCATGAAAAATCTGCTTTCCCATCTCACCTCCTCACTGCCTGCGGTCAACAAGGTCCCACTCACCTTCCACAAGGAGCAATGAAAGACAGCTGGTATTCTTACCATGTACATGGGATATGCCAAAATCCAAAGATTTTTCAACCCAGACAACAAACAAGAACCTAGCACTCTCCCAACTTCAATCACCAATTTCTATGAGTCTCACTCAAAAGACAATCAGGAAAGAGTATAAAAAAAATTCCTGGAGCTCTCCTTTAACAAAAAAATCCAAGCTTTTCTGAACAATTTGAATGCCCATATTAATGCTATTACGGCGGTGGGTCTAAGAATTGGCAATGAAACCAATGGCTTTGTTCACCTTTATGAGCACCTCATGGCTGAATAAATATTTAGCCCGCTTCCAAGCACCATGGAAGTTACCAAGGAGATCCTTCACTCAAAACACCAACTTACGCTGAGGCTGGTAATGGAGGTTTTGGATTCAAAGCAAAAGGAATCCAATCCAGGCCCAACTGTCAAGTCAGATTAGAAGGCCCTCAAGTTCCACATCAAAAAATATGCTGTCTGCTCAAACGGTATGCACAACCCAAAGACCAAGCACAAAGAATCCAACTGCAGGTGAGCTAAGAAGTTGAAAAAATGTAAGACAAAAGCAAAAACTGCCAATTCTCATCCAGACCCATCCTCCAACAACTCACGGTCCTTTTCTGGAGCGTACATCTGCATTGGATCAGCCTTATCCATTAAAGCCACTGGGGAAAATGTGGTTCTTGACAGTGGAGCAAGCCAACACATGTTCAACAGGAAGGAAGTGTTCACCAACTTTTGCAACAGGATCTCAAGTGTCCAAATTTCAGACAGCAACTTGCTTGGTATTGAAGGTGACGGATCTGTTCAAATCTACACCTCTAACAGCAAGACAATAACTCTCAAATCTCTCTACATCCCCAAAATGCAGGGGACACTCATCAGTCTTGGACAACCGCTATGCAACGGGCTCAAAATCAATCATGTGAAAAAATCCAAACTCCAACTCCTGAGGGAGGGTGTGCCCCTCCTTGAAGCTAACATAGTCAACAATGTCATCATGATGAAGGCCTCAACTCATAAGGAAAGTCCACATGCTCTCAACACTCAAAACCCACAAATGCTTACTTGGAGCTGCTACAAAGACGCGCCGGGAATCCTAGAAACAAAGCACTGAAGAACATTTTTGGAGTAAATGCCTCCTTGATCCACTGCAACAACTGTTGTTTGGAAAAATAAAATTGACTTCCATTCAAAGGAACTGTTCCTCAAGCAATCCAAATCCTTGTGACAATCTTCATGGATCTCAGTGGCAAGATTGCACCCGCCTCTCTCTTGGGTGGCCAATACTAGTTTAAGATCACCAACTGGCACACTGGCTACAGAGTTGTATACATTCTCTCAAACAAATCTGATACATTCTCTTCCTTTGTGTCTTTTTTAACTAAAATGGAGAATCTCAAAAGTACAACAATAAAAAATGTTGTAATTGATGGTGGCGGCGAATTTAACTACACAGAATTCACCAACTTCTTTGAGAAAAAGGGAATCTCAGTGCATTTCACAAGTCCACACACTCCCCAACAAAACTCTGTTGCAGAGCAGGGAAACCACACCACAAGTGAGAAGGCTCTTGCTCTCTTAAAGCAAGCAAGCCTGCCCTCCACATACTGGGATGAGGCAGTCATAACTGCGTTCTTACTTGAGAATATCACTCCCAGGAAGAAGTAAAATTGGGTCTGGCCTTATGAGCTATGGTTTGGGCGTCCTTTTGATCTGGCTTGGCTAAAACCTTTTGGCTGCCTAGCTTACGTTGAAATTCCCAAGGCTGTGCGGAAAGGAAAGTGTGGCAAAAAATCAACTAGAGGCATTCTCCTTGGATACCAACTTGGCCTGCCCAACTGGAGAATCCTCAACGGAGATGGCTGCATCACTCATAGTCATGACATGCATTTTGTTGAGGATGAGTTTCCTGGTCCAAGCATACTCCTCAACCAATCTGCCAGCCACAGTCTTGGCACACTATTCTTTGAAGAGATTGATCAGCCTGCGGTCCTCAACCCCATTAATGATTCTCCCTCCAACAACAATCCACCCCTTGCACAGCCTCTGTTTGTTGAGCCCAACCAGCCATTGGCATCCAACTCAAATGACTTGCACTGTTCTCTCCCACATCAGCCGCCGCCCCCACACGCAAGGATTGTCCAGGCTGGGAATTTGTCCTAGCCCCGGACAAGGCCTCTGAAGACATCTCTTCCAATATCAATGAATCCAACATTCTGAGTCACAAATGGCATGCAAATGCCACGGCAATGTTTTCCATGGTACAGGCTCTGCTCACAACGGCCATCAAGGGGAAACCCTGCAACTTCTGCAAAGCCAAGCTCTCCCCCAAGTGAGCTGAATGGCTGGAATCAATGAAAGCGGAGCTTGAAGCTATGAAGTGTCTCAAGGTCTGGGACGTTGTGGTTTTTTATTTATAACCTCAGGTTAAGAGCTGCGTCGCGGGCTGCGTGCTCAGCAGTTGGGTAGGTTGGGCTCAGCATTTGGGTGCGCGCGGTCTCAGCAGTGCCTGCTGAGGGCTCAGCAGCAGCCGCTGTGGGCTCAGCAGTAGGAATTGCGGGGCTCAGCACCAGGTGCGGGTTGGGTCTACTCCAAGGGCGCTGGCCGCGACCCGCCCAGGAAACCCGGACCAAGTGATGGAGCCGGCCCAACCAAGCTCATGGGTGGCTAGTCCGGAAGGCGAGGGCGGGGCAATTGGGGGTTAGGCGGGCGCGGGCCGACTTGCGGACCGCAAGGTCCGCAGACCCGCGCGGGCGGGCAAACTGGGGGGCTCCAAGTAGGGCCCGGCGGAGGGCTGCGCCATGAGAAGGACAAACCGGGCGTAAGTTGATATCAAGGGGCACGGGTTATGGGGCAAGGAATGGAGGGGCAGGGTTGGGCTAGGGTTCTGTGCTTAGGGGTTGTGTTTCATTGTTCTTTCATGTTTGTGGTTGTACTTAGGTTAGGGTTGAAGGGGGGGACCCAAGTCCTCACCCTCAAATCTGGGTTGGGTTATAATCCATCAATCTATCAATCCATTGGAGAAGGAAAAGGAAGGAAGAAGAATACATCTCATTCTCTCTCTTTCATCTCACTACACTTAAGAACTCATCGCACCCAACCTCCTTACAGACGCCTAGATCAACAACTTCCGGACTTGCAGACAACTTAGGAGCGTAACTCTCCTTTGCTTTCCACATCTGGGGGTCTGGCCGGGAAGTAATCTTTTGTATAGGTCTCTCAAAGCTATTGGGTGCAATACTGCCCACAAATACCCCAGGATTGAATTTTCCACCCTTGTTCCCTCTCCGGCCGGGAGCTGGCAGGCCAACACCTCCACCACCGCCGACTACTCGGTCCGGCGGTTTTGCTCCTCCTTGGTCAGAGCCTTTGGAGGCAGCTGAAGTTCCACAATGGGTGTGGCTTAGGCCGCAGAACTTCCCCCACCTCTGATTCAACACCGCGGACATCAGGCACTTTCTGGCAAGATTCGAGGATATTGCGGACTCCAAAAACGCGACGGGTGAGGACAAGGTCCGCACGGTTGTTCTTGTCATTGCAGACAAGAATACGCTCCGGGACGTGGAGGATATGGCAGGGTACAAGGCTTGCGACTGGGGAAGACTCCGGGGCAAGATGATGGCGAGGTGGGGGAAGCGCAAGCCCCGCTTTCAGGAGACGGACTTTGAGCAAGTGGCGGGTGAGGAAATTTCCTGAGGTGGGGTGCGGATGCGGAGCAATCTGTCCAAGTACAAGTCCCAGTTTGACCAAGTTAATATTTACCTAGAAAAGAACCAGGTGGTGGCGGGTCAGACGGGGGCCATGAAGCAGGCGTTCATAGGCGGGCTTGCGCCGCAACTTCGCGTGCGGGTCCAGCGTTACCTATTTGAGCGCGAGTTGGTAACGCGGTAAGTGGATGGGAGCGTTGCTCTCCTTCCAAGCCTGGGCGTAATCAACCAGGCGGTCAAGAGCAAGATCAACTTGAAAGAGCTGATCAAGGATACGGCCCGGTTGTTCCCAGAAAGTTCAAGGAAGCCAACAGCCTTTTCCACCCCAGCCCCAATGCCAGTACTGCTCGCAGATCCGCCAGCGACGGAACGGCCCGTGGCCCCTTTTGCAGTCAATGGGAGTACCGGTGAACGAGGTAACAGACATGCTACGGGACTTGCGGATACTCATGAATTGGATGGCAGCTCAGCCAACGGCTCTGCCTCCCGCTTTCTTGCGCAATCTGCCGCCCCATGCAAGAAAGGGCTTTCAGCCCAGTAGCGGACCGACGGGGGGTTTTTGGTTTGTCAGTGCACATATTGCGGCGATAAAAGTCATTGGAAGTCTGGTTGCGCGGATCTGACCAAGGACATGAACAAGGGGTTGGTTTGCACGTCCGGAGGGACCTACATATTGCTGTTGGGCAAACTGGTGGACCTCGGGGCCGGTCAGCCACCACCGGTGGAGCAGGTTAGGGCGAGGGCCCAACCTGCAGGGGCCGCTCAGGTGTCCCTTGGGATTGTCACTGGGCCCAAAACGTGGCGGGCACCGCCTGTGGAGGCAGAAGTTAGGACGCTTGTGGCAAACGAGCGGATTGTGTCGGAAAGGATGGATGTGGATGCCAAGGAGCGGCCATTAAATCAAGCTCCGAGGGTTGGGGGGCAACGCTCCGGCAATCAGCTCCGGAGGAAGAAGGAAGGCCCCAGAAATTGTTTGGCGAGTGATGGGGAGTGAGGTACCAATACCTCTCACGCTACGGGAGCTGGTCGCGGTCTCTCCAGTGGTTGTTGAGGAAATGGTCCAGGCGCTGAAGGAGCACGGGGGCGGCAGGATCCCGGCAAAAGTGCAGCGCGTGAATGCGGTGATGGAGGAAGCGGAACGGGAGTTGTGCCAATCCAAAGCCGTGTCGGTGCCGCTTGCCTATGTCTCACTGAATATTGTGGGAAGGAAAGTGTGGGCAATGGTGGACAGCGGGTCAATGGTCAACCTGCTCCCGTCAAAACTGGTGGATGAGTTGGGCTTGGTGCGGAGGAAGTGTGCTATGGGTTTGCGGGCGCTCAATGGGGGGGAATGTTGGGTAGATGGGGAGGTGGAGGAAGAAGAGGTAGAGGTTGCAAAGGTTCAGAAGCCGCTGTCGTTCCTCTTGGTCGGGTGCGGTGACGTGATTTTGGGTCGGCCATTCATGTTTGGATTCCAGGCCCGAATGATGTTCAACACGGAGGAAGGGACGGAGGCGCTGAGGGTGGAGGACGCGTCCGGGGCAAAGTTTGAGACAACAATCTCCGACCATGGGAAGGGGAAATGGGTGCCATTGGTGGCGGTTGGCAAAGAGGCAGAGTCCGACGGTGGGGACGACTGCAAGGGCCGCCCTGCAGAGGGTTGTCCCTAGTCAACCGTGGGTACCGTGCGGGGCAGGCTCTGGCCTTGTGCAGGCGGTTGACTAGGGAGGAGCAAAAGGCGGAAGGAAGTGCGCAGAGGGCGCAAGCGGCAGAAGTAAGTCCCTTTCCTCAGTATGCACCACCGGGAGGTACTGTTTTTCAGAACCCCTACCATAGTGCCATGCTTGTGAGCAAAGGCAAGAGCCGCGGGTTGATTGTTGCCAGGATTCACAACAACAATGGTGGGCGGGTAAGGATGGTTAGGTGCAACATGGGGCAATACAAGCCTGTGGCGCAAAAGGTCCGGCCCCGGAACAAGCCCATGCCGCAGGGGCTGAACAGGCCTCTGAGGCGGATCTCCTGGTCTTGGGATCCCTGGGTGAGTCCATTGAGGAAGTTTGGCTGGGTAACGCGGTAGGCACGGATCACGGACAAGCGAATCAAGGCACTGAATTTTGGGCCGGCGGGGTGGTTGAGTACGGAGGAGAAGGATTTGTTAGCATTGGTATTGGTGCTCCGCAAGAAGGCCCTTGCCTTCAGGCCCAACAAGCGCGGATTGCTGAAGGGCGAGGTTGGCGACCCCTATGTAATCCCCACGGTGCCGCACAAGCCCTGGCAAATCAAGCCAATTCCGATCCCTCGGACTGTGCGGGAACCCTTCTTGGAACTGGTCTGGGAGCGTGTGAGGACGGGGTTGTACCAGCAGTCAACATCAAGCTACTCTAGCCCGATTTTTGCGGTTGTTAAACAGGACGGGAAGTCGCTTAGGATTGTTCACAACCTGCAGCGGCTTAACTTGTTCACTATCTGAGACGTGGGATTGCCTCCGCGCGTGGACGAGTTCCTGGAATTGATGGCGGGGCGCGCGTGTTATGGTTTGGTCGATGTAATGGGGGGGGGGGTATGATCAGCGCAAGCTCCATACCAACTCGCGGCCGCTGACTGCGTTCAAGACAGGATTGGGAAGGATGCAGTTGACGCGGTTGCTGCAGGGGGCGACAAACTTGGTGGCGGTCTATCAAGCCCAGATGACATGGATCCTGCGGGACGTCATACCTGACGGGGTTCTGATCTTCATCGACAACGCCGGTATCAAAGGACCAAAGACGGATTACGGGGGTGCGGTGCTAGAGGAGGCCCCAAAGATCCGCTGCTTCATCTGGGAGTACGCACAGACATTAGAGCGGGTCTTGTTTTGGATTGAGGAGGCAGGGCTTACGGTATTGGGGGGTAAGTTGGCAGTTTGTGTTCCGGCGTTGGAAGTGCTAGGCCATGTGGTGGCTTTCAATTGCAGGAGAATTGCGGCAAAGAAACAAAACAAAGTTCTTGAATGGCCAACCCCGTGGACGCCCTTGCATATTCTCCAATTTCTGGGACTGTGCAGCTATGTTTGCATGTTCATCAAACGGTTTGCGGAAGTCGCAAGTCCGCTGCGGGCGCTGACCGGGAAAGGCGCGGCATGGGAATGGACGGCGCAGTGTGATGCGGCCTTCGCAAAGCTCAAGGAGATTGTGGGCCGCAACATCGTCCTCTGCAACCTTGACTAAAACGCGGGAGGGATCCACTTGGCCTTTGACTCTAGCGAGTTTGGCGCGGGCGGTGTCCTGACGCAGGAGGAGGATGGTAAGGATAGGCCGGTTCTCTACAAGTCCGTGACTTTTACAGCAACGGAGAGTTGGTACTTGCAGCCAAAGTTAGAATTATGTGGAGTCACCAAAGTTGTGCAGAGGCTTCAGAACCTGCTCTGGGGGGTGCACTTCAAGCTTCTGGTTGACGCAGAGGCCCTGGCAAGGATGATCAATTCTCCAATGCTGCTGAACGCTCCTATGACTAGGTGGGTGGCATTTCTCCAGCTCTTCACTTTTGGCGTGGTTCATGTTCCAGGGAAGGCGTTCACAATTCCCAACGCGCTGTTGCAGTATCCGCGGGAGGATCCATTTGAGGGAGCGGATCCCTTGGATGTGGAGTCTCCAGTTATTTGCGTGGGTATGATGGAGACGGAGGTCACCCTCCCGCTGCAGCAGTCTGGGCGCTACACAATCTTGTGCTCCTTCTTGCGGGATCTCCGGTTCCCCAAGGAAGCGTCAGGGACAGAAATTTGGTGGGCAAAGCAGCGGGCAACCAACTTCTACATGAAGGATGAGCAACTGTGGCAACAAAGTACCCTGGTGCCTCTGGTGGTTGCAACATCAAGGAGGGACCAGGAAATGATTCTGAGGTGTCTCCACGACAACCTTGGGCACCAGGGCAAGATTGAGACGCGGAGGCGGGTGAAGGCAAGGTTCTGGTGGCCGGGTGTGGTGCGCGCGGTACAGGAATGGGTGAAGTCTTGCAAAGCGTGTCAACGGCAGAGTTCTAGGCTGCCCAGGGAGGTGGGTCACCCTACGGGGGAGGACGCGTTGTTTGGGCGGGTCTCCCTTGACGTGGTCCACATAAAGGCAGGGAAGTTTGCGTACCTACTAGTTGCGCGGGACAATCTGTCAGGTTGGGTCGAGGATTGTCCTCTGGTGAAGTTTTTGGCGGAGAAGTTTTCTCAGTTCTTGGAGGAAGATTGGTTCGCGCGGTACGGTTTGCTTCGCTTGATCACTGTTGACGGAGGCACGGAATTCCGGGGGCACTTGATGGCACTGGTTCAGAGTTGCGGAGCTAAGTTTGGGAGGGTCACGGAATACTATCCGGAGGGTGCCAGGATGATTGAACGCGGCCATCAGCCCATTGAGGAGGCTCTGATAAAGATGTGTGGGGAGGACGGTAAACGGTGGCAGGAGGCCCTTCCGGCGGTCCTCTTTGCAGACAGGATCTTGGTCAAACGCTCAACAGGCTACTTGCCTTACAAACTTCTCTACGGACAATGCCCGGTGCTTCCGGTGGACATTGAGCGCAAAACCTTCTTGGGAATAGACCGGTGGAAGGTGAAGACCTCTGCGGAACTCATGAAAGCGCGCCCCAAACAGCTTCTCCAACGGGGCAAGACCCTGGCAAAGGCTGCTGAAAGGTTGCAGAAGACAAGGACGGCTTTGGTCCGCTATTGGGACAAGCGCTGTTCTCACCGCCCCCAGGATCCGCTGTGGAAGGGTGACTTGGTTTTGTTGTACAACTGGAGTCTGGAATCTCAGTGGGGAACGCTTTTTGCCAACCAATGGAACGGCCCCTTCTGCGTGGCATCCAAGTTCAAGGGCGGGAGCTACCAGCTTGAGGAATTGGAGGGGGCGCCACTCAAACGCAAGGCCGTGGCCTTGCACGTGAAGCATTTCTTTGCGCGCGGTTCCACCTCCTTTGACGAGATGGCGGGGGATGGTGCAAACGCGGGGGACGGCGTTGAAAGTTCAGGATCATTGGACGGGCTGGATCCTTTGTCTGAGGAGGAGCCCGCGCCCGACGCGCCACCTTGGAGGAGTGAAAGGCTACAAACTGCTGGGGACAGCCGTCAACTTGGGGGGGGGGGGGGGACGTGAGTAGGGTAAAGGTCTGATTTGGTGAGGGGGTGTCCTAGCCGGTTCACAGCCGGAATAACTAAACACCCCAGAATGTCCGTTCTCCTACTTCTTTTATATTTGATTGGGTCTTGGATTGGTACTGGTTTTGGTTATAATTGATCACAGGGAGGCGGACGCGGCGCTAGCCGGGTCTGTAAACGCAAGGACAAGCCCCGCGGATTGGGAAATGCAGGAAAAGGAGCGGAAGGAGCGGAGGCCCTATGGAGGCCTTAAAAAAAAAAAAAAAAATTCTTTCTGCTTTTCTTGGGGTTTTTGTTTCCTTTTTTTATGGGCTTGGTTCTTTTACTTGTTTCCTCTTGGCGCGGGACACGTACGTGACAGGTCTGATTTGGTAAGGGGGTGTCCCAGCCAGTTCACAGCTGGAATAACTAGACACCCCAGAATGTTTGTTTTCTCAACTTCCTTCTTCGCCTCTCTTGGGTGACTGTGCGCGTGCTGGTGTAGGATTGTTGCGTTTGTTGCAGGATTGGGTACGGGGAACTGTTTGGCAGTTTGGCTGGGGCAGTCCAGGTACCTTCTGGGGAACTTTGTTGGCTCAGGACGCGGGTGTGGACTTTAATTTCACTCATCCTCACTCTCAACTCCGCCTTTATTCTCACTCCCACTCTCACTCAGGACGCAGGCGCGGACCTCTTTCTCACTCACTCTTGCTCTCACTTGCGCGGATTGCTTTCAAGACGCGGATCTTGTTCCCAAAGGTTCTCACAAGCCCGGAGGCTACTCAGGATGGCGCGGCAAAAGTTTATTTCTTTGCAAAAGGCGCGGAATAGGATACAAGAGGAGAAGGAAGAAAAGGGGGGGGCAATCCGTCTACTTCGGACAAGTCCTCATCACCTCCTCCGCAGCTAAAGTCTGGAAGGCCGCCAAGAGTTCCCGTTGGTTGCCGGTGGTGTGGGCGCGAGGGGCCGCCAGGAACTGCCAAAGGAGTCCGTCTGCGTTGTCCACCATTGCATCAAACCTTGCGAGCAGAACAGCCGGGAAAACGGGGATATCCGGAATCTCTGGTGGGCTGGGAGGAGGCGGGACTGGTGAAGAAGGGGTCCCCGGCGGACCATTGGGGGGGCTTTTTCCAGCGGGAGGCAACAAAAAGATAACAACCGGCGACGCGGGTTGCAGAGGGGTGCCCCGCGGGGTTGGGGGCCTCTCGTCCAAGTCCGACAAGTACGGAGGAGCCGGAGTTGGGGGAGGAGCCGGGGCTGGGGTAGGGACCGGAGGAGGGCCAGCGCAGCGTTGGAGGATTTCATCAATGCGCGGGTCCCTCGCGCCTTGCGCAACCCAAACGCGGTCCGCCCAGAGCCGTAAGGCAGACCAATAAGCCGCAAAGTTTGGGTAGTCCTCCTTCTGTGGGGGCCCTGCGCGGCGGAATGGGGAGGAGGAGTTGCAAATTGGTCCTGGGGGGGGCGAGCACAAGGCAATCCGGGCGGAGTCCATGAGTCCTTGGAGATTGTTTCATAGTCCAAAACCACAAACGTGTCCGGACGGGCCCTCTTGCCCTTCTGGGGACAGGAACTGGATTGAGGAGGAGGACGCGGCATTCCCTTGCCAAGCAAGCAGCGGCAATGGCCACGAAGGCAAGAAGTGCAAGAGCATTGACCGGGAACAATCAAGCACACGAGCCCGTTCCAGGTGCAGAAGTCACAGGGGACCATGATGGCGATGGAGCGGAAGGGGAGGAGGGGCTGGGGTGAGCTGGGGTGGGTGGGGGAGAGGTGGGTTGGTAGTGTGATGGAGGCAAGGCAGCAATGGGAGACCTCTGGGGACAGAACTCAACTTGGGGGGGGGGGATGTGGTGTTGTATTTATAACCTTGGATTGAGAGCTGCGTTGCGGGCTGCGCGCTCAGCAGTTGGGTAGGTTGGGCTCAGCATTTGGGTGCGCGCGGTCTCAGCAGTGCCTGCTGAGGGCTCAGCAGCAGCCGCTGCGGACTCAGCAGTAGGAATTGCGGGGCTCAGCACCAGGTGCGGGTTGGGTCTACTCCGAGGGCGCCAGGCCGCGACCCGCCCAGGAAATGCGGACCGAGTGATGGAGCCGGCCCAACCAAGCTTGCGGGTGGCTAGTCCAGAAGGCAAGGGCGGGGAAATTGGGGGTTAGGCGCGCGCAGGCCGACTTGCGGACCGTGAGGTCCGCAGACGCGCGTGGGTGGGCAAACCAGGGGGCTCCAAGTAGGGCGCGGTGGAGGGCCGCGCCATGAGAAGGATGAACCGGGCATACGTTGATATTGAGGGGCACGGGTTATGGGGCAAGGAATGGAGGGGCAGGGTTGGGCTAGGGTTCTGTGCCTAGGGGTTGTGTTTCATTGTTCTTTTGCGTTTGTGGTTGTACTTAGGTTAGGGTTGAAGGGGGGGATCCAAGTCCTCACCCTCAACTCTGGGTTGGGTTATAATCCATCAATCTATTGATTGATCGGAGAAGGAAAAGGAAGGAAGAGGAAGGATTGGAGGAAGAAGAATACATTTCATTCTCTGTCTTTCATCTCACTACACTTAAGAACTCATTGCACCCAACCTCCTTACAGACGCCTAGATCAATAACTTCTGGACTTGCGGACAACTTAGGAGCGTAACTCTCCTTTGCTTTCCACAATGTGGTGCCTATCCCCCTGGGGGTGCGCCTGCTGAATACTGTCTGGTTTTTCAGAAAGAAACTAGAAAAGCTTGGCAAGGTTGCAAAGTATAAGGCAAGGCTCTGCGCAAAAGGGAAAAAACAAAGTGATGAAGACTATGATCTCAACTATGCTCCCACGGGCCGCTCAACTGCTCTCCCGGTTGCAATTTCCCTTGGTCTGGCCAGGGGCTACAAAATCCACCAAATGGACGCCAAGAACATGTTCCTGAATGGGGTCCTCCAAGAAACAATCCACTTGCCCCCACCCGCCGGCATGGAGGTTCCCTCTGGCTTCTTTCTGCAAGTAAATAAGTCAATCTACGGCATCAAGCAGGCGCCACGGGTATGGTATGGCAATCTCAAGGTCTTCTTTGCCTCTGTTGGCTTTGTGGCCTTGCCTGCTGACCCTTGCCTTTTCATCTCAAGTGTTGAGGGTTGGGATTGCTTTGTTCACATTTAAGTTGATGACCTCATCATAATCAACCATGATGTGAGTTGTTTCAAGCCTCTCATCTCCCAGAAGTACCTCATGGAGGATCTGGGGGAGGCTTTTCTTCTCCTAGGCATCCATCTCTGTTGCGTTGGAGATGCCATGTCTTTCTCTCAACGCACCTACCTAGAGCATATCCTGCCCAAATATAACATGGAAGACTGCAGCCCCGTTGAAACCTCTATGATTCCTAATACCCAACTCCAGGAATCCACTGACGTGAAGCACCGGGAATTCTCCTCAAAAAGCATCAACTACAGTCAAGACATCAGACTACTCAATACCTTGCTGTGTCCACAAGGCCTGGCATAGCTTTAACCCTCTCTCAATTTTCCCAAAACCTTAAGAAACCCAATGAAGCTCACTGGAACACAGTTTCCCATCTCTTGCACTATCTTTTGGAACCCGCAATTTAAAACTTACACTGTATGGCGCATGTGTTGGAAACCTCAAAGTATTCACTGACTCCAACTTTGGAAACTTCCCTGACACACGTCAGTTGTAATCTGGCTATGTAGTCCAGCTGGGAAGATCTTTCGTTTCCTGGCATTCCAAGAAACAAGAGTCTGTGTCCATGTCCACAATGGAAGCAGAATACAAAGCTGTCTACATGGGGCTTCAGGAGACAGTCTGGCTCCTGGAGCTGCTCAAATCACTCCAGCACTCCCTGCCAAATTGCCCCAATCTCTTTGTCAACAACTGCAGGGCTCTTATGCTCTCTCTCAATCAAATGTACCAATCCCTCTCTAAGCACATTGATGTGAAGTTCCACTGGATTCAAGAAATTGTTGATGAAGGCTTTTTCACAATCTCCTACTTTCCCACGACTTCCAATCTTGCTTATATGATCACCAAGGCGCTTCCAAAGATAAAGCATACAAGGGACTGTGATGCAGGCAAACTGACAAACTAAAGATGATGGGGGTATTGAAAGTTGGGTATCAGGCAGAATGGTTGGGCTGCGCAACCACACAGTCTAGTGATAAACAGAGTTTTAAACTAATCTCATTGTCCATCCAGATTAAGGCTACCCCTTGAGGACAGAGATCTGCTTCCTCATTCAATTCCATCACTAAAATTCACACATCAACTGCCGTCTCTGTCCTCCAGTTGAGTTTCACAACATTACCTTCCTCCATCTACTCCAACTTTCAAAGTTCCTAAATCTCATGTTCATCTTTGTTCCTCAGGTGTGCTTCCTTGAGCTGTCCTACTTTCATGTGCCCACTCAACTCACCATCCTTGGTGTTTTATTAGGTTAGATATCTCTATGCTGTTCAAATCCCTCTTGTCACAGAGATCTGCTTGGTCATTCAATTCCATCACTAACATTCAGAAATCAACTGCTGTCTCTGTCCTCCAGGTGTGCTTCCTTGAGCTTTCCTGCTGTTGCCTTCTTGCTCAAGCAAACATCCCCTGTGTTTTATTAGGTGTGCTTCCTTGAGATGTCCTTCTGTTGCATGCCCACTCAACTCACCATCCACAGTGTTTTATTAGTATTTTTTGGCACTTATACTTTAGGGCTGCTCCATAGACTCTTTCATTGTTTATTTAATTTATGGTGTTTTTACTTTAGATCTAGTCAAGTTGAACTTGTTTTTTTGATTTTTTTTTGTTTCTGATTTTTTTTCAATTTTGATCAAAAAATCAACTGGTTTTTGATGTTTTGGTTGTCTTCAGTTTTTTTTTTCTATTTATTTTTATTTTATTTTATTTTATTTTATTTTATTTCATTTTATATTTTATTTTTTAATTTAATTTTTTTTAACCAAAAAATCAACATTTTTTGAATTTTTGGTTGATTTATGTTTTTTTGTATTTTTATTTAGTTTATTTTACTTTTTTATTTTTTTGGACCAAAACACTTGTAGTTGTGTGGCACGCAAAACAACTAAATTCAAGTTGTGTACAACCCCACACAACTCAATTGTAATCTTGTGTGGTTCCAAACAAATCCAAACAATTTTATGGGGGCTAGAGGACTACAGTCAAGTTGTGTAGAGGCCACACAACTTGACTGTAGTTGTGTATACTGCCAGAAGTCCCACTTGATTTGTAAATTTAAAATTTCCCTAAATTCAAATATGAACTCAAATTCAAAAGAAAAATTCATTGAATGTAAGAAAAATAAGAAAAATGATGAAAATTATTTTTATTAAATAATATCAAATATTTCCTGTGGAACATAAATACCTTTGTACCAAAAAAAGAAAAACACACAAAAATTCTACATATACATATTTCATGCTGGAAATTAAAATATCTCAAAATAACCAAAGACAGCTATCATCCAGTACATATATAAATCTATAAATATAAAAAGATTGAAAAACTTCACATGCCCCACCCGGCTTTAAGGTCCTTGGGTAAGTATTTATTTATCAACGTTGTTGTGTTTGCACCTCTTGCATCCTGTTCAGTCCTCTTTTTTTGGTTTGGTTTTTTTTTTCAGCTGCTTTTTTTTTCTCCTTCCAATTTTTTTTTCTCTGTCTGCTTTTTGTTTTTCCCTGTCCACTTTTTTTTCTTGGTTTTCTGTGTTTTCTTGCTGTCCACTTTTGTATGTACATCCAACACATGTATGTTATGTAACAAGGAGGGGATCAAACAAGGGACAACAAATCAACACATGTAACATGGGCAACACAAGGGAAGAACATGTAACAGAGAAGATGTAACAGAAAAGATGGAATAGAACAGATGAAACAGAGGACATGAACAACACATGTAATGGACACTGATTGGTCACTTTTTTCAAACTTTTGTTTTGAGAATTGAACATATATATAAACCCCCTTCCATCTTTTGTGCTTCAAGCTTAAGGATTATTGTCTTCCTCACTTCAAAATATCATTTCTTCAGTACCATCTACCTCAGTCCATATTCATGACACAAATAGAGGCACAACATCAATGGTGTCTTCCACTTATTAACTCTGGCTTGCATAAAAACGTTCCATTCTTAGCAATTTACTCAGAACCTACTTCAAAACCTTGCAGTTAACTCTACTCCAGTCAACCATCCATTCAAGCTCTGCTCTTCCACCCTGGGCACCAATAGCCCTTGGGTTCCCATTCCTGGTCATGCACTCTTGCTAGCTCACACCCATGCTAGTTAGCCACACCAACTGTATATTTTGCAATCAGACTAGTCTCTCACCCTGCATAAACTAAACCCTCATATTTGCATTGTATCTCACATCACTCCTTCCTATCTCATCCATTACACCCTGGTACAATCAGACTCTATTTCCTTGCATCTACATTATGACCTTGGAAAAGTCTATACTGTTATTTCATTTCATAATCCGTTCATTTAACTCATTTCCTCATTGCCCCTTAACTTTAGTTTTCCATCCATCAGGTTGTATCTAGTCACTTTGGATTACCTTATAAAGGCTAACTTGCTTGCCTGGAGATTTTCTCCTCAGTTAGTTAATTTCATACGTTCTTGCATTTTGCTAGATCCAGTCATCACATTGGGCTTGGCCTTAGTTTCCTTCCCATTGGAAAAGTTCATCCCTCTCAATGTGTTTTGAGTTAACCAATCATAAGTTTTCACTTTTCAGTTAGCTTGGCTACCTTGCACTTGCCCTTGCACTCAGTCTCTTCCTTTGCGCTCACAATCATCTAAGATTGCCCTATAGTATGAGGGGTGGTTGTGTGACTGTAAATTAACTAACTCAACTCATCTATTGTAGTTTTCCAACCTATGATAGATTTCTTTTACAATTTCACGTAATTGCTCAACCGGGAATGCTTCCCTCACCCGTTATAATGATGATATCCATTGGGTAGGGAGATCCAGCATTTCTTGGGCCAGACACCCTTTAGACCCTGTTCCTTCTTCTAAATCCCCTGTGGTTGAACCTCTTTATGATCCCCTTGCTCCTCCTTGGGAAGCAGTGGATCCCCTTGAATATATTTGATACTCCAACCACTCTTCCAATTAAACCTTGCCTTGTAGTAGATCAAGGGTTTGCACTAATGCTCCCAAATCCAACGCTTTGAACTTTCTCTTGAGCCTGATCCAGGCTCTTAAACAAACTTCCTTGCAATATGGTCCAAGTAGCCCTAGCTTTTGTACTCTGGGCATGAAGCAGCCTGATCATTTTACTGGGGAACACCCCCATAAACTCAGAGCCTACTTACAGTCCTGTAAAATCATTTTCTCAAAAAATCCTCATAATTTTCCTACTGATAGACATAGAGTTATGTATGCATCTTCCTTTATTGGTGGAAAAGCCTTGCAGTGGTTCAAAACTTACCTTGAACTATAAGATAACACTAGCACAACTTGTATCCTCAACAAACGGGATAAGTTCAAGAAGACACCCTGTTTGGAAACCCTAATGAAGTCCAAAACGTAGAATGCAAACTTAAAAAATTGGTCATGAAGGAAAATAGTAGAGTTTCCATTTATATCTCCAATTTCCAAACTTTGGAGTCTTGCATCCAATGGAAAAAGGCAGCTTTCCCATTTCATTTTTGAAAATGTTTACCAGCACGCCTAATTGAGAAACTTGCAGTTGGGAGACATAAGACAACCTCCCTTCAGCAGTTAATTGATTGGGTGATTGACCTTGATAATGGCTACCACAACAAGAACCTCTCTTGACAAAAAAACCATTGACCATCACCCTTGGCTCCAAAGGAGGACAGCCCCTCAAAACAATCCTTGAAGAATCCAAAAAAAGACAAACCAAATCCAACCTTGCACTCCAACCTGAAAGGGAAGGCCATTGCCAAAACTGCAAAGTTCCTGGACAAAGAAAATGGGATGCTCTGGAACAAGGAAAGGCTAAGGAGGGAAAAGAATGGGTTATGTATGTATTGTGGATGAAAACATGATGTCAATAAGTGTGAAAAGCGGCTAGCGCCTGAAGTGGCTAGACAGTCAATAAATTGGATTGTAGGTTTTCTAATACTTTGAAGGAGAACTACACATTATCTAAATTACAGAGAGTCAATCTTCACACTTGCCAGTCACTAGGTGCTCCAAGTTTGACATTTTTCCTTTTTCATTCCAAAAACTCCCCTTATCAATTTTTGTTTGATTCTGGTGCTAACATTTCTTTGATAAGTGAATCTTTTGCCACTTCCAAAAGCCTTAGGCGTTCCAAGATAGATATGTTTCCCATCTATTTAGTAAGTAGTGCAACCAAGCCATCTCATTGGGTTTCCCAAAAGGCAAAATGGACCTTTGCATTTGTAAAGATTACTGACTAAAGAACATCATTGAATTGTCAGGAAAACACTCAGAAAAGGAGAAACCACATAACACATTGAAAGGAGAAATAACATAAAGAACCAATAGAACTAGACACAAGACAATGGAAGGAGACACTCAAGGGACAGGGGTCAAATTCAATCTTGAGAATCACACATAGGGTCAAGTTGAAAAGAGTTGAATCCAGAAGGGTTTTTGTTCAGAGGGAGACTTGAAGGTTGTTGGGGATAGGTTGAGAGAGTAAGATCTGTGAGTCAAAAAACTAGTTCATGGCCAGTTTGTGTGGAGGGACCAAAGGAAAGAAAGAAGGAGAAGTAAAAGACAACGGAAATGAGCTTACTCAACTGAGAGGACCTGGAGAGCCCTGAGGGCACAACCAGGATCTCAGTCAAGCAGTACAAAAAGGGTCTTGAGTTCCAGGATTGGAGTATAAACAATGAGTAGTTGATTACTGGCGCGGGAAAACACACTTTTGCGGTTGCAATGACAAAAGTAAAAAAAAGAAATGAAAAAAGGAAAAAAAAGAAATGAGAGATTCAAAGAAAAAATACTCCAGAATTCAGAATTCGAACACCCTCCCTGGCTTTGAACTCTTGTTTGATGCGCAGAAATTTTATGCAGTTCATAATTTGTATTCTTGAAAGTGCCTTGGTGAGGAAGTTTGCACAGTTCTCCTTGGAAGAGGTTTTCTTTAATTTGACAGTACCTTTAGCTATTTCTTCACCAATGAAGTGATGCCTTAAGTCAAGATGCTTTGGTCTGAAACTAGTTTTATTTGCCTGTTGCATATCCAGCTTTATACACCCTTGATTGTCTTCATGAACCAGTGTAGGGGCGTGAAACTTACATTGAACAACTTCGCTCAAAAAGGTTTTAATCCACAAGAATTCCTTTACGCCATCCCCAGCTGACTTTTACTTGGCTTTGGTTGTGGAGGGGAGACCATGGCTTGGTTTCTAGACTTCCATACAATTAGATTACCATTCCAGGTAATCAAAATGCCGGAGATTGACTGGCGGGTTGAGGGGCATGTAGCCCGATTGGAGTTGACAAAGGCAGTCAGGGGTGCACTTGAGTCTGTAGATGTGAACTCAATACCCTTGCTGGGGGTATTTGAGAGATAGTTGAGAACTTTCAGAGACGCATTGTAGTGAGTCAAACTGGGAGCGTTGAAAAATTGAGCTAGATAGTTGGCCGCAAAGGTAATGTCTGTTCTGGTATTTACGCTAATGTAGTTGAGTTTGCCAATCAGCTTTTGGTAATTAAGGCCAGAGGAAGTAAAAGAGGTTCTTCCTTCATTGGTGGCTGGGAGAAGCTTGCCATAGGGTACAAAGGGAACCAAGTTTTCTTTGAATTTTGGTAGTGGGTAGTTAGCAGCAGTGGATTTGATATACAACTCTTGAGAGAGCTTGACCCATCCATGGTCTTTCTCAATGTTTATCCCCAGGAGTAGAAAGATTCCTGAAGATACTTCACCTTGAATCCGCTTCCTATGAGAGTGGCAAATTTTTCAGGTTTTTTGCTGAATATTGCAATATCATCAACATTGATGTAGAGCCAGGTGTCCTTGGATAATAATACACAGTGGTCACTGTTACATTGTTTGAATCCCAAGTCCAAGAGCCAGTTGCTGAGAGTGAGATACCAGGCTTGAGGGGCCTTCTTGAGCCCATACAGTGCTTTCTTGAGTCAAAGGGTTCTTCCTTGAGGAACCTTGACATTTGGAGGAGTTGCTATGTGGCTCCCTTCAGCCAGAGGAGCATTCAGAAATGAAGCTTTGACATAGAGTTGATGGAATTTGAGGTTGTTGCCCAAGGCAAAGGAGATGAGTAGCAAAAGGGAGCTCTTGTTGCCAGTGGGTGGGAAGGTGTTGAAAAAGTCAAATCCTTCAACCTGATTGAAAACCTGGGCGCAGAGCCTTGCCTTGAACTCCACAATCTCATTTCTCTTGTTTTTCTTTTTTCTGAATACCCATATGCACTTGATTTTGGAGACCTTTCCATCCTTCTCCACTTCTTCCCAAACATCATAGCTGTTGATATTACCCACTTACTTATCCATTTGATTGATCCATTAAAACTTTTATTTGCTGTTGAGAGCTTGATCAAGAGTTTTGGGGTCTTCATAGTTGGCATCCACCAGGTAGAGTTGTGGGTTCAGCCGTTGTGGGTGATTGAGGATGTTATCAGTCAAGGTTTCAAACTTGGAGTTGTGATGGCTCATCTCAGTTGAGAGATTTGGAGTTCTCAATGCGTTTTTTGATCTTTGTCAGAGAACTGAGCTGGATTTTGATCCGCATCCGGGATTTTGGCTTCAGGAATGGACAAGTCCAGGAAGTTGGTGGTTTTAATTTTGAGAAGAGGATACAAGTTAGAGAGAGAAGTTTTGGTGCCAGCAAAGTCATTTTCCAGAATGGAAAAATTTGCAGAGATGAAAAATTTGTTGTTTGAGGGATTGAACACCCTGTAGTTGGAGAAGTTGTTGGAAAAACCACCTAGGATTCCTTTAAATCTGGGTTGGGAAAGCTTGGATTGCTGAGGATGCTTGGGTATGAGAACTAGAGCAGTACAGACAAAGGGCCATAGAGCCTTATAGTTGACTGTCCACTTGTACCAGAGTTTTTATGGAACAACATTGTTATTGGAGGATACAGGGAGAAGATTGAGCAGGTTTGTCAATGTGTTGACTGCTTCTCTGCAGAGTTGGTTTGTTAGCTTGGCTTGTAACATAATACATTGAGTCTTTTCAAGTATTGACCTGTTGGCTTGTTCTGCAAGCCCATTTTGTTGCGGAGTGTAGGGTGGTGAGAGGAGATGATTAATCCCAGAGTCCTTGCAGAAGAGTTTGAATTCTTGACCAATGAACTCACCTCTGTTGTCAGTCAGTATGTTCATTATCTTAGAGTTGTCTTGTCTTTTGGCCATTTTTGTAAAAGCTTTGAACTTGTCTAGAGTTTTGTCTTTCTTTTTGAGCAAAGCAATAGATTTAAATCAGGAAAACTGATCCACAATGGTAAGGAAGTATCTACTGCCTCCAAAAGTAGGAGTTGAGAAAGGTCCAACCAGATCCATGTGGATTGTCTCCAAAATGCAAGTCAATGGTTTAAAATGGCTACTGAAGGGGGTTGAGACCATTTTCCCCAGTTAAAAATTTTCACACCGCAAAGAGTCTGGCAGGTTGGCATTGAAAAACAGGATCTTAATCTTGGAGTCACTAGCGTGACCCAGTATATTGTGTAGATTGGAGAGAAAGGCTTTGACTTTCTTCTGTTCAAATCTGACTCCACACAGTACAAGCACGTTGTTTGATGTACAACCAATCAGCTCAAAGTTGTCCAAGGAAATGGAGGAACCGGATAATCCCACTTTATTGATAATCAATTTCTTGGACTTGAGTTGAGACAGGGAGATCAGGCATCAATTAATTTTTGGGACAAGCAGAAAATTGATCAGTTTTATCCAATCACCATTGTGGTTAAGGAGAGAGGCTTCACCAATTGCAACTGCTTTGAGAGCATTGCAGTTGTTTCCCGTTCCAATCATAATTTATTTTCCTTTAAGATTGAGAAGCCACCGGCCATTGTTGAAAATGTGGTGCAAGGCTCCAGAGTTGAGGACGGGGAGCAAAAATTCTGATAGGTGAGGTTTAGCTTGAAAATGTATTTTTGCGCTGAAGTAGGCAGAAGGCTCCAATGAGGGGTTTTCAGGAGGTTGTGAGGAGAAGGCATCAGTGAGGTGAGCTTGTCCTTGGGAATTTTTGGTAGGTCTGAGGTTGGTATGGAGTTTCCAACAGAAACTTTCTGGATGTTCTGCCAGAGGGTTATGTTTATTTTTGGAGCACAGATGTTTGGTTTGACTTCTTTTTTGATTTTCCTCAGGAGATTTGTACAGGGCAACAGATGACTCCTTGTTATCTGGAACTTTTGATGTAGGGGTGGACTCAAGATGGGTGACCTCCCAAAGCTTGTTCAAGACATTGGTGGGTGATTTGAGGAGGTCATTGTTCAGCAGAATTGCATTGACTACGTGATATAATTGGGATGGAAGTTTAGCCAGAATTGTATAACTGAGGATATCCGCGGGTACTTCAAGTCTGAAAGTAGCCAGTTCATTCAAAGGTTGAAAAATCCCTGGATGTAGGCCCAGAGATCCCAAGTGAACTGATATTGTATGAAGGAAAGCCAAATTTGCCCTCTGTTGGTGGTTGACAGGGAAGCGTATTGTTCCAAGATGGAAAGCCAGATGGCAATTGGATCAGACTGATTGGCAGGGTTGATGATGGAATCAAAGGCGGTATCCCCTAGGTGCTGTATTAGGATGTCAGAAGCTTTGTAGAACTTTATCTTTTGGGCGGTGGTGGTTGGGATAACTATTTCTCTGTTCTCTTTGCCTTCTATGAACTCCAGAAGTCCTTTTTGATGAAAATAGCTGCAAATTTTCAGAGCCCAGGACAAGTAGTTGGATTCATTTAAGATTGGAAAGTTGCTCCATTTTGAGTTGTCTTTGCTATCCAAAATGGTTAGGTTGTCCTATTGGTTCTTTGGTTGAGTTGAGGATGGAATTTTGGGACTGTAAATCTGTAAAGATTACTGACTAAAGAACATAATTGAATTGTCAGGAAAACATTCAGAAAAGTAGGAACCACATCACACGTAGAAAGGAGAAATAACCTAAAGAACCAATAGAACTAGGCACAAGACAATGGAAGGAGAAACTCAAGGGACAGCGGTCAAATTCAATCTTGAGAATAACTTGTAAGGCCAAGTTGACTAGAGTTGAATCCAGAAGGGTTTTTTTCAGAGGGAGACTTGAAGGTTATTGAGGATAGGTTGAGAGAGTAAGATCGGTGAGTCAACAAAGTAGTTCATGGTTGGTTTGTGTGGAGGGACCAAAGGAAAGAAAGAAGGAGAAGTAAAAGACAACAGAAATGAGCTTACTTGACTGAGAGGACCGGGAGAGCCCTGAGGGCACAACCAGGATCTCAGTCATGCAGTACAAAAGGGGCCTTGAGTTCCAGGATTGAAGTATAAACACTGAGTGGTTAATGACTGGGGTGAGCAAACACACTGTTGCAGTTGCAACAACAAAAGAAAACTAAAGAAATGACAAAAGGACAAAAAGAAATGAGAGAGTCAAAGACAAAATACTCCAGAATTCAGAATTCTTACAGCATTCTCCAATTTCCCCAGCTTTGAATGGGAATTATTTGTCTTGGATATTCCCAGAATGAATGATACCATTCTGGGCCACAAATTCCTAGTTCACTGGAATCTGGATGTGAATTGGCAAGAAGGAGTAATTAAAATTCTAACCTTGCAGCCCCATGACGCTAACCCTTCCATCAAACAGGAATCAAACAACCTGCCTGACACTGTCATTGAGTTGGATGACAATTTTCCACCAGGAGATTTGCAATTCCCTGACCTCCATTCCCAAGTTGCTACTTCAGATTTAGGAGTTATTGCTACTTTTTCCAACTTAACCTTTCCTTGTTTCTTCAAAGAGAAACAGGCACCAATCAAACGGTGTATCTTGAGCTCCTTAATCCTCTTGCATCATGCAAGCACTTCAAACCCCATGCTCAAAGATGATGAGATTGAAGATCTACAAATCATTCAAGAGTCTTTACCTTTGGTTTATCATGACTTTTCTGATGTCTTTTCAGCTTTAAGGGCAGGTAAAATTCCCCCATCTCATTCTTATGATCACAGGATTGAACTTACTGGCCCACCTCCAGCACCCAGACCAGCCTACTCTCTCTCAAAGCAAGAATCAACCGCGCTTCAAGAATACATTGCGGAAAATGTATTGAAAGGATTTCTTTGACCAAGTAATTTGAATACTGGTTCACCTTTCCTATTTGTTCCAAAGAAATATGGCGGACTTTGCCTATGTGTCTACTACAGGAAACACGGAAGAATGCCTATCCAATACCGCCTATGTCACACCTCCTCACTCTCTTCCATGGAGCTGCTTATTTCTCAAAGTTAGACCTTTGAGGCGCCTATAACCTGGTTTGCACTGCAAAAGGTCATGAATATTTGAATGCAATGAGAAAACAGTTTGGCAGTTATGAGTATACCATCATGCCTTTTGGCCTCTGCAATTCTCCTTCCACTTTTCAACACTTTGTCAAAAACATTTTATATCTGACCTCTTAGAGAAATACCTTGTGGTGTATCTTGAAAATATACTAGTATACTCTAAAACTGTTGAGGATCACATTGCACATGTGCAAGAGGTGCTACAGTGACTTTGCAAGAATGAACTGTTTGAAAAAGCCTCTAAGTGAAAATTTCATACTCCTTCTCTTCAGTTTCTAGGTGTCATAGTCTTGCAGTAAGGACAATCAATGGATCCAGCCAAGAGCCAGCGCATATTGGACTGGCCCCCACCTTCTTCTGTCAAATCCCTTCAAGTTTTCCCTGGTTTCATTAATTTTTAAAGGAGTTTTATTGAGCATTATGCCAAGAAAACCATAACCCTTACTAACCTTCTTCAAAAATACACTCATTTTGTTTTTAAAGAACAAGCTGCTTTAGAGTTAAAAGCTCTGAAGAAAGCATTCAATACTGCTCCAATACTCACTCACTTCAAAAATCTAGCTGGCACTGTTGTAGAAATGGATGCAAGCAACTATGCGGTTGCAGGAGTAATCTTGAAGTTTTCCTCCTTGTCTTCCCTCTTTCATCCTATAGCTTTTGAGTCTTTCAAATTGCTTTCTGGAGAGCTTAATTAAAAGATCCATGACAAGGAACTTCTTGAATTTTTTTTTTACTTGAAAAAATGGTGTTCATAACTTTTGAGTCTTGTGGAAACCTTTGAGGTCCTAACTGATCACAATTCTTTAAAATATTTTATGAGCTCAAAAGTCTTTACATGCAGACAGGCAAAATGGGCTGAATACCTCTACAAGTTAAACTTTACAATCACGTACCTTCCTTTGAAACAAGCGGTATTCCCTGTTGCTTTATCCCGTTGGGAAAAAGTTTACCCAGGGGGGGGGGGGGGGGGGGAGCACCTTTGCCAACAAAAACCCTGAAAACATTGGGACACTCTTCTCAACCCAATCTGCCCAACTTAGTTTGACCATCACTCAACTTCAAGATACAGCTTCCAAACTACAAAAATCTCAACTAAATGATCCCAAGTGTACCAAACTTTGCAAGAGTGTGAATCTATTAGATAGTGGTTACAGTATTGACAAAAATGGTTATTAGTTTATAAGGAACGTAAAGTAGTACCAGATAATACTTGCATTAAGTTAGAGATCTTTGAGTCAAGGCATGATTCTCCGCTTGCTGGTCATCATGGGCAGGATAAAACCTACCAATTGATTGAAAAGACTTCTGCTGGCCTGGTATCACCAAGGAAGTAAAAGACTATGTTAACATGTGCTATGATCTTAATTGTAGCAAGTCCTCAAAAAACTGGAAGTATGGGATGCTCAAACCACTTCCAATTCCGCCTATTCCTTGGCACTCCCTGTCTATGGATTTCATGTTGCAATTAACTATTTCTAGTGGTTATGATGCTATTTTAGTAGTAGTAGATCACTTCACAAAGATGGCTTTATTCTTTTGCAGTAATGTGACTGCCTCCTCAGAAGACTTAGCTAATTTATTCATGGAATATGTATTCTCAAAAAATGATCTCCCTGATAACATAATTAGTGATTGTGGATCTTTGTTTTTCTCTAGCTTCTGGACCTTGCTTTGCCAACATTTGAAGATCACTTACAATTTATCAATGGCTTACCACCTGGAAACGGATGGGCAAACCAAGCAAGTCAATCAGATCCTTAAACAGTACCTTTGAATGCACTTTTGACTAACAACAGGACAACTGGTTGCAATGGCTCCCATTAGCCAAGTTTGCCTACAAAAACTCCACTCATTCTCCACCAAAGAGTTTCCCTTCCAGATTATTTCTGATGGAAACCCAACTTTCTCTTCTATTCATGTAGAACCTTCTCAACCTGCTTCAAATTACCTTAATAAAATTCATTCTCTTTGAGTGCAAATTTGAACCAACCTCAAAGCAGAAAACCAGTACTACAAGGAACAAGCAGATTGACTTTCCCTTTGGCCCCAACATTTGAAGTAGGAGATCAGGTATGGCTCAATGCTTGCAATATTTGCAGTACTTGCCCAAACAAAAAACTCTCTGAAAGAAAACTTGGCCCCTTAAAATTCAAATCAGTCATTTCCCCTAACGCTTTTAAACTCACCTTACCTGCAAAATGGAAAAGGATCCACCCGGTCTTTCATGTGTCTCTCCTAGAGCCAGCTCAAGTCTTATACCTGGGCAAGACTCATCCCCCTCCTCAACCAGTCAACATCCAATATCAGTTAGAGTGGTAAGTAGGTTGTATTCTGGATTCCAGGTTACGCAAAGGAAAACTTCAATAACTTGTCAAATGGACTGGATTCCAGTCTGACAAAGATTGCACCTTGTGGGAACCAGCCCATCACCTTTGCAACTCTCCCAATTTGGTTTGAGACTTTCATGCAAGTTACCCTTGCAAACCTTGCCAATTATGACCCCAATCCCATTCCGCACTTCCATCTAATTCCATCCCATCAATCTCATCCCATTTGCTTACTTTATCTCCTTTACAATTCCTAAAAATGATCCATTTTCTTTTCACAATCTTTTATTCTTTCACGTTTGTTTATTTCAAAAACACACACACACACACACATATATGTAATAATAATAATGAAACAACCTATATACACTATAATAAAATAAGATTACAAACAAAATACATTTTTACAACTTTTCCTTTACTTCTCTTTCTGCTTCCTCCCAATTTTTGGTCAATTCCTCTACAATCAACCTGAATTCATCCAAATCCTTGTTGTTTATCAAATAAGAAATCCTTTGCAACACCATTACTTGAGTCACCAGGTGCCTTTCAAAGATTTACTTGCACCTTGCAGTCCAAGCACTCTTTGGCCAGGAATTCAATCTACCTTCCTCCAAGAGCTCCTCATATGCTCTCTTCCTTTTTCCCCTTGAAAAACATTCTCTAACGTTGCCATTTAGTCGCCTCAGATCAGTTTTGATGGGCGCTTTGAATTGCATCCAGTTCCCTCCACCTTGGTCTTCCATTTCACTCCCTTCCACTCCACTCCATTCTGCTATCTCTTGTTCTATTCCATCCCTTCCCTCTGTCCCATTTCCTTCTTCTTCATTTCCTTCCATCCATTCTGTATTAGCCTCTCCTTCAGCCATTATCCCTTCCCCCCTTGCTTCTTTGACTTCCCCCCAATTCCTCAGCTTGCACTTCTCTTTACACCTCAGGATACATCCAATTCACCTCAAATTTGCACAACTGTCCAATATACAGTGGTGGCAGCGGAGGCCTATTAGTGGTTTACCTTCTGAATTGTGGGAGTACTATCAAGAATAAAAATTATATTAGTTAAATTTTTATTTATTTATTTTTAGTCTCTAAGCCTTAAGCTTACCAGGGTTTTGGACGCCTAATAATTCAATCTCCGGCACTGGAAGTATATGATAGTTCACTTGCGGCGCAGAACTTTTGCTTCACACCTCACTCCTTGATGCTGCGGGGGTATCCACTATTGGTCTGCTATCTATAGGAAAAGTGCAAGAAACCTTGCGCAGAAAACATTGCTTGCATTTGCCTTGGAGACCTCTGAGGGCAATACTAGGGACACATTGTTCATTTTGATAAATACAGTTTTCACAATGACAGGATGACAATGAAAACATTTTTATTGTGAATTTATTTGAGAAAATAAGAAGTAGGATAATAACTAGGGGTATAACATGAATTTTGGAATTTATGGGAAAATCATCTGAATGCTTGCAGGAGCTTGCGTCTTTATACCCAGAAAACTGTCACACTTCAAGCTTAAGGACTATTGTATTCCTCACTTCAACACATCCTTCCCTCAGTACCATCTACCTCAGTCCATATCTGTGACAAAAATAGAAGCAAAACATCAATGGTGCCTTCTGCTTATCAACTCTAGCTTGCATAACAACCTTACATTCTTGGATACTGACTCAGAACCTACTTGCAAACCTTGCAGTTAGCTCTAATCCAGTCAACCATCCATTCAAGCTCTGCTCTTCCACCCTGGGTACCAATAGCCCTGGGTTTCCCATTACCGGTCATGCACTCTGGCTAGCCCACACCCATGATAGTTAGCCACACCAACTTTATAGTTTGCAATTGGACTAATCCCTTGCCCTGCATAAACTACATCCTCATATTTGCATTGTCTCTTACATCACTCCTTCCTATCTCATCCATTACACCCTTGTACAATCAGACTCTATTTCCTTGCATCTAAATTATGACCTTGGAAAAGTCTATACTGTTATTTCATTTCATAATCCGTTCATTTCATTAATTTCCTCATTTCCCCTTAACTTTAGTTGTCAATCCATCAGGTTGTATCTAGTCACTTTGGATTAACTTATAAAGGCTACCCCTCTTGCCTGGAGATTGTCTCCTCAGTTAGTTAATTTCATATTTTCTTGCAATTTTCTAAATCCATTCATCACATTGTGCTTGGCCTTAGTTTCCTTCCCATTGGAACAATTCATCCCTCTCACTGTGCGTTGAGTTACCCAATCAAAATTTTTTACTCTCCAGTTAGCTTTGCTACCTTGCACTTTCCCTTGCACTCAGTCTCTTCCTTCACACTCACAATCATCTAAGATTTCCCTATAGTACATGGGGTGGTTGTGTGACACCATCCCACTTTCATGTGCTTCCCCCCAACCCAGATATCAACACAAAAAAGGGTTGTCCTATATTGAAATTCAAAAAGAAAATGAGTCACTATCCAAATTCACATAAAAGAACATCCTCCTCCCCTTACTTGGTGGTTCCAAATTCACTAAACCAATCACATTCCAACACCCATCACCATCATATTGGCACCTCTTCCTTATTCCCACCTCTACCATATCCTCCCACCAATGCTCTGCATATAAGGAACAATTCTTTATTGTCATCCCCATACAATAAAAGACCAACACATGTTCATTATCCTATTCCTGATCTTTACAACTTACATCATCACCATCATATGGTAAATTTTCCTTATTCCCACCTGCACCATATCCTACCAACAATGCTCTACATAGAAGGCACAATTCTTTATTTTCATCCCCATACAATACCAGATCAACACATGATCATTATCCCATTCCTGATCTTGACAACTTGCCACCTCTCCCTGCCAAACGCATCAATCAGCGTAGATTTGAACCTCCTCCTCATTAAATTTCCATTTAAAACATTATTCATCCTTATTTATTCTATGATCTACCAAATTAAAGTGCACTTCCTCCACCTCCTCAAAAAAATTTTTATACCACTCCTCAAAATCCCAACATTCCTAATTCTGTGGAAATTCACCCTCATTTTTTTCACAACAATGAGGATCTAAATGTTTCTTTGGGCCATTTGGAGCTGAATCAACATCAAATCCATGAACATGTTGAGCAACTAAACTATGAAAATGACCATGTTTCCCCACAATCTGCATCACTTGGAATTGAAGAATACCTGGCAGGCCAACCACAAGAGACTATTCTTCAAGGTGATCCCATGGAGCTCACCACATTGGAAAACCATGCAATCATTGTTGAAACTGAAGAGAACATTCAACAAGTACAGATTATCCACCCTGTTGTCTGGTAGCAAATGGAACCAACTCTTTTTGAACCATACACTCTACAACCCACCAGTTCATTCCAGAATTTCCAAGCAATACTTTTCCAAAATGAGACAAGCTCCCTGTGCTGTAGCCAGGGACAGGTTTTAGTACAGCAGAAAAGACCACCACTTGAGTTGCTCCGTATGTTCAAGATTGCTACTAGGGATAATCATTCCCATTAGCATCAACTTCTTTGCAATGTCAGAATGATAAACTCCAATTTTGGCTTAACATCAATTGGTCTTAACCAAAATACTTGCAATGCCCTCAATTTCCAAACATGGGGAATATACACTTTTAGGGTGAATGGAACTATTCATCATAGCATTGGTAGTCTTAATCCAGTTTTTTGAAATCACCAATCATTCCTCAAATTGTATATATATGACAGGGGAAATGAATTCCACAGGTGGCACAGATGGGGCTCACATGTGGCACAGAATTTGTTTCTCAGGATTCAAGAGATTTTACATCAAAATAATGGTTTGATAAATATGTTTGAAAGAGTTGCTCCTGAGGTTGGTCCAAATCAATCCTTCAGGCTTGCAGATACATCTACAAAAAATGTGAATCAAAGAGTTCAAAACCTACCAAAAGGAGACCAAATATCTGCAATATGGATAAAAAGGTATGGTTTTCCCTATTTTTTTTGGTTTCAGATCATGAAATTGAAACTTTTCTAATTGATTTGAGTTGCACACAGGTAATGATCCTCCTCAATTGAACCATAGAGATGTTTTGATCAGGGACTCAGATGGCTCCCTCAGCAGAATTAGTGATATGAGAAAATTGTATGACCCTCTACACTATGTTATTTTTCATCCTCATGGTGAATGTGGTTGGTTTCCAGAATTGAAAGATGAACCAGGAAAAGATAATTTCACCAACATGAATTATAATTAAAACTGTCTGGCATTTTGTCATTCTGATTAATCCCTTTTGCACTGGGGTGGTCAAATTTTCCCAAAAATATTGCGTTGACCAATACATAAAAATTGAGAAAGAAAGATTATCCTATATTGGAAATCATCAAAATAATCTAGGGGTTGAGCAGTTCTATGGTGTTGTGGATGCAATAAACCATGGGGTTGAGTTGGGTCAGTGAACAGGTAAGTTGGTTTCTCTGCAATTTTTGTTGTGAGATTTATGTTTATATTCTACCAATACTTATGCATAACTTGATATTTTTTATTCTTAGATTGTTGTTATATCCTTCCTCAATCATTTATAGGTGTCCCAAGGTACATGAAGGCTTGATATCAAGATTCTATGGCTATGGTTCAGCATATGGAAAAGCCTGATCTTCTTATAACAGTCACATGTAACCCAGCTTGGCCAGAAATTCTAAATAATATTTTGCAAGGTCAAAAAGCACAGGATAGTCCAGATATTGTAACACATGTTTTCAACTCAAAATTGAAAATTATCTGTGATGAAATATTCAAGGATGGAATCTTTGGAACCACAATGGGATGCACTCATGTCATAGAATTCCAGAAGAGAGACCTTCCACATGCTCACATCTTGGTGATCCTGCATCATGACCACAAGCCCATAACAGCTGGACACATTGAAATGATTGTTTGTGCAGAGATTCCTAATGAAAGAACTCAGCCTCATTTTTTTCCACAAGTAAAGAGACACATGATACATGGAACATGTGGTATTTTGAACCTTGAATCAACTTGCATGGATAATGGTACATGCAAGAAGAGATACCCCAAAGCCTTCTGCCCTGAAACCATCATGGGTGAAAATTCCTATCCTGTCTATAAAAGACGCCAAGATGGGGTTAAAATATCTCTCTCCCAAAACCAAAGAAGGTCTCTCATTGATAATTCCTGGATTTTAAATTAAAATTGATATCTCTTTTCAAAGTATCAATGCTAAATCAATGTAGAAGTATGTGCAGGTATCTCAGTTGTCAAATATCTGTAACAATATTTCTATAAGGGCCATGACCCTGTTACTGTGGAGGTTGGTCAAAACTTGGATGAAATCAAGTGTTTTAGAAATTCAAGATGGGTTTCTGCATCTGAGGCATGCTGGAGAATTTTTTTCCTTTAAATTGTCTTCTATCTCAACTGCTATTAAACGACTGGAAATTCACCTGCCTGACAAACAAGATGTATTTTTTGAACCTGATGAAGCCCTGGATTAATTGGCTCAAAGATCAAACAATTCTAAAACTACGCTGACAGAATATCTCAAAAGAAATTTAATTGGCCCTTTGGCAAGTACCATCAACTATTCTGATTTTCCACAGCATTTCACATGACATCCCCAGAGAAAAGAATGGAGGCCAAGACAGAGAGGTTTTTCAATTGGAAGGATTTATACTGTTTATCCTGCTGATGCTGAGAGGTTCTACCTCAGATTGTTGTTGAACAATTGTGTTGGTGGAACTTCTTTCAATCACCTAAAGCAGGTAAATGGAATATATTATAAAACTTTCAGAGAGGCTTCCTTGGCAAAGGATCTACTTGAGGATGAACATCATTTGGAAGAAAAATTCAAAGAAGCTTCATAATCTCTTGGAACTGCTGAGCTAAGGAGGTTTTTTGGAATTATATTGGCACATTTTCAGACTTCAAACCAACAACAACCATGGAATTTTTCTTTCAATTTGATTGTTGATGACTTAATTTGTTCTGGACTCACAGATCAAAGAGTTCTCAACATTGAAATATTAAAATCCATAATCCCTATTGTATTTAAAAATTGTGGAACAAGTGTTGAAGAAGATTTTCCTGAGCTTCCAATAATTGATCAATCAGTGGAGGAACCAAGGAAAAAAGGAACTGGATCCTTGATGAAGAACAAAATTATGTAATAAATCAATCAGAATTGAAAAAAATTTCTCTTCTGAATCATAGACAGAAGCAAATATTTGATCAGATAATGCATGCATGCAATTCCTCTCACCCCTCTTACTTCTTTATTGATGGAACTGGTGGATCCCAAAAAAACTTCCTATATAAATGCTTGCTGGCCTCTATAAGATCATCTGGAAGAATAGCTATGGCATTTGCTTGTAGTGCAATAGCTGCAATGAATTTACCAAATGGAAGAAAAGCTCATCTAACCTTTGGAATTCCCTTGAGGTTAAATCACTTATCTGTATCAAGAGTATCAAAGAACTTTCAAAAGGGTGAAGCTCTGAAAAATGCTTCTTTGATAATCTGAGATGAATCACCTATGAGCGATAGGAATGCCCTGGAGATAGTTGACAGGCTACTTCAAGACCTCATGGATTCTAACTTACTTTTTGGAGGAAAAGTGATGGTTCTTGGTGGTGAATTTAGGCAAATTTTACTGGTGGTTCAAAAAGGTACACGTCCTCAATTGTTGATGCAAGTTTGGTCAATTCTTCTTTCTGGAGAAATTTTCAGGTTTTGCACCCAAATTCAAATATGCGTGCTGCAGGGGATCCTGATTACTAGGATTGCTTACTGAATGTTGGAGATTTTTGGAATAATATACAGGGTTAAAACAAAATTTTGCTTCCTCATCACATGGTTATTCATGGTTATAGTGAAGAAAAGTCTTTGGGTAGAAAAAACAGGAATATTTTTCCAGAATTGTGCCATATCTACCTTGAAGATGTTTATCTCAGGGACTGCATTATTTTATGTTGCAAAAATACAGCATTCTAAAAAATAAATAAATTGCTATTGGATTCTATCCCTGGGAATGAAGACAACCAAAATATGAAGACTTATTACAGCCATGACTCTGTTGAAGATGATACTCAAAATCTATACCAAAAAGAGTTCCTCAACACATCATTTCTTCCCAACTTTCCTTCTCATAACTTAACTATGAAAGAGGGTGAACCTATCATTATTATGAGAAACATGGACTGTAAAAGTGGTCTTTGCAACAGAACTTGCTTCATTGTGGTCAGATTGGCAAGGAATGTTATAGTTTCAAAGATTTCAACTGGTGATTCAATGGGAAGGATGGTTGCCATTACCCCCACCCCCTTGGTTACTGACCCTGATGAAAATGGCCTCCCTTTCAATATGATTTGCAAACAGTTTCCAGTAAATTTGGCTTTCTCATTGAAAATAAATAAATCTCAAGGTCAGAAAATTTCTAATGTTGGTCTATATCTGCAAGATTCAGTTTTCAGCCAGGGTCAGTTATATGTAGCATTGTCAAGGAGAAGGTCCAGCTGCTCAACAAAGGTAGTGGTCACACACAGAGATGACAACCAAATTTCAGTTGAAACTGATAAAATTTTTTACAATGAGGTTTTAAATGCTATACATCCCAGAAACTGATTAATTGGAAATTTATATTGTGTTTGAGTTATGTTAAATGAACAATTGTACTTCCTGTGTGCCGTTCCTCACAGCTACACTCAACCTGGCGCGGACTCTGATACTGTATCAATCCATCCTCATCTTTCACACGCAACTCCCCGATCCCCAGGGGGATTCAGTTTCATTCAAGATTCACTCTTCCACGAGTAATAGTGGGAGGCTTGGGCCAAGACAGGACTTACAGAAAACCACAACCTCAACCATCACAACTCTCATCTAATTGAGAACTCAACACATCAAACTCAGTATCTTGACCTCCAACATCACCTCATCCAATCTATCTCTTTATCCATTTCTTTTCTTTCTCTATTCTTTTTATATCTTTTCTTTGCTTATTTTCATCTCAACTACTGGGCTCATCAACTCTGCTATCTACCATGAACTGACTGGTAAGACTTTTGTACATCACCAATTCACAACACATGATGATTCTGACTCTTAGCTGTTCTACTCTTATCAAGTCTTCCTAATCATACCTCTAAATCTTCTCATTGTGTCTCTTCCATTAACTCAATCTTCTCAAGTCCCAAGCCACAACTGTTCCTTGCTCAATGTTTGTTCTGTTTCTTTTCTTTCTTTATTTTCTTTCATTTCTTTCTTCAAATGTTCCTACACTGATAACTATACTGGCACAGCCCTCTTTGATCAATAACAATTGTAGTCTCACTCAGTTACTCAACACGGTTAAAAGCCAAAGCCAATCCAAAAAATTCAACTAAGCAATGGAGGTATCTAGCAACAATGGCTTTTGCCAAATAATTCTCAAGGCTACATTGGAAGCTGTTCCAATACTAACCGAAAAAAATTACTCCATTTGGAAGGACAAGATGACCATGTTACTCAAGCTTAAAGGAATTAAGGAAGCACTCAAAGATGATTCTAAAGCTCTTAGCGCTGTCAAAGATATGGAAACCCGTGTGATTTTACTCTCTCAAATTGATTCCGTAACCCATAATAATGTTTTCAATCCTTCAAACATATCATCTGCCCGTCTTCTTTGGCACACTATAAAGGAACAATTTGCCTCTTCTCAAACCACCAATTGAGCACGTGTTTTCAACGAGTTTCTCTATCATCAATTCAAACCTGATGTGATTAATCTCTTCATTACGGAAACAAAAATCTCACTTAAACAAATGATAGATGTAGGAATCAATCTTCCTGACAATATTTTTTCCTACCTCATTCTGTTCAAATTTCCTCCTCAACTGCATTCTCTTCGACAAAAAATCATGCATTCAGACAAGACAGTCACGATGGATCTTGTTCTAAATCACCTTATCCAACTCAACAATGAAACAAGAGTCAAATCCAAGGAATCCAAAATCAGCAACACCGCCCTCATATCTTCTCAAGCTCCTAAGAAACCTGTACCTTCCGAGCAATGATGCAAGAAAGGCTTTCACAACCCATTATCTCCAGATCACCCTGCTGAAAAATTCTGGCATCTTCACAAACACTTAGCTCCCAAGTGGTGGAAAGAATCACAAGCCCGGTGGAGAGCTTCCCTTAACTCAAATTCAAAAACCAAAGAGATAGCTCACTATATGGCCCTTCTTTCTACTTGGATCAATGAAGTCAATCCTCAGAACCAAATCATTATTGACTCCGGTGCATCGTGTCACATGTTCAATTCCCCTGATTTCTTCTGTCAGCTAGAAGATCTTTCCGGAGAAGATTTCATTAACACAGGAAAAGAAGGCGCAAAACTTCTAATCAAAGGAAAAGGAACCGTCAAACTTTCATGGAAAAATTCCATCATTTCTCTCTCTAATTGTTTTTTTGTTCCTGATCTTGTGGTGAATCTCATCAGTCCCAGCAAACTAATCACGAAGAAAAACTTCGAAATTGTCTCTTCCAGAAATCAGTTCTTTCTCTCCTTCAACTCACAACTGGCATTCTCCGGGTTCATTCAAGAGAATTTATTCATTCTTAATCCTCCTTCTCTTGTGGGCAATAATCACAAATTTTGCCACATTGCACTTAAGAATGTGAATTCAAATGAAATCAACCTGCTCCATCAATCCTTTGGACACGCGAGTCCGCACGCCTCAAAAACCTATTTCCTTCACTGTCCTCCAAATATATCTCTGACTTTCAATGTAAAGATTGCGTATTCCCTAAAATTTCCAAATCTCCCTTCAAAAACACTTCGACTGCCTCCTCCAAACCTTTCAAACAACTTCATATCGACTCGATTGGCCCAATAACTCCCTCATCTCGAAACAATATGAATTATATCATTTCAATAGTGGATAATTTCTCCGGATACATTTCAGCAATCCCTCTTCAACACAAATCAGACGCCTTTCAACAACTCAAAATCATTTTAAATCACAAAAATCAAAAGCGAAATTGCTTTCCCGCAACTATTTGCACCAACGGAGGCAGGGAATTTTCCTCAACTGAACTTAAAGACTTTTTCAAAACTAACTCTATTCAACACTTGATTTCAGAACCATATCACCACGAACACAACGGAAAGGTTGAGAGAGCCAACCAAACTCTCACTGAATCAATTAGGGCTATTCTTCAAAGCTCCAAACTACCTCTTAATCTTTGGGCTGAAGTTGCCAAGTCAGCTTGTCTTGTCTTGAATCACATCCCAAAAAGTCCTAACGCTCCTTCTCCTTATCAATTGTTCATTGGCAAAACTCTCCCCATTAGCTATTTCCACCCTATTGGGTCAAAGATAGTATATCTTGATAACAAAATCAATTGGGGCGAAAAGTTTAAGGATTGAGGGCTTCCGGGTACCCTTGTGGGTTATAACCCCAATTTTCTGTCTTACCAAATAATCAAACCTGATAACTCTATTATTTCCTCCAAGCACGTCAAGGTACTCAAGATCGAGAAATCGTCTCAAGAAGTCCCTGATTCTCCTCCAGCAGAAAACTCTCTTCAAATCCATTTCAATGACGACTTACCGCTGTCTATCTCAAACAGCTCTTCCTCAACTACTACCACAAGTGAACCTATCAAATCAACCAAAAGTCCTTCTTCCTCCAAAGTCGTCACTCCTCCTGTTTCTTCTCCCACGTCTCCTGAGAATGATCAAAACATCAATCCAATCAACTCTGAATCTGATACCTCTGAAGATCTGACACGCCTTCTTGTTCCAAAATACTCCCTTTGAGATTGATCTACTCTAAATCCTCCCCAACAATACGGATACCATCATTATTACGTACCAAAGACTTTTGAACAAGCAAGAAAATGTGCCAACTCTCTCAACTGGGAAACCTCTATGGATGCCAAACTCAATGGGATTGAAACTCTCAAGGTGTGGGAAGATTATGACGGTTCTGAACCAACTAATCCTCTCAACACTACTTGGGTGTATTGTCTCAAGGACAACTGTCATGGAGACCCACTCATCTATAAAAGTCGACTTTGCGTTCAAGGATTCAATCAGATTTACGGATTGGATTATCAAGATACCTTCTCTCCAACCGGTAAAGCTGCCTCCTTACGCATAGCCTTATTATTTGGGATCTTTCACTCTCATCCAATCACTCAATTCAATGTAAAAAGTGCTTTTCTTCACGCTCTGTTGACCAACAAAGTTATAATTAGAAGACCCAAAGGATCAAAAAGAAAGTCGGAATTCCTCATTCTATGAAAGTCCCTCTATGGCTTGAAACAAGCTCCAGCCAACTGGTTTCATACTTTAACCTCCTGGATTTGAGAACAGGGATTTCATGAATCAATATCCAATCCTTGTTTGTACATCCATCCAGATTCAAATTTGGTTCTTTTCTTTCATGTCGACAATCTTATTCTTGTTGGCCTCGGAAACAAATTTCAAAATGAATTCTTAAAAAGATTCCCAAGTTCTAGTCATCACGAGCCTAACACTATCCTGGGCATGAAATATGAACGCATTGACAACAAAATTCTCTTATCCCAACCCAAACATATCAAACATGGATTGGAGGAACTAAAAATGACAGACTGTAAACCCTCTTCCATTCCTCTCTCAGCTAATCTCAATCTTTTGCCGGCTTCCGATGAAGATCCTGAAGAATTCAAGTCGCTCAATATTAACTATTGATATGCTGTTTTTCTTATCAATTACATCGCTTGTCTTACTTGTCCTGATCTAAGCTTTGCCGTTTCCAGTCTTGCTCAATTCTGTGAAAGGCCAGGCATCAGCCACTGGAGAGAAGTCAAGAGATGTTGGAAATACTTACACGCCATGAGAAATCTGAAACTCACTCTTCAAATAAACAACCCAAACACTCAAATTGAATCTTACAGCAATGCAACTTGGAGCGATGACTTGGGAACAAGACATTCCCAATCCGGACAACTTTCCCTTCTTTTCAATTCTCTCATATCTTGGAGTAGCTACAGACAGCGCAATGTGACTCATTCTATGACGGAGGCTGAATTAAATCCATTAGCGGACTCATTCCTTGAAAACATTTGGATGTGACACTTGGTGGCTGAGCTTTGGAAGAAGAAAGTTTCACCCAGTGTTCATTTCATAGATAACAAAGGCCTGGATGATAAACTCAAAAAGTTTGGGTGTAATTCCAAAACTCGCCATATTCATATCAAGACCAAGGATCTTCGTGAAGAACTCCACCTTGGGAATTTAATTATCAAACTCATTCCCGCTTTGGACATGAAGGCCGACGGACTCACAAAAGCTCTCCCTCTTTCCTCTCTTTCTTCTCTTCTTCAATTAATTGATCCATCCTTCTTGACTCAAACTCCAGTCTTACAAGTCACGGGGGGTGTTAAATGAACAATTGTACTTCCTGTGTGCTGTTCCTCACAGCTACACTCAACCTGGCGCGGACTCTGATACTGTATCAATCCATTGTCATCTTTCACGCGCAACTCCCCGATCCCCGGGGGGATTCAGTTTCATTCAAGATTCAATATTCCACGAGTAATAGTGGGAGGCTTGGGCCAAGACAGGACTTACAGAAAACCACAACCTCAACCATCACAACTCTCATCTAATTGCAAACTCAACACATCAAACTCAGTATCTTGACCTCCAACATCACCTCATTGAATCTATCTCTTTCTCCATTTCTTTTCTTTCTCTATTCTTTTTATATCTTTTCTTTTCTTATTTTCATCTCAACTACTGGGCTCATCAACTCTGCTATCTACCATGAACTGACTGGTAAGACTTTTGTACATCACCAATTCACAACACATTATGATTCTGACTCTTAGCTGTTCTACTCTTATCAAGTATTCCTAATCATACCTCTAAATCTTCTCATTGTGTCTCTTCCATTAACTCAATCTTCTCAAGTCCCAAGCCACAACTGTTCCTTGCTCAATGTTTGTTCTGTTTCTTTTCTTTCTTTATTTTCTTTCTTTATTTTCTTTCTTTATTTTCTTTCTTTATTTTCTTTCTTTATTTTCTTTCTTTATTTTCTTTCTTTATTTTCTTTCTTTATTTTCTTTCTTTATTTTCTTTCATTTCTTTCTTCAAATGTTCCTACACTGATAAATATACTGGCACAGCCCTCTTTGATCAATAACAATTGCAGTCTCACTCAGTTACTCAACAAGTTACTCCTATATCAAGAAATTGCTATGTGATTTTTATTGTAATGCTGATTTTATTGATAATTAAAAATGACATGTATTTTTTGAATTGATCATGATTGAATTTGAAAATTAAAAATTGTCTTCCAATCAGCACCCAAATATTATTTGGGCATATAAGAGTTAGAAAACCCACCATTAGAAACCTGCTATTTTTTGACCAAACCCACCATTTTTAATGGTGGGTTTCTGAAATACACATACCCCCTAATGGGTGTATTTCAAAATGGCGGGTTTCATGAAAATGGCGGATTTAAAAAATCAAACCCGCCATTAAACCTGCTATTTATGCATCATCATCCATCCACCATCCATCACATCTAAAACACCCATCCACATCAGCAAATTCATACCAACCCCATCTCCATTGCTTCAGGCACATCTCATCTCCATTGCTTCATATCTCCATCCCTTCACATCTTGATTTATTCACATCTCCATTGCTTCACATCTATATTGCTTCACATCTCTATTGCTTCACATCTCTATCTTCACACAAAACCAATCATAATCTCATCACCCCACATCAAATTAACATCTTTCTCAACATGTCCCACCAAACTTCCTTCCAGCAAGTTGAAAATGCAAAAAAGCTGACTGAACTTTTGTTAGTATTTGACTCAGAGTTTTTTTTTTTGTTTTGGTTGTTCAACCAAAAATCCTAGGCTGACTCACTCCGTTTTTTTTTTCTTAGAAAAAACTGACCCAACACCTCACCCCACCAAACCACCGGTCCACTCTCCTCCTCACCCATCACCTTTGGCACCCCTGATAAGCTCTCCTTATCCTCCTCCTCATCCTCCCCATGATCAGAAGCTAACCAAATGTTCCATCCCCCTCCAGGGACCTTCAGGTCATCAGGTAAGCTCCCCCCTCCTCCTCATCCTCATCTTCCCTCCATCCTAGCTGACTCCTACCTCTTGCTTGATCCTTCACCACCCCTCCCCCTCCTTGCTTGCTTTCCGGCCCCACCAACTTCCGCCCTCCTCACTTGCTGGCCCCACCACTGTCCCCCCTCCTTGCTTGCTTGCTCCTTCACCAAGCCCCCCCTCCTTGCTTGCTTTCCGGCCCCACCACCGCCCCCCTCCTGGCTTGCTGTCCCCACCTCTGCCCCCGCGTGCCCCACCTTGGCCCCCCCTCCTTGCTTTCCTGCCGGCACCACCTTGGCCCCCCCCTCTTGATCTGCCGGCCCCCCCACCTTTCTTTCCAGGTCCACCACCGCCTCCCCCTCCTTGCTTGCCAGCCCCACCTTGGCCCCCCTTGCCTCCTTGCTCACCCGCCGGCCCCACCTTGGCCCCCCTTGCCTCCTTTCTCACCCCCCGGCCCCACCTTGGCCCTGCCTCCTTGCTTGCCCGCCGGCCCCACCTTGGCCCCCCCTCCTTGCTTACCCGCTGGTGCCACCTTTCCCCCCCCTCCTTGCTTGCCTGCTGGCACCATCTTGGCCACCCCCCCCCCCTTGCCTGCCTCCGGTGCCACCTTGCCCACCCCTCCTTGCTTGCCCGCCAGCGCCACCTTGACCCCCCCTCTCAATCCGCCGGCCCCACCTTGCCCCCCCTCCTTGCTTGCCCACCGGTGCACCCCCCTCCTTGCTTGCCCGCCGGCGCCACCTTGCCCCCCCCTCCTTGCTTGCCCGCCGGCGCCACCTTGGCCCCCCCTCTCAATTGCTGCAGTCTGCCCCCTCCCCCTTGTGTCAGCCCCCCCATTGATGCCTGCCCCCAATGCCTGCCTCCCCAGCCAACCAATCTCCCCCCCTCCCTGGTTCCCGGGCCCTGCCTACCTGGCTCCAGAACCAACCCAAACCCAAACAAAAGGCCCGGCCCAATTCCCTCACACCCCGGTAAGTTTTTTTTTTTTTTTGGGTGCTGATGTGATTTTTTTTTTGGTGATCACATTTATGGTGAACTTGGGATCAAGTCCAGGTTTGGTTTCATTTTTTTTGATCCAATCCTGTTTAACTGATAATGTCCATTTGACTGACTGTTTTTTTTTTCAATCCCTCAATGGCTATTGTGAATGTCCAATTCTTCTCCCACCCCCCTGAAGATGTTACACAAACAATCAAATCCAGTCTTGTTCCTCACCCAAATCTAAGTATAGGATTAAGAGGGAACAAGATGGAAGGAGATGGCTTGAAAAACACACAGAGAGGTGGGAAGAGTAGGGCTTCTTGCAAAAAGAGGCTTCAATCTTGGGATTCAGAAATGTCTTTGGAAGTTTCTGAGGAAAGTATTAATGAAAAGGTTGTCTGGCCTGGTCAAAACCCACGTCCTTTAGATCTTTACCCTTCCATTGTTGCAAAAAAGAAAAAGAATAGTCAAAAATCCACCCAGGAAGAGTTTGAACAAGCCAAAAAAACAATCAAACCCTTCCATTTCTTCCATCATGGAAAGGTAATTCCTGCTTTGGAGAATGCCATGCATACAAGAATGGAAATGTCAATGCAAATCAACAAAACAACTAGAAAAACTTGCAGGGACTTGGGTAGTGGTAAAATATACTCCAGGAAAAAAAATATAAATAAAAAGAAAAAATATTTTTTTATTGGTGGGGTTAAAGATAGTCTGAAGCATTGTTGTAATCAAAAATGATTTTTTTCTTTTTAAGTTTTTCATCAAAGCAAATATATTTACAAGCCCAGCATTTTTTTAATCTGCTTTGATTAATCTACTGCTCTGCTGCTACAAATGTATGCTGCAGCCATTGACCACTTATCCTTTTTTTCTGTTGCCAGTTTTTCCCTCTCCATTTGCAGTTGCGCTTGCTGTTGATACTTCTCCTTTTCCTCTTTTTAAAATTCTAGCTCAGCCTCTTTCAACTTCCACTCAGCATCCCATTTTTTCTGATGAGCCAAACTCTTGGGATTCTACTTTTGAAAATCAAAAGCCAGTTGACAATCCCACTTCCCCTTTTCAAACTGATGTTTTTCAGATTCAATTAGCAATTTCACTTTTTTTCAGAGGGGAATAGGAATGAGCTTCATTTTGAAAGCAAAGAGAATTCAATGGGCTTACCAGAATCTTGCTTCTCCATGATCTCCTCAAAGCCCAAAAAATTTGAAGTGTTTCTCCTCTTTTGAATTTTATTGGGGTTGATGTTGATGGAATTGGAGGCCTTTTTCTTTCCCTTTGCAGAGGAGGTTTGTGTGGGAATATAATTGCTCTCATTTGAAGGGGATGTTGGAGGCCCCATTGGCTTGAGGTTTTGGCCATTCAGGAATGAGTGAGCCTGTTTCTTTTGAATCTAAATCAGTCAGGATTAACTGGAAAGAAGAGAAAAGAACTTTGTTCCTTACTTGAGCAGATGTTGATGGCAATGGTGATACAGGAATGAAATCCTCCTCATTGGCCAAGTTCTCCAGCTCTTCCACCCCAGGAAGAGAGCAATCCAAAGAAAGAGGGGAGGGGTCCAAGGTTGGGTTTTACTCCTCAATCAACGGAAGTAGACGTGATTGGAGCTGATTGCGTTTGAATATCCTCCTTGGCATTGGATGGGGGCCACTCATAGGTTTCTTCCAGATCACCATTGCTAAGCTGAGCATCCCCAGCCAAGTCCTCAGCGTCAACTGAATTTGATTTTTGGGCATAAAAAGCAGCTAGGGGGGTGATTTTGGCCTTCTTTCCAAAGATTTCATCCATTTGAATATAAAAAGGACAAATGGAGTCCAACTTATCAGCCACCAAGTTGATTCCCTTGGCTTTTTCAGAGTTGGTGATACCAAAGCCGGTGGAGATTGACATAGAGTGGGCCTTTTTGTAATTGACTCAATAATTCTTGAATTGCTCCCTCATCTGTTTTGATGACAGATCCAGCATACCTTTTGTTTTATTATTGAGTTCATTGGCCATCAGGAGATAACCATTGACCTTAGAGAATGGAGTTCATCCAACGTGTGTTTCATTGTTGGATCCAAAGCAAGCATTGCAGTTGGACGGAATTTTGAGCCAGTTTACAAGGATGATGTTATCAGCTCTCTTGAGCTGAATTGAGCCTTTGAAAGCTGATGGGGAAGGATTGTTGGATGTTGAGTTCCTTGGGGATTTTTGCTTTGGTCCATTGGATTGTTTAGTGGAATTGCTGGGGGAGGATTGATGCAGGGCCATTTAGAGATAGTAGGAGGGATGAAGGGATGAAGGGCTATGAGGTTTTTTCAGTGGTGAGAGTAATGATGTGATGAGAGGATGAAAGTGATGAAGCAAAGACAATAGGAAGAGATGAGATTGATGAAGTGAAAAGAGGGATAAAGCAATGAGAGTTAGGATGTGATGAAAGCAATAAAGTGATGAGAGTGATGAAATGATGAGGATAGTGATCCAATGAGAGTTATCTGGATGTGATGAAAGCAATGAACAGATGATATAAATTAAGTGATAAGGATAGTGATCCAATGAGATTTAGATGGATGTAATGAAAGCAATAAACAGATGAGAGTGATGAACTGATCAGGATAGTGATCCAATGAGATTTAGCTGGATGTGATGAAAGCAATAAAGTGATGAGAGTGATGAAGTGATGAGGATAGTGATGAAGAGATGAAGAGAAATGAATCAAATTTTTTTCCAATGAGGTTGGAGTTAGAAGGAGGTGGGAAGCCAGGGGTGGATGACGTGGAAAGGTGATGGAAGCCTTTAAATACTTCATTTGAAAAACCCACTTATTTCCAGGTAACTCTGACACCTGTGATGTGAAATAAGTGGGTTTTTTTATTTTTAATGGCGGGTTTGCTTAACTCTGATATGCCCTATTATATCAGTCCCCAAATTGAATCCCAGAAACTGATTTGTTTGAAATGTATATCTTGTTTTACTTACTCCTTTAATAAATAAATTGACAATAGGTTAAACATGATTTAATGGAAAATTTAAAAATGTTATTATTTATTGCATCCTTCCAATCAACCCACATTCCATCCTAATTATTAAATTCCAATCAGTCCCCAAATTTGGGGTCAATAATCTAGTATAAATATAAGAAATAAGATAAAATGAATTCTTTGAATAAAATTAAATATTGTGATGGAATGTAAATACCTTTGGACCAAGCATACAAATTTTTTTTAAAAATATATATCTATTTCATAAGGAAACTTCAAATATGTTAGAATGAAGAAATAAAAGCCTTTCAATATAATTATAAAACACGATGCTTTAAGGGGGTTTTTAATTATTTCCAAATCTTAGGGCTTCTGATATTCTAGTGACTAGTTCTTAAAAATGATCCTGGAGCTATATTCCTTCCAAATTTTATCAAAATGTGGAATAAAAAATAATTCTTTGAAAAAAATAACTCTTTATCAATTTTCAAGTCTATTAAATGACATTTATTGAAAAAAGAAATAAAAAAAGGGTAGTTTGAATTAACAGAAGAATCAAAATTTAATAATGGTAATGAATGTGCCTTGGAGATCCAGAATATTTGGTATTAATAAAATTTGGTAAGCAAATGACCCCAATATGGCAACCTCATCTGATGCTTTGTGGAAGGGAAATTTTAAATCTGCAAATTGTAAGCTTGCTACTATTGCAGAGCAAGCTGAAAAGTAACAGAATAAAATAAATAAATAAAAATATTATTGAAGAAGAAAAAATATTAGAAATATTATTTCAAATTATGAATCTACATAAAAATTAAGTTAGGGTCATTCACTGACACCTACCTCAAATTCCTACTGCTAATATTATTAAATAATGTATGAAGATCTGGAAAGAGAAATGGCCTTGGGATTTTGGCCATTTTAATGTTTCACATGAAACCCCATGTATAGTTTTCACAGTGAATTTTGTCACAGAATCCAAGAATTCTGTGATTTGGAGGAGTTACGGGACAAAATGTGATTTGTCACAATTCCCTCACACAGCTGCGGCAACCAATACACCCGCAGGTGGCTGAGCAGCAGCACTGCCACCCCAACAGCGTACCCTGACAAGCCGTGTAGGAAGCCCCAGGCATTTGACAAGTACGCAGCCACAGGACTACGGGCTGACAGAGTGACAGGCGGCTTGAGAAGCCCAGGTACCACGTAAAGGTGCTACAACCTAGATGGGGACATACTACATATGTAATAAATGTCCCAGTGGATAGTAGGTAATCCAAAAATACATAAAAGTATATTAAAATACTTAAATAACCTTTCTACATATTTTTTATGAAATATAATTAAAAATATCAAATATGTCGAAAATAAGATAACTACTATTTGTAAAATATCTTAAAATACTTTAAATATACAATTGTGAGAAATTCAAGATATAAGTATTTCCGTGAAATAATAAAGGAGCTGAGGAGGTATAATCATTACATTAATTCTCACAGCTAATATTTTTAATTAATTATTTCAAGTAAATCAACATAATTTCGAAAATAAGGAGTAAAATCAATATCATGATTTTTCTCCAATCAGCTAATACATAATGAGAATCCACTTGACATCAGATTATCCTTAAGAATTTCTACTAAAAGACTTATTAAAATCCTGGGAATATTTAATAAAAGATAATTAATTAAATAATAAATCATGTGGATAGATAAGTGTTATTCACACGTCTAAACATCAATCAAAAGGTAGAATAATTCCCATACCCTGTTGAATTAGATGTTACCCGTGCTACAGCACCACAAAAACGTGAAAGGCTACAACTGGGTGCCCTGCTAGCCTTATTAACCATCCCTTTTAGCCCCTGTATCCCTCAGAAGGACAGAATTGGGACTCAAAAAGCTATAAATATAGAGCTCTTTTGAGGATATTTATACCCAGAGACCCAGTTATATTTAAATCCAGACACCGTGCCAAGGTAATCAAATACTTATAAGAGATAAATAAGTGATTTATGGCTTTAGTCTGATTAATAATATCGGTCCCCAACCCTTTTTTTGTCAATTTAAACTGCTGAACAACCTTTTTAACCCCAGTAATAGGTTCAACCCATCAGTGCACGTCCCAAACAGGTACCTAAAGGATCTAATAATATACCAGTGAGTCGTAATATCCTTTTTCTGTCGTGGCAGCTTGGCTACAAGGCCCTGTCACACCAACATATATTTTATATATATATTATCTTTGGGAAATATCTCCTTTAAGAATATAAATTAAAGGTTCCAAAGTAAACATGTATACATGTTTTCAAAGTGAATTCCCTGAAGAGAGGTGTTTAAGGCTCCCCAATATTATTGTGGCACCTCTATTAATTTATTTCATAATAGATTTATTAATATTGATTTATAATATTAAACTATAACCAAACCAATCAACCTTGAAATATCTTGATCCAAATATTTTTACCAATTTTTGCTGCATGTATTGAATAATTTATTTATTATATATTCTATCACCTCTGGTAGCTAAACAATAGAAAGAGTCTTGGCATCTAGGAGGCTGACAAAAATGGGCGTCAAAAGCTGTTCACAACCCAATGATTTGCAAACACAAATAAATAAATAAAATAAAAAAATATAAAATATTAAATAAATAAATTGAATTAAAAATAAAAATATAAAAAAATTATAAATGAATAAAATGAAGAAATAAATGAATCAAAATTGAATTAATAATTTGAAAAAGGCACACCATGGCTCAAAAATTGCTGTGTGGCGCGGTTTCCAATCCATCTGGGTTTTGAATGGCTGGTCATGCCTCATATGGGCTATGAACAGCTTTTCACAACTCAGATTATTTGAAAAAAGCCATTCAAAACCCAGATGGGTTGCAAACAACGCCACAAAACCCATTTTGAGGTGTGAATGGGTTGTGTAGGGTTGCAAATTTAACACTTCCCTTTGTGTAAAAACTCACACCATCACAATAAATGCAATATAGAAATTAATCAAAAGCCAAGTGATCAGAAAGGTTCTTTCAAAGAGATTGATAGAATTACTTATTTCTTTCCAATTGAAATTTGCATATGTTTCTGAAATCTGAGAAGGTTCCAATAACCAGATGAGCCACAGAATTTCAACTAAAATCACCATCCTCTTGAGGATCATAGACAGATTTGATTTAATCTGAAAAACCACTTTGAAGCTATAAATATAATCCTCTTTGAACTGATAGAAATAGATCAATTTGAAGAATATTGAACTGGCATAGAAGTATTGGAAGAGGATTGAAATGGAATAGAAGAACTTTAAGATAACCAAACTGTTTGCGTGGTGTGATTGACTTAAGCCTGCAGGTTCTTTGCAGTTGAATGGGAACTCCAGATTGAGCTCTCAAGGCTTGAATGTTCCTTTTTTCTGTTTTGGATTTTATTCTTTCTTGGTTTTTTTGTTGAGCTTCATATGTTTTTCTTATGGATTGAATTTCCTTCCTTCTCATTTCTTGGATTTCCTCCAGATTTTATTTTTGATTTTAATCTTGCATTTCCTCCAGATCTTCTTTTTGATTTAGATCTTGCATTTCCTCCAGGTCTGGTCTTCAGCATGTTTCTTGATCTAGATTTTTCTTTCCCTAATTTATTCAGAATATTTTTGATCTAAATACTGTCTTTCCTTCAGATCTACAGCATGTTTTTTATCTAATTTTTTCCTTGCTTTCAGATCTTCAGAATCCTTCCTTTGCCTCTCTAATATTGCCTACTTTTCAGATTGTCTTTGGGTTTGTTCATTATTAGCTTCATGACAAGCCCTCCAAATTAATTTTTACTTTTATTCATAAGCAACCCTCCTAATTTTCTTGTTTTCTTTGTAAGCAGAACCCCTGATTTTTTCATGTTCCTGCAGTTTTCTTTGAATATAAAAATGCCTTTTTCTTGCCCTTTCATCTTCCTGCCTCATCATTTCCCTCTACATTTTTGTTGCCTAATTTTTTATGGAAAACTCTGTTCTTCATTTGCAAACAATGAAGGCTCACTCATTTTAAAAAACTACTGGAACTTTGAGCTGGGGCCCAGGGCCTTTCCTTTGAGGATTCCAGATGCTCAGGATTTCCAACTATTTGTAATTCAAGCTTCCAGAAAGAAATATTTTGATTTCTTTCAACATCTTCATTTCCCTATGTTCTGGAAGACCTCTGATAATATCACAAATAGATTGGAAATTTTCAGCTTGCTACTATTTATAGAGGAACCTGTAAAACTATCAACAAAAAAGATATAAAAACAATAAAAAAATAATGGATAAAATTAAATAGGGTCATGTTAAATTCACAACGCTTTGAGTTGTGTAAACAACTCAAATGGGCCGTGTGGATTCATGTACATAACTCAAATGGACCATGTGGCACGCTACACGACTCAAATGGACCATGTGGCAGGCTAAACAACTCAAATGGGCTGCGTGGCACGCTAAACAACTCAAATGCACTGGGTGGCATGCTACACGGATCAAATGGGTTGTGTAGGGTTTTAAATAACTCAAATCTAGTTGTGTTCCGTGCCAAACAACTAAAAGAATTGCAGGCTTAAAAAAAAAAGCACTAAATAAAAAAAAACAGAAATCAACAAAAAAATCAAAAAATGTTGATTTTTTGGTTTAAAAAAACAAAAATATAAAATATAAAATATAAAATAAAATAAAAATAACTAAATTCTTGAACAACCCTGGGGGGATGTGTAACCCCATACACAGGTTGAAATGGTTGTGTACAGGGGTACAAAAATCAAAACTGCCCATCATGGGGGCTATATGCCCCCCCAGGGGTTGCACATGTTTGGAACAACCCTTTGAAGTAGTGTATGGGACCCCATGCAGTGAGGGGCCCTACACAACTTGCACAGGTTTTTTGTGGACCTAAAAAACTCCCACAGGTTGTGTGGGTCCCTATACAACTCCCACAGGTTGTGTGGGGCCCTACACATTTCCCACAGGTTGTATGGGGCCCTACACAACTACCACAGGTTGTGTGGGACCCTGAACAACTCCCACACAACCAGGTTTGTGAACTGATCATTAAAAAATTAAATAAGGAGTTGGAAATCCATATAAATTATTACCAATTTTTATTTCTCACCCAAAATTAGCTAGGGCCACTCACTGAACCCACACTTGAACTCTCACTCTTTCATATTTTAAATAATTTAACAGAAATTGACCAAAACCTCACCACACTACTACAGTGACTTTTTGGCCATTTTAATATTTCACACATATAGTCACACATAGGTTACACACCTAAAATTAAGTCAGAATTGAGGTTTTGTTTATATTTCAGGATTTACACGGGAATGATGTTTTTTCAGAATTCCCATGCTCAGCTTTGCATCTCCTCAAGGCGCTTGCACGCTTAGCTAGTCAAAGAACCCACAGGAACAGTCCGCAACCGAGTTCCCACATGCATTTTAGGTAATCTAGCCATTGATAACACATGCAAAGAGTGTAACTGGATTATGTGCGCAGTGGATCTAGCTCCTGCATGCAGCTGTCCAATCTGTGTGACTCGGATCTTCAAGGCATCCCTGTGGCAACAGGATACAACATGTAACAGCTACACCCTACTTGGATCCACCATGAATATGTAGTAAAGCAAAATATGCATGGAGGAAGGTTTAAAAACATAAAATATCAAACAAAAAATACATAAAACGCAAAAACAAAGGTTACATATCTGAGGAACAAATAATGAGGATCCCAAAAAAAACAACAGATCCAGAACTTCAAGGACCAAAACCATTGCAAAGACTCTTCTAAAAATAATTGAAAATCACCAAAATGATAAGTAGATAGTGTAAAATCAAAAAAACATCCATTACTGATCATTTTAATCAAATTAGTATAGTGCAAAATTGAAATATGTTTCAGATTTGTAAAAATAGAAAATTGACTATGATGGATCATCCACAGATCTTACAGCACCAAAAAGACCTGCAAATCCAGCCCCACCTTGGTTCACAGACTTTTAATATGAGCCCTGCACTCTCTATGTTCCCTGAGGAAGATTTGTTTACCCCAAAAAGATATTTATACAATGCCTTCTATGGCTTATTGTCCCCCAGTTTAAAGGGAATTCATTTATTATCATCAAACACCATTTAATTGTTGATCAATTGCTTCTAAAGGTATAAGCAAGTGATTCATGAACTCACTCTGAAATATTAGTTTCATTTCTGAGAACCCATTATTGCTGTTTTGTTTGAAGAAGGATCAATAAACCCCCAACCTTTGATCTAAAAAACCTTCAACTTTGAACTTCTGCAGGTAACCTGTGAGTAATTAATAAAATAATAAATTTATTTCCCTCTTGCCTTGGCTGGTGTTCTGCATTTCACAACCATTTTTACCATTTATTTGGTTAATACTTCCTTTTAGTCAAAACAAAAGGTACCAATTTTCCAGGACACAGGCTCAAAGTTAATCCCCCTGAAGAAAGTTTTTAATGATCCCCAGTTTTTATAAGACTGTGGATCCTCTTTTATAATATATTAAAAGCTTTTGATCCTTTCCAAGCAAACCAACCCAAACCTTGCACTTACTCAAATTATGTTTATTGATTTGGAGTCCCCACCATGTTTCTTCTCAAGAATATTATTATTCTTCCACTGGATCATTTTCTTTAGATAAAGGATTGTAAGGTTCCTGGAATCAGGAAGCTGACAGAAATTTTCTTAAAAATTTTAGAGCAAAAATCAACATCCTGGATCATAAGATTCAGTATTCACATGAAGATTTCACTATGAATGAAATTCATTGGGCTCAAGTAGCCTTCCAGATTTCCAGATTTCATATATCATATGACTGTAATGGATTTCAATAGACCTGCATAAATTTATTTTGCATGATATTATTCTTTATTAAGGGATATTGGAAAATTTTCCTTTGGATTTTATCAATTCATCATGAAGAATCATCCTGTGAACATTTTCAAACACATCTGGAAAATTCATAAATTTTTTCAGAGATTGGCTAGTTGTGGTGGTTTCTGTGACTTTGGTTTTATTTAATATTGCCCTTGTGATACTTCCATGGATTTTAAAACCATACCCTGTTGAATTACACAAGAAGGAATTTAAAGAAGAATGGGATCCTTCAGCCCTAGAAATGGTTGTATTTTTTTGAGATTAAAAGCAAATGTTGCAGAGGAATCTGTGCAGGCTTTCACACATGGGGGGAGCACAATCTACTCATAAAGCTTGCCTTGCATTATTCTCTCCAACTCATTCCCCCAAATATGAACTTAACAACCTCCTAAACAGATTCAACCACCCTCATCAAACCTCTCTGGTTTCTACTCTCAAGCCTCATTGCTGTTAACTTTTATCAACCTCCAACTCTGACCAAGTCAACAATCTCACCTCATATCCTCTGCATGTACCTGGTGAGGCCCCATCTTTTGATTCTTTGTTGACTCAGTCAAAACTACTGAAACTTCAACTCCTCAGCCATTCTGTTTCATGACCCTTTCATCTGTCCTGATCTCCTTGTCTCAAATTCCTAGTCAAGAACCATTCTGTTTTTATTCCCATCTTCTCTCTTTTCCTTAGTTCCTCAATCTTTCTCATGTGCTGTGTCATTTCAAATTTCCAATTTTATCATGGTTAAAAGCAAAAATTGGCATTTAATTTTCAACCATTGACCAAGGCTAAGGAAAGGGCAGTTTACCAAAAAAAATGGATCACTTTCAACAAGCCATGCTCAAAAAAGCTATGTAAAATATTCCCATGCTTAGTGAGGAAAAATGTAGATTCTTGAAGGAAAATGTTGATGCCATCCTCAACCTGAGAGGGTTTGCTCACATCATGAATGGCAAAAAGGCAGAAATGGAGAAAAATTCCAACAGCAAACTTGAAATTTTGATTATTTCTAAAGTTGAATCTTCCACCCACCATAAACTAGTTACCCCACAAAAATAGAAATCCACTAAACTGCTCTCAAATGCATTGATCAAAAAACATTCCTCTTCTCAAGCTTCAAATTTTGCAAGGGTCTTAAATTATTTTCTCTATCTTTGATTTAACGGGATAAAATTGGAGAGTTCACCACCCAGGGAGAAGTCTGTCTATAGAAGGTTTCCAAGTTTGTTATCATGCTTCTCAGTGGAATTCTTGCATGACTTCTCCTTTGAAAATTTTGGAAACTATAAAGGACTTCAAACAGCAGATCATGCACACAGAAAAGGACCTCAAATTTAGCTTTGTCCTTAATCATCTCAACCAACTGAATAACAAATCTCAAGCTCAGAGTTCAATGGATCAAATCACTTCCTCAAAGAATGAGGTTTCTCTGGTGTTGATTACTAAGAAATTGGTTCCCAAATTCAAGGAAGCAAAGAAAACAATTGCACCAGTGGATACCAAAACCCCAAGCAAGATAGATCTCACAGGGCCAAAAACTTCTGGAACCTTCATACCAAAATTTCTCCTGAATGGTGTAGGGAAGAACTAGAAAAATGGAAAGAGAAAATGTCAAAACAAAAGGAAAAGTCTCTAACTGCTCACTAATTTGCCCTGGTCTCTCTGTGAATAGACCATGGCAGTCCTCAATCCCAATTCCTGCCTGATAGGGGAGCCTCTGTTCATATTAGCAAAGACAGTCAATAATTTGTCAAGATGGCCCAATGCAATGAATAATCTATCAACACTGGGAAACATGTATCTGGTATTCAAATCAAAGTTTGAGGAACTGCAATTCTCCATTGGAAAAAATTCACCCTAAACTATCCAATTGCTTCTATGCACCCAACATGATCATCAACTTGCTAAGTGCTGGAGCACTCAACCAAGATAGATGCAATTTGACCACCAGAAACAACTCCTTCTCAATAAACCACCAGCACACAACTTTATTCTCAGGCTCCATTCAAAAAAATCTGGCTACCATCCCCATTCCATCTTTTGGACAAAAGATGACCACCAATGCAAACCAAGGTGTCTCTTAAACTTGCCTTACAGTGAACTGATAAATATCCATTGAAAGTTTGGCCACAGATCACTCAAACAACTTGAACCCTTCACTAAACAACTGCCAAAAGAAACTTGAACCCTTCACTAAACAACTGCCAAAAGAAACTTGTTCCAATTTTGAATGCTTGAACTTTATACAAAGAAAAATAACCCGATTTATTTCCAAACAAACCTCCAGAAATGTCAAGAAGTTTTTTGACCCAATTCATCTTGATCTCATAGTTCCACTCAATTCAAAGTCAAAAAATGGCAACAAAGATGCTCTGACTCTTGTGGAAAACATGCCTGGCTATCTTGTTGCATTTCCCATGGCCTCTAAGGACAAAAATCCGGATATAATCATAGAACTAATTGAAAAGGAATTCAAACAAAGCAGGTACTATACCTCTGAGTTTTGGTCTGATGGTGGCACTAAATTCACCAAAAAAACAATGACCTCTTTCCTTGAATAGAATCAAATTTTCAAAGTGATCTCCCAACTGTATCATCCATAATGCAATGTTAAAGGAAAGCGGGAAAATTGAAAAATTTTTTAATCCAACAGATTGATAATCAAGGATGGAAGAATTAATGAAAATGTTTGAGGCAAATTTATAAAAGATAATTGCCACATGCTGAACCAAATACCTCATGGAGATGAGAAGGTAACCTCCTTGTAAAATATTCATGGCTACTCAATTACTTCATCATTTGCGCAACAACTAGGCAATCCATGCATCTTCCTACTGGAAAAAAGAACAAATTCCTTCAAATTTTACCACAAAGTCAAAGAAGAGATCCTATTAGGCTTCAAAAATCTTCTATTCTGCTATTGCATTCTGAATAAACAAGGATCTCTGATCTCCACAAAAATTTTTTTGTTTCTCAAGATGGAAATCCCCAAGAAAACTTCCCTGTGGTGCCAAGAGAAAGATTTGACCAAAGAAGAAACTCACTCAATCAAGACCAAAGCCAACTTAACTGCTTCCAAAAACTAAACTAAATTGGCAGCATGGAAGGGCTAAAGAGAGACTGATGACCAAAGCTCCAATGTTTCTGCTTTCCAACAGGATATCAACAAAAACTCCAATCTTGATTCAGACAGCCTCAATCAAAGCATTCTATTAAATTCACCTTCCAGAAACAAGGTTGAAAAAAATGCACCTTCTCTCCCAAGCAGAAACCTCAGGGATAGATAAAGTATCAAAACTCTGCAACAATAAAGGTTTTACCTCTACTAAAAGCTAAAGACCTACAAACAAGAAATTGCATACAAAAAGTGTGAAAAGTGTATTTTGGGAATGAAGACTGAACTTTCATCAATCAAAAATCTGAACTGTTTGGAAGACTACCTGGGCCCCAAACTGGCCAATTCCTTAAACACCACTTGGATATACCAAATCAAGGAAAATTGTCATGGAGATCCTATCAAATTCAAAGCTAGGCTTTCAATACAGAGTTCCAACCAAATCAAAGGCCTGTATTACTCAGGAACATTTTCTCACACTGGAAAGCCATCAACAATTAAAATCATGCTCCTATATGCTCTGGAATCAAAACTACCCATTCAACATTTTGATTTGAGGAGTGCTTTCCTCCATGCTCCCATTAACAAAGAGGTTATCATTGAAAATTAAAAAGGAGTGAATCGAGCGCAAAATTTCCCAGGCTGAAGAAGTTGCTCTATGGACTGAAGCAATCACCAAAGAGCTTGTACAAGACCTTGACCCACTGCTTTAAGGAAATTGGCTGAAACCCTTGTCTATATCTGTCAAGTTATGGAGTCTCCAGTCTTTTCTTACGTGTGGAAAACATAATTTGATTGAAATGCAGGATAATTCCATCCTACTGAGTCTACTTAATCATATTGACAATGGACTGGAGGAATTTTGCCTAACTGCCTGCAAGGAATTTAACTTACCTTTGACTAAGGGTTGCAACTCAAACCTGCCAGTGATGAAGAACAGAAAGCCTTTAGAAATTTGATTATCAACTACCATTCCACAATTGGGCACCTCAACCGAATTTCCTGCTACGCTTGGACAGAATTCAGCTTTTATCTTTCCATTCTGGCAAATTTCTCAACAAAACCTGGGATTGAGCACTGGAAAAAAATTAAAAAGACATGTAGGTACCTCAAAGCAAACAAGAATCTCCAGTTAAAACTCAAATTAAACTCTTCACGTGCTAACCTCAAGGTTTTCTCAGAGGCCTCTTGAGAAAATGACCCAAACACCCGCAAATATCAATCTGGGTACTTGTGGCTTGTGTTTGGCAGCACCATCTCCTGGAACAGCTAACAGAAAAATAATATCTCCTCGCCCTCCACAAATTCCAAAATCAACACACTCGTCAAAAGCTTATAAAAATCTACATGGATCAAGGCTCTAATGAAGTAAATATTTACCAAGGACATCAAAGGGATCCCTATGAAAATTGAAAACAGTGGCCTCAAACAAAAAGTCAATTGGTTTGGCTCAAATTCAAAAACTTTCCATCTAAGCCTGAAACCTAAGTGGATGGAAGAAGAACTCAGTCGTGGCAACATCAGCATTGAAATAATTTGCTTGAAAAGCATGCAGAAGGATGCATTAACCAAAGCCACCTCTGCCCAAAGTCTCAGCCTCCTCATTGAATTTTGTTCTGGCTTGTCATTATAGTCCCTCAGATGTTTGATTTTCTTGCTTTGTCGCTTATTTCCTGATTTTTTGTCCCTTATTTCCTGATTTTTTGTTTTCTCTTTCCCATTAATTTCTCAATTGTGACTGTGGTCTCACCAGGCATGGAAGGGAGTTGGGATTACAAGCACATGTTGCAGAGGACTCCATGCATTCTTTTGCACACATGGGGAGCACCCTCTCCTCCTCAAGCTTTCCTTGCATCATTCTCTCTGACTCAGTTCCCTCAAAGATGAACTGAACCAACTTTTCAACAGATTCAACCTCCCTCATTGAACCTCTCTGGTTTCTACTCTCAAGCCTGATTGCTATTAACTTTTCTCAACCTCCAAATCCAACCAACTCAACCATCTCAACTCATGTCATCTGTGTGTGCCTGGTGAGACCCCATCTTTTGCTTCTTTTTTCACTCAATAAATCCTGCTGGAACTTCAACTCATTTTCTTCCCATCTTCTATCTTTTCCTAATTTCCTCCATGTTTCTCATGTGCCTTTAATTTCATTCCTTAGCATTTGGTAATTCAACCATTCAAATTTTATTATATTTCACAGATGCAAGTGGTTGTAAGTCAACAGGTCTAAAACCCTTTTCCCATGCTTCATACAGAGGTCCCTGATTTACTGTGACAAATGCAGCTATGATTCCAGGAGAAACTACAATCCTGACCAATAGGGAATATCAGAGTTAACCAAAACCACCATCAAAAAATTGCGGGTTTCAAGCCAAATCCACCATTTCAAACCCACCATTAAAAATCAAAAAAAACCTGCTTTTTCCACCTCAAACCTGTCAGAGTTACCTGAAAATGAATGTATTTTTTCAGATAAGGTATTTAAAGGCTTTCACTGCCTCAACCACACATCAGTCCATGTCATACACCCCTGATTTCAACCTCACCTTGTTCAACCTCCCACCTAATTGGAAACATTCTACCTCCAACCTCATCAGAAAAATCTAATTTCTTTCTCTCATCACTTTATCACTTTTATCTCTTCATTAATTTCCTCATTTCTACATCTCTCTACCCCCTTATCAATTCATTGCTCTCATCACTTCATCGCTCTCATTGATTTATTGCTATCACCTCTTCATTAATATCTTCATTACTTTATCTCTCATCCCCTTGTCACTTCATCACCCTCATAATTTCATTTTTCTTTCCACTTCATCACTCTCATAAATTTATTTCTCTCATGAATTTATAGCTCTCATTACCTCCTAAATCTCATTGATTTATTGCACTCATTGCTTCATCCTTTCATCCCTCTTACTCTTTTCAAATGGACCCTCAGAAAATCTCTCCCCACAAGTCCAAAAAATAATCCAATGCATCAAAGAAAACATCTCCAAGGAAATCTAAATTTAAATTTCCTCCCCCATCAGCTTCCAAATTCTCAATTCAGATCAGGAGAGCTGATCACATCATCCTGGTAAAATAGCTCAAAATTCCCTCCAACTATGATGCTTGATTTGGATCAAACAATGAAACAAAAGTTGGCCAACCTCCATCCACTAGGTTCAATTTCTATCTCCTGATGGCCAATGATATTAAAATTAAAAAAAACGTAGTCTTGATCTTTAATCCAAAAAGATGAGAGAGAAATTAAAGAATGATCAAGCCAAGTAAAAAAATGCCCACTAAATGTCAATCTGCACAGGCTTTGGTATCATGGACTTGGATAAAGCCAAAGGAATTGACTTGGTGGTAGAAAGTTTTGACTCAATTTTTCCTCTTTATATTCAAATACACAAAATAGGGCTTATCAAAGTTAGCAAACCAGCCATTAGAAAACCTCCATTTTTTTGACAAAACCCGCCATTTTTAATGGCGGGTTTCTGAAATACACATACCCCCTAACTGGTGTATTTCAAAATGGTGTGTTTCATGAAAATGGCGGATTTCAATCATCAAACACGCCATTTATGCATCATCATCCATCCACCATCCATCACATCAAAAACACCCATCCACATCAGCAAATCCATACTGCTCCCATCTCCATTGCATCACATACATCTCTATTGTTTTTCACATACCTTCACATACCCATCTTCACACAAATCCCATCATCATCTCATCACCCCACATCACTCACCACCTTTCTCAACATGTCCAATCAAAAATCCCGCCAGCAAGTTGAAAACGCAAAAAAGCTGACTGAACTTTTGCTACTGTTTGACTCCCATTCAGACTCTGATTCAGACTCCGATTTGGAATCAACTTGGTTAGCTTTGAATTCCCTGTTGGCAAAGCAATACATGGTTCCAAGAATACACACTTTCCATAACCCTATGTAGGAAAGGCAAAAGCTTCATCTCATCCCTGACTTAAGCTTCCAGCAACTGTTCCAAACTTTGTTGCCTTCTTTCATGAAACTTTTGGCAATGATTGAAGACCACCACATCTTCCAGAAAAATTCTCCCAATCCAGCCATCCAACTTGCCGTTGCTCTTTGTAGATTGGGGTCAAATGGAAATGGAGCAGCAATCCATTGATTGGAAAATCTATTCTCAGTCAGTTATGGAAGCATTGACTCATACACCAAAAGAGTCATGATTGCTATCCTATCTTTCTGTCGCTTGGTCCTTTCATGGCCAACCAAAGAAGAATGCAAGGAGATATCTCAAGTAATGGAGACAGAAGGCTTTCCTGGTTGCATTAGTTTTGTTGATGGAACCACCATCCCCTTGAGTCAAAAGCCCAACCTAGATGGCAACCACTATTTTGATCGTAAAAAAAGGCAATTGATTCATTTCTTTTCCAATTGCTATGATAAAACTTTGGATCACAAACTGACCAAATATGTTCCATCTCTTTTTTTAGATACTCCGTTGCACTACAACTTGTTTGCAATAACAACAAGAAGTTCATCTCCCTCCATGCTGGCCTTCCAGGTTCTTGTCATGATTCATATGTTTTCAATTGGATGCGGATTTCCCAAAAACCAGAGATCTACTTTGAACAAGATCAATACCTTCTGGCCAATTCGGCTTATGCTAGTGGGAAATATGTAGTTCCAACATACCGGAATGTTAAGTCCAATGATCAAGGAAAAACCAATTTTAACTATCATCTTGCCCAATCAAGAGTTCGGATTGAGCATGCCATAGGAATTCTGAAAGGAAGATGGGACAGCTTAAGGGAGACGCGAAACCAGCTCCAATGTTCCAAAGATATGAGGTTCCTCATCAACTGGATTATCACTTGTGTAATCATTCACAATCTTTTGGCCAACATCAAAGATGAATGGGACAAAATATTCCAAGATGATATTCCTGATCCGCCTCAAGTCATCCCTGTCTCATCTGGTCCCTCATCTTCTTCTATGAGAGAGCGGATTCTTCCTCTCACCCTTGCTTGCTTTGATGAGTAATTTTTGATTTTGAAATTGGTAAAAATTCCCTTCACCGTATTTTTTTGGTTTTGGTTGTTCACCCAAGATTCATAGGCTGAGTTTTTTTTTATTTTTTTTTAGTGGAATTGAATCCAAAAACACCTCCACCTCAAACCCTGCCACTCACCAAATGCCGCCCCCCTCCCCCTCACCACTCAACCCCTTCAACCTCACCCCACTCACTCACCGGTCAAACCCTGCCTCCTCCTCACCAAACCACCTCACTCATCACCACCACCTTCAAAACCTCACAAAAACACCACCACCTTCACTCTTTACCAACCTCACCAAAATCCAAATCACCAACAACATACCTACCTCCCACCCAACCTCCATCAACCATCAAAGGTGAGTCCCCTCCCCTCATTTGGAAGCTGATGGGGGAGGATTGTTTGTTGTGGAGTTCCTTGGCGATGTTCTCTTGGGTGTTTTGGACTTGCGGGGGGAGGTTTGCTGAGGGGCCATTTGAAAGAGTAAGGGCTACGCAAGTGATGAGAGCAATAAAGTGATGAGAGTGGTGAATTTTTGAGAGCAATAAAGTGGATGAGAGTGATCAAGTGATGAGAGTGGTTAAGTGATGAGAGTGATGAAGTTTTGAGAGCAATGAAGTGGATGAGAGTGATCAAGTGATGAGAGAAATAAAGTGATGAGAGTGGTCAATCAATTTTATGATGAGGGTGGGGGTAAAAAATTTTCCGATGAGGTTGGAGGTAGAAGGAGGTGGGAAGACAGGGGTGTATGACGCGGACAGGTGGTGGAAGCATTTGAATACTTTATTTGAAAAAACCCACTTATTTCAGGTTAACTTTGACACGTCTGATCTGAAATAAGTGGGTTTTTTTGATTTTTAATGGCGGGTTTGAAATGGCGGATTTGGGTTGAAACCCGCCATTAAAAAATGGCGAGTTTGGTTAACTTTGATACCCCCTAATATTTGGAAACAAAGCCAAAATAAACCCTTTAGCTTCTTTTGATGCCCAATGATCCAATTCAGTTCATGCTGAGGACTTGGCTGTGGATGCTTATCCTAGAAATAATGATCCTGATGAAACCTTTGATTGGCCCTAATCTAATACCAAGGTGGATTTTCCACCACAATCAGCTCCAATCATGTCTAAATTGGCATTGATAAAAAATTCAAACCCTTCCTTGGACCCCTCACTTACTTTTTTGGATTTCTCTCTTCCTGGGGTGGAATAAATCAAAAACTTTGCCAATGAGGAGGAAGTTATTCCACTATCTCCATTGCAATCAAAATCTGTTCAAGTAAGTAAGCAATTTCTTGTATTTTCTTTCTGGTTAATCATGACTGATTTAAATTGTAAAAAAACAGGCTCATGATTTTCTGAATGGCCAAACATGCAATCCAATGGTGCCTCCAATATCACATCCAAACAATAGTGAAAAATTTCCCACACAAACCTCCTTGGAAAAGGGAAAGAAAAAGGCCATCAATTCCATCAACACAAACCCCAATAGCTGTCAAAAGAAGAGAAACACTTCCAATTTTTTATTCTTTGAAGATTTCATGGAGAAAATAGATTCAATTAAGTAAATTGATTGAATCTCCTTGATTTCAAAATCAAGCTCATTTGTATTCCCCTACAAAAAACGGTGAAATCACAGATTGAAAATGAAAAACTTGAATTTTAAAATGAAAAATGGGATTGTCAGATGGATATTGATTGTCAAAAGCAAAAGCCAAGAGTTCGGCTCATCAACAATAATTGATTCTGAGTGTAAAATTCAAAAGGGCAGAGCTAGATTTTCAAAAAGAGGGTAAGGAGAAGGATCAAATGGAAGAGCAACTGGAAAAGGAGAGGGAGCAAATGGAAATGGGAAAAAAAGATAGTTTATTGATAGCAATGGAATGTATGGTTAGCAGTAGAACAGTTGAAAAAATACAGAAGATTATTCAATTGCTGGGCTTGAAAATATATTTCCTTTGATGAAAGTTTTTATAAGAAAAACAAAAAAAATATTTTTGATTACAAAGAGGTTTGAGACTATTTTTAACCCCACCAATAAAAAATCTCCTTTATTTTTGTATATATTCTTTTCCCTAGAGTATATTTTTCCACTGTTCAAGTCCTTGTGAGTGTTCCTAGCGGTCTTTTTGATTTTCATAGAAATTGCCATTCTGGTATGAGTGGCAGTCTCCACAGCAGTAAATGTACAGTGCTTGTACTTATTTGCTGCAAAAACCATTTTGAAAACACCTTTCTGTTTGAAATCAATTACAAAACCCAAGTCAGAAAAAAAAATTGGCCATCAGATACTTGATATTTTTCCTCATTGTCAATAATTTTTTGATTAAATTTTTTGGTTGGAACCACCAGTAAAAAGGAATAGGAAGAGATGTTGCCTTTGTAAATGTGGGGAGAATTGTATAAGGAATCTGAAGTGAAATTAATATTCAGGGAAAATTCAAAAGGAGTAATTCTGGATCTAAATTCCAAAGAAGAGAAGGAGAAGATTTGATTGTAATTCATGGTTTGATGGTTTGCTTCAAATTTGTGTCTGTTTAATTCTTGGAATATTTGAGCTTAAATTTGAGGGAATTTGGCCAACTTAATGTTTAAAAAAGCATACTATTGATGGGAAGATTGAAAAGAAGATTTATTCAAATATTGTACAAATAATTTGGAAGGGTGCATCAATGTTTTCCATCCAAATTCCCACATTTTTCCTCCCCAAGACCTTGATGGGCCAAAAATATTGAAATATTTTTGCAATTGGTGAAGGAAAGTGGTCACAAAGCGTATGTCCTTCTTATCTTTCTCCAAGAGTTTATTCAAAGGGAAAAATTTGATTATTTCAACCAGAGACTGGTGATTGAAGTGGTTAAGAAGAGCCACTTTTACAGAGCTGAATAAATGGAAATGTTCAATCTTCTGTTTAGCTTTTTCAAACTCTTCCAGGGAGGGTTTCCCAGCATTATTTTTTCTTTTCAGCAGCAATAGCAGGGTACAAATCCAAAGGTCACAGTTTTTTTCCAGAACAAACGAACTTTTTTTGATTTTGGAATCTCTCATTTTAGCCCTCTTTTGCCAAAGAGCCCTCTGCTTGACACTTTCATCATATCATCATCAGTTCATTAAACCAAAAAAATGAACATTTCAAAAAATAAAAGACTTACAATCTTTTTCCTTTCCTTATTTGGTGCCCCTCTAATTCTCTTTTAGCGCTTTAGCTGCTTTTCAATGTGCTTGAATCAAAAATGATCCCTCCGGGTATCTTTCAATTTTGGGTGATTTTAAATTCACAGCTTCAGTCATGTGGGAGCCATGTACACGGCTCCAGGCGTGTGGGAGCCATTTGCACGGCCCCACACAGCCTGTGGGAGTTGTGTAACGCCCCTCAATGCGTGGGGGCCCATACACTACTCCATATAATTTTTAATTTTTAATTTTTAATTTATTATTTATTATTTATTATTTATTATTCATAATTTATTATTTATTATTTATTATTCATTATTTATTATTTATTATTCATTATTTATTATTTATTATTTATTATTTATTATTTATTATTTATTATTTATTATTTATTATTTATTATTTATTATTTATTATTTATTATTTATTATTTATTATTTATTATTTATTATTTATTATTTATTATTTATTATTTATTATTTATTATTTATTATTTATTATTTATTATTTATTATTTATTATTTATTATTTATTATTTATTATTTATTATTATTTATTATTTATTATTTATTATTTATTATTTATTATTTATTATTTATTATTTATTATTTATTATTTATTATTTATTATTTATTATTTATTATTTATTATTTATTATTTATTATTTATTATTTATTATTTATTATTTATTATTTATTATTTATTATTTATTATTTATTATTTATTATTTATTATTTATTATTTATTATTTATTATTTATTATTTATTATTTATTATTTATTATTTATTATTTATTATTTATTATTTATTATTTATTATTTATTATTTATTATTTATTATTTATTATTTATTATTTATTATTTATTATTTATTATTTATTATTTATTATTTATTATTTATTATTTATTATTTATTATTTATTATTTATTATTTATTATTTATTATTTATTATTTATTATTTATTATTTATTATTTATTATTTATTATTTATTATTTATTATTTATTATTTATTATTTATTATTTATTATTTATTATTTATTATTTATTATTTATTATTTATTATTTATTATTTATTATTTATTATTTATTATTTATTATTTATTATTTATTATTTATTATTTATTATTTATTATTTATTATTTATTATTTATTATTTATTATTTATTATTTATTATTTATTATTTATTATTTATTATTTATTATTTATTATTTATTATTTATTATTTATTATTTATTATTTATTATTTATTATTTATTATTTATTATTTATTATTTATTATTTATTATTTATTATTTATTATTTATTATGTATTATTTATTATGTATTATTTATTATTTATTATTTATTATTTATTATTTATTATTTATTATTTATTATTTATTATTTATTATTTATTATTTATTATTTATTATTTATTATTTATTATTTATTATTTATTATTTATTATTTATTATTTATTATTTATTATTTATTATTTATTATTTATTATTTATTATTTATTATTTATTATTTATTATTTATTATTTATTATTTATTATTTATTATTTATTATTTATTATTTATTATTTATTATTTATTATTTATTATTTATTATTTATTATTTATTATTTATTATTTATTATTTATTATTTATTATTTATTATTTATTATTTATTATTTATTATTTATTATTTATTATTTATTATTTATTATTTATTATTTATTATTTATTATTTATTATTTATTATTTATTATTTATTATTTATTATTTATTATTTATTATTTATTATTTATTATTTATTATTTATTATTTATTATTTATTATTTATTATTTATTATTTATTATTTATTATTTATTATTTATTATTTATTATTTATTATTTATTATTTATTATTTATTATTTATTATTTATTATTTATTATTTATTATTTATTATTTATTATTTATTATTTATTATTTATTATTTATTATTTATTATTTATTATTTATTATTTATTATTTATTATTTATTATTTATTATTTATTATTTATTATTTATTATTTATTATTTATTATTTATTATTTATTATTTATTATTTATTATTTATTATTTATTATTTATTATTTATTATTTATTATTTATTATTTATTATTTATTATTTATTATTTATTATTTATTATTTATTATTTATTATTTATTATTTATTATTTATTATTTATTATTTATTATTTATTATTTATTATTTATTATTTATTATTTATTATTTATTATTTATTATTTATTATTTATTATTTATTATTTATTATTTATTATTTATTATTTATTATTTATTATTTATTATTTATTATTTATTATTTATTATTTATTATTTATTATTTATTATTTATTATTTATTATTTATTATTTATTATTTATTATTTATTATTTATTATTTATTATTTATTATTTATTATTTATTGTTTATTATTTATTATTTATTATTTATTATTTATTATTTATTATTTATTATTTTTTATTTATTATTTATTATTTATTATTTATTATTTATTATTTATTATTTATTATTTATTATTTATTATTTATTATTTATTATTTATTATTCATTATTTATTATTTATTATTTATTATTTATTATTTATTATTTATTATTTATTATTTATTATTTATTATTTATTATTTATTATTTATTATTTATTATTCATTATTTATTATTTATTATTTATTATTTATTATTTATTATTTATTATTTATTATTTATTATTTATTATTTATTATTTATTATTTATTATTTATTATTTATTATTTATTATTTATTATTTATTATTTATTATTTATTATTTATTATTTATTATTTATTATTTATTATTTATTATTTATTATTTATTATTTATTATTTATTATTTATTATTTATTATTTATTATTTATTATTTATTATTTATTATTTATTATTTATTATTTATTATTTATTATTTATTATTTATTATTTATTATTTATTATTTATTATTTATTATTTATTATTTATTATTTATTATTTATTATTTATTATTAATTATTTATTATTAATTATTTATTATTTATTATTGATTATTTATTATTGATTATTGATTATTGATTATTGATTATTTATTATTGATTATTTATTATTTATTATTTATTATTTATTATTTATTATTTATTATTTATTATTTATTATTTATTATTTATTATTTATTATTTATTATTTATTATTTATTATTTATTATTTATTATTTATTATTTATTATTTATTATTTATTATTTATTATTTATTATTTATTATTTATTATTTATTATTTATTATTTATTATTTATTATTTATTATTTATTATTTATTATTTATTATTTATTATTTATTATTTATTATTTATTATTTATTATTTATTATTTATTATTTATTATTTATTATTTATTATTTATTATTTATTATTTATTATTGATTATTTATTATTTATGATTTAAGGGAGGCTACACAACTTGATTCTAGTTGTTGAGCGTGCTGTAAAACTCAAATGGGATGTGTAGCATGCAACACATCCCATTTGAGCCGTGTAGCATGCCGCATAGCCCATTTGAGCTGTGTAGCATGCCACACGGCTCATTTGAGTTGTGTAGGGTGCCACAAGGCCCATTGAGCTGTGTACAAGGCTTTGTAGCCGTCAATTTGGCATTAAACATCAATTCTGGACCTCCTCTGCTTGATCAAAAGACTTTAGGTTCAGGTCTGGGTTTTGATTGATAATTTTCAGTATCCTGAATCAAGTTTTTCAACAGCCTGCAATGTTCTTCTTCAGGGTATCCCACAATCATTGCATTGAGATTCTGATGTAACTGAGAACTACTGAGCATTTCATCCATGTCAACCTTTCAAAAATCAAAAGGATCAAATATTAGTAAAGTAGGACTCATCATTCAAAATGCATTTATCAAAAAGCATTAATCACAAAGTGATTTGAACAATACAACAATCCAACTTAAACCAACTTACAGAACTAGAACTGCAAGGGTCATAATCCAAACTTCACTGAGCATGAACATCATCAGGCGCATTGGATCCTTGGAATGCTAGTAGTTCACCTATTTTGTGGGAACAGGGAAAACATGTATTTTTGCAGTATGACTCAGTGCACAATTCCCAATCATGGTTCAACTATAATTTATTGAACTGTTCCATAACAAGTTTAATTAACTCTAAAGACAACTTGTATCCCAATGGTAACAGTTCAGTAGGAAGAACTATTCATATCTTAACTCAAGAGTTGTAAAGGGCAGCCTGAAACAATTCAACTTGATTGGAAACTGTTCCCTCTAAATTTTTCCAAACCTCCAACATGTTTCCTGAGTAATTCACAAGGAATTGTTTGAGAGTAACCTGGGCCCCTTCAACATGAGATGGGTTTTTATTTTCAGATTCAGGGTTATTGCAATTCCAAGCCATTATAAACATTTCTTTGATAAGGAAGATGTTATGATCCATATACTTGAATAAATCCTCATGGTCTACCAAGAAACGCCTTATACAAGTCATAATTTAAGAAACCCAAAACTAGGAAGATTAACAGTAGAGGCAGTGATTTGGCACATACTCTAATTTCTGCATCATTTCACTCTGCCTCCCCACTGGTTTTTGAGGCCCCATACTTAGCCCACAGAGACACAAAGCTTTTACACCCTTCAAAGTCATTATTAAAGCACACTTTACATTTTTCTTGTATGTTTTTAGAAAAGTAAAAATGACAACCCTGTCTTGTTGACTCAGGGAAACTTAGTTTTATAGCACAAATCAAAGCCTTCTCACGGTATGTCACAAAGACTTTGGGAAGTCCTTCAGGATCATAAGCCAGCTCCTTAAGTTCATTTAAAGACCAACTGTAGTAATCAAATGTTTCTCTTGTTACAAAAACAAGAGCTTTTGTGAAAGTGCTTTGGTTGGATGTAAATTGTACAAAATGAAATGGGGGGATGTTGTACTTATTTGTTTTAGAAATAAAATCCAGCATAGAAATATGATGGAATTTATTGAAAAGCTTCAATGACTTGGGTTTAGCCAAGAATAGGGCCTTCATGTGACCCTCTACACTGAATTTTGCTCAATAAAACCAACCTGAATTACCCAGTTGTTCAAAGAGGACCTCCATAACACTTTTTCCCTTGAGTTCTGCCAGAGTTACCTTTTGCTTAGTGTTATTGATTGTTTGGTTGTCAAAATATTTGCCGCCATTGATCTTGATCAATTTTCTTTTCAGTTTAATATCATTGAGCCCATCTTCCATGCCTTCTTTTAAATTCATGAAGGCCATCCTAGAGATTCTCCTCAGGTGAGGATGCACTGAGGGGTGTGGAGATGGTTGATAGTTATTTTAATTGTTTCTGTAGGAGATTTGCCACAAGGGGTCTACATCTGGGTAACTTGCATGGATTCAAAACTTGCAAACAACCTTCCTTGTGTGTCTTTGCCTTGAACATCTGGTGAGCAATTTCCCAGAGTACAAACCATGTCTATCACAGGCTAGATTCAAATATTCTTCACACTTTGAGTTGAAAACCATCAAAGCATAAACATGCTTCATTGCCCATGTTTGAAAATAGTTTTGTGCCTCTTCCCTAGTAGGAAAGGCTCTAACACAAGGTGGGTGAAGTGGATCTGTCATAGTTACATAGTCATAGTTACAAGCTGCCAATCAGTTTCCATCAAATTAAATGAGGCAAAAACCAGAGTAACATATAATTTTATGCACCAACAGAGGTCATGTGCATTTGTGAAAAATTTTGTTCCTCAATTTTCACCCTAGATGATGATGCAATTGGGGCTTCCAATGATTCATTACCCAAATCCTTCATGTCTGCAGCTTTTTTCATTGCACTATCAATGTAGTCCTTCAACGCAGCCATGTTAAAAAAAGGAGGCCTTGCCACTGTTCCCATAATTCCAAAAAAATGAAACAGTATTTTAGTATTCAATCCAACTTTCAATTGAACAACTACCTAGTTTTGTCACTTTTTAGTTGACAAATACAAAGTTTGGTGGGAAGTCTGTTTGCAGTTTCCTATATTTTCCCTTTAATTTAACTTTATTTCACTTTAGATTCACTTTAGTGCCACTTGGGGAGTGCTAGGTGTGGTCCAATAGTCCCAAATAGTATGCATTGATCCCAAATTTGGGTTGATGGAACCCAAATGTGGTCCAGGGGGTCCCATAAAGTTTTGAACAACCCCTGGGGGGCCGTTTAACCCCATACACGCCTCAAAAGCGCAGTGTACAGGGTTAAAAAACTCAAAAATTCTGTGTACGGGGGGTATACAACCCCCTGGGGGTTCTGCATGTTTTCACAACCACCCCATGGACACTTGTAGGCACGTGTTTTGGCCTGCCCGTACCCTTTGGACGCGTGTATGGGCCCCGTAGGGCCCCGCATAACTCCAACACAACTGGGAGTTGTTAATTTCTGATCAACCAAAAATAAAATCATAAGATAGACAAATTATGGAAAAAAATAATAAAGGTTGTCAGAAAAACAACATTATAAAATATTTCTGAACCACAAAAAATATCAAACAGTTCCTTTAAAAATTTCTGAAAATTATGGAAATGATCAAAGGATGACAAAAGATCTACCAATACCCGCCTCTGACTAATTTACCCAAAAGAATATCATAAAAAATTAAAAAATATGTCAAAAATACAGAAATAAAAAATTAACATTTAAACAAGTTCTGGAAATTATTTCACACATAAATATTTCTCAGACAGGTATAGCTGAGTGAAAGCACTAAGAATGCATGTAAAAATAGCCTTGGTCAGCCTGCTAGCCTTATCCCTTAATCCCAAACCTCTTGGCCTGCTCTGAGAAGGCCCCTTCACCCCAAAAAGGTATATACACAGTACCCTTTTGTTGTATTAAACTCAAGTAGTTTTTAGCATCAATCCAGACACTATTTCCATTCATGACCAAGTGTTTATCAGAGATTAAAAAGTTATATATGGGCTCAGTCTCATAGTATGTTTATTAATTTGATGACCAAGGGTTTATAAGAGATAAACAAGTTATATATGGGCTCACTCTGAATGTATGATTATTAATTTTAACCCATTATTGATTCCATTGAAGAAAATCAGCAAGAAAAAACCAATCTTTGATCTGAGACCCTTTCAACCGTGAATTCATGAAGTAAATGTGTGAGAAAATTAATTCAAATTAATTATGTTCCTTCCTTCCTAGTTCTGTGTGCTGTTAAGCCCAGAAACACTGAAATTCCTTTGGCTGTTACCCCTTTGAATTAATTCTGAAGGAACCCATGGTCCAGGGTTTCATACTGTCCAAAGTGACCCCCTGAAGAGAGGTTGTTTTACTGTAAAGATAACCAATTTTTTATAAGCTTGGGCCCCTCTTAAAAAAACATTGAAAACCCTTTTAACCAAACCACTATAAACCTTGCACTTTCTCTAACCATTTTTTTATTCTTTGAGAATTTCACATGTCTTCTTGGAGTTATTATTATTCAAACACCAACATCACTTTCTGGAGATGAATTACAGCAAGGTTCCTGGAATGAAGAAGCTGAAAGGATAGGCCACAAGGTATTGATCTTGGTCAAAGTAGCTCTCTGGTTTGTGGGCAATCCACATCTTATTGTAAACATATGAATCATGACAAGAACCTGGAAGGTCAGCATGGTGAGATTTGAACTTCTTTTTGTTATCAAAAAAAAGTTTTAGTGCCACAGATTATCAATAGAAACAGATAAAAAATATTTTTTCAGTGTTTTATCAAAGTACTTATCAAAGGCTTTGGAAAAGAAATGAATTAATTGCCTTTTTTCCAATCAAAATAGTGGTTGCAATCTAGCTTAGGTTTTAGACTCAAGGGGATAGTGGTTCCATTAAAAAAAATCAATGCAACCAGGAAAGACTTCAGCCTCCATTAATCGAGATATATCCTTGCATTATTCTTTGGTTGTCCAAAGAAGGACTGGGAAAAAGAAAGATAGGATAGAAATCAAGAATTTTTTGTTGTATAAGTCAATGGTTCCAAAACCAACTGAGGATAGATTTTCTAATTGATGAATTGCTGCTTCATTTCCATTTGATCCAAATCTTAAAAGAGTAACAGCCAGTTTGATAGATGGATTTCTTTGAGTATTTCAAGAAATTTTCTGGAAGATGTGGTGGTCTTCAATCATCTCCAAAAGTTTCATGAATGAAGGCAATAAAGTTCTAAACAATTGCTGGAAGCTTGAGTCAGGGAGGAGATGAGGCTTTTGCCTCTCATAAATAGGGTTTTGGAGAGTTTCCCTTCTTGGAACCATCTCCAATAGGGAATTAAAAGCTAACCAAGTTGATTCCAAATTGGAGTCTGAATCAGAGTAAAATAATAAAATAAGTTCAGTCAGCTTTTTTGTGTTTTAAACTTGCTGCCAGGAAGTTTGATTGGGAATGTTGAGAAAGATAGTGATGTGATGGAGGGTAAAAAGAAAATGATGGGATGTGAGATGGAGAGGCCAAGAAACCAAGATGAGATGTGTTTGAAGCAATGGAGATGGGATTGGTATGGATTGTCTGAGGTGGAGTTGTGGATGGGTGTTTTGCATGCAATGGATGGTGGATAGATGATGGTGCATAAATGGCGGATTTGAAGTTTTAAATCCACCATTTCCATGAAAAAAGCCATTTTGAAATATACCAGTTAGGGGGTATTTGTATTCCAGGAAACTGCCATTAAAAATGGCGGGTTTGGTAAAAAAAAATGGTGGGCTTTCTAGCTGTGATACACCCTAATCATATTCATATTAATTCATTTTTCTTGACCCACAAAATGTGTTGAAGCAAGAAATAAATGAATTCCAAAGTTCCTTAGATTAGGAAACTCTTTTGAATATGGCCACTATGTTCTTTTTGATATGCCAACCCAAAGGAGCTGAAAAATTTGATAATGAAATTTTTAAATTCAATTGTTTCCACCATCAAAAAAATTTGAATAATGTTTGATCTATTCTTGGGGATCACAACCAAATTTATTAGAAATTGCATTCATAACAGCCAAATAGTGTTCTGCTTAAAAGAATTTTTGCAGTATCTTATTCAGCCTAAATTAATCTGAGCTTTTTGAAAGAAAAAGAATATAATTCTTGCGTTTGATGGCTCATCAGAGCAAATTATATTGAAAATTCCTGGCCTGTTGAATCTATTGAAAAATAGTGAAAATAGGGACATCTAAAGCAGTTTTCTTGGATGTGCAATCCATTATGGACACATGATGGAATTTTCTAGCCAAATAGACTGATGAAGGGTGAGAGAAGGCAAGCCTGGAAAATTTTCATGTTATGAGTTCTTAAATGAATGCATCCAGTTCTCAGATGAGGAACTCATCCAATTCAAGACATATTGAAGAGATGATTGACCAGAAAAAATCTTTGTATTGATTTTATTTTTGAATTTTTAAAGATCTTTGATTTTTTTTAAATTCATCCCATCTTCCTGGTTTAAAGTTTAAATGATTTTTTTGGCAGGGAAAACTGCTGAAGTAATTGATATTACTTTGGGTTGTGTTTCAGGTTGAAATTTGAAATAAATTGATTTGCCAGTAGGATCAGAAAAGGGGTTTTGGTCGTGTTCTGGATTACTTACAAAAAAATTCCATTTGCTTGGGTTGCTTCTTTTTGATCCATATATCTTGCAATGTAAATCAACCCTTCTGGAGGAGTTATGGGATGAAGGAAGACCAGGATTGGATTCCTTGTTACCACCCAAGGAGCACATAAGGTACATAGTCTTGTCCTTGTGTGAATTTAGGATTCTAACTGTGTAACCACAATCCTTTGCCCAATTTTTGGAAAGCTGAATCAACTCAGAATGAGTCAGAAAGTATATTTCAGCAGGGGGCTTTATATCTGGCTTGGATAATGGGGCTTCATATTGGTATTTTTTATTATTCACAACATGAATGTCTGGATTTCGATCACCCACATCAGTTTCACCTTCAGCATCCATATCATCATACTGAGAAACCTAGGTAAATTCTTTAGTAATTTGTGGTTGCCTTATTTGTCTGGTATAATTAGATGGAGAAATAAAAGTCATTGCAGGACCTCAAAATTAAAACAACATCAATCATAAAGAACAAAAATCATACAAAAGTAAAAAACTATAGAATTTTAAACAGTTAGAAAGAATAATTAATATATATAACTAGAATGGCTGTGGGAAGCCCAAAATACATCTGGGAGTGAAGTAATTTAATAATGTTGAAGCTCTTGCTTAATAGATGGAATGGAGGGAGTATTTCAAATCATGTGATTTTTTGGGTTATAGCTTTGTGAAGGTTGATTGAATTGGTAATATTTTTGAGATTCAGGATTCTGTTTTGGCCTTGAGTGGAAATATAAGTCTCAGATACTGATATAAAATAAGACAAAACAACAATAATTAATTATAAAAAAAAATCATAAAATGAAAACAAAATAAATTAGTAGTCATTATGAAAAAAAAATTAACAACAAATAAAAATACCATAAGGCCTGTGAGATACAGAATCCTTTTGGATTCATGGTTCAATTTAAGATTTGTTGGTTTTATATGGTTGAAGGCCTTGAAAATATTTTAGAGGTGCTTTTGCTTTGTGCAAAGTCTGGAAATAATATGAATCTTGATAAAAAGCACAAGGGTGATGTTAAATTCATGGCTCCAACCATGTGGTAGTCGTGTAGGGCCCTACTCAGCTCAAAGGAGCGGTGGGGGCCCAAAGACGACTACAAAGGGCCATTTCAAACACGCGCAACCCCTGGGGGGTTGTGTGGGAGCTGTGTAACCCCCATACATGGCTCAAATTTGCCGTTTTTGGGGGTGCACGACCCCCTGGAAGCTGTGCAAAAGTTTTGGGCACCTCCTGGACCACACTTGGGTCCTTTCAACCCAAATTTGGGATTAACGCATACTTTGTGGGACTGTTGTTCCACACCTAGCAATCCCAAAGAGACATTAAAGTGAAACCCAAGTGAAATTAAAGTGAATACTCATAAATCATATGAAAATCTGTGAAAAATTCTTTCTCAAATTGAAAGTGAGCAAATTTTTTTGATCAATTTAAAGTTGGATTGAATACTGAAGTATACCATTCAATTTTTCTGCATGGGATCAGTGGAAATCCCTCCTTCTTTGGAAATGGCTGCGTGGAAGTTCTACATTGATAGTGCCATCAACAAATCTTTGGAAAAAGAAAAAAAGGATTTGGGTAATGAATCATTGGAAGCCCCAATTTCATCCTCATCAAGGGTGACAATTGAGAAACAAAATGATTCACAAACGGACATTACCGCTGGTGGTGAGTAAAATTTTATGTTACTGGTCTTATCCATATTTAATTTTATTGAAACTGATGGGTTCATGTAACTATGAAACTATGACTTAACCAATGAATCTTTACTAAATCCACTTGAAACACCTCCCTTGAGAGCTTTTCCTACTATGGAAGAGGCTAAACACTATTGTCAAACATGGGAAATCAAGCATGGTTACGCTTTAACATTTTTCAACTCAAAGTGTGACCAATATGTGGATTTAGCCTGTGATAGGCATGGTTCCTATTCAGGAATTCTTCTTAACAAAAAGTATAGAAAAAATAACACAAGGAAGTTTGGGTGCATGTTTTTAATCCATGCAAGTTGCACAAAGGCAGACCCCTTGTGGTGCCTCTCCTACAAAGAAACCCAACATAACCATCAACCATCTGAAAATTTCTCTGTGCATCCTCAACTGAGAAGAATCTTGGGGGTGGCCTTAGAAAATCTAGTAGAAGGAATGAATGATGGGCTCAATACTTTACAGCTGAAGAGAAAATTGAGCAAGATTGATGGGTGGGATTATGTTGATGAACAAAAAATCTATAACACTAAGCAGAAGGTCAGACTTGCAGAACTAAAGGGAAAAAGTGTTATGGAGGTACTATATGAACAGCTTGAAGAAACAAGTTGGATTCAACGGTCAAATTTCAGTGGAGAGGGTCACTTGGAGGCCCTGTACTTAGCACATCCAGAGGCAGTAAAGCTTTCAAAAAAATTTCATCATATTGCTATGTTGGATTGTACTTATAAAACAAATAAGTACAAAACCCCACTATTGCATGTTGTAGGAATGACAGCCAATTAGAAAACTTTCACGAAAGCTCTTGCTTTGATAAAAAAAGAAAAATTTGAGTTCTAAAGTTGGTCTGTAAATGAATTAAAGGAGTTGGCTTATGCTCCTGAGAGACTTCCAAAAGTCTTTGTGAAAGACCATGAAAAAGCTCTGATTTGTGTAATTGAAACTAGTTTCCCAGATTCATCAAGACAATGTTGCACTTTGCGCTTGTCTAAAAAAATACAAGGAAACTTTAAAGTGTGCTTTGTTAATGATGTTGAAGGATGGAAAAGCTTTATGAATCTGTGGGAAAAGTATGGGGCCTCAAAGACCAAGGAGGAGGTGGAGGTCAATGTTGGGGAACTAAGAGTAGGTCCAAATCACTGCTTCTTATTCTTCCTAGTTTTGGGTTATGACCTTTGGCTTGTATAGTGTCTCTCAAAAGACTATGAGGATGTACTCAATTATATGAAAAATAAAATTTTCCCTATCAAAGAGATGTTTGTAACAGTGTGGACTTGTAAAAACCCAGATTTTGGAAACAACACAACTTCTTGGGTTGAAGGGGCCCATGCAACTCTCAAACAATTCCTTGCAAACTCTTTGGGAAACGTGTTGGATGTTTGGAAAAGCCTTGACGGAACAGTTTTGAATCAAATTAATTCAGTTCATGCATTGCTTTATAACTCTCAAATTAAGTTAGGGACAGCTCTTCCCCCTGAACTGTTACCATTGGGTTAAAAATTTTCTTTAGAGGAAATCCATCTTGATAGGGAACAATTTGAGAAGTTTGAATGTGATCATGATGGAAAAGTCTGCACCAAGTTATATTTCAAGACTATGGGTATGCCCTGTTCCCACCAAATAGGTGAATGTCTAGCATTCAGAGGATCCGTGGTACCTGAAGATGTTCATCCTGAATGGAGGTTGGACTATGAACCTTGCAGTTCTAGTTCTGTAAGTTGGCTTAAGTTGGATTGTTCAAGTTGGATTGTTCAAATCACTATGTGATTGATGCTTTTTGATTAATGCTTTTGGATTAATGAATCCTAATTCACTAATGGTTGATCCTTTTGAATTTTTCCAGTGAAATGTTGATGAAATGCTAAGCATTACTCAGTTATGTGAAAAAGTCAATGCAATGATCTTGGAATCTCAAGATCATGAGCAAAGTGGAGTATTGAATTATATCATTGGGAAGATTACAAAATATTGATCCAAGCCAAGACTTGAACATAAAGCCTTATGATCAAGTAGGGGCAGGCCAAAATTAACAGATACGCGGCAAGAACTATCTTGGTTTGAGCTTGTTGAAAAACAACTCAGGGGGGAAAAAAGAACTAGAAGGGCTCCAAAAAAGAAAGGAAAAAATATTTTAAGTCTTTTCTTTTGAGATATAATTATTTTAATTGGTTTAATGAACTTAGTTACTAACTAATGATGAATTGTAAGTCAAATTTGGCCAAATCTTAATCTGAAATTCATAGTTCAGAGGAAGAGACTGAAAGTGAATTAGTATAACTTGATTTGGAATCAGAATCCTCTTCAGACGAAGAGAACATGCAGCAAAGCTCAACCAGAAGCTCATCTTTGGTGAGTTTTAATTTCATTGATCCAATTAAAGAAATGAATACTAAGTTATTTTTGAATGATAGGAACCAAAAGTGAAATACCTCAATCAAATACCCAAGAAATTCCTTAAGTTCTTGGGTGAGGTTTGGGATCCAATTGGAGATGGGAATTGCAGATTTAGATTCATTTCTAAATCTCTTGGTTATGAAGAACATGGTTGGTTTAAAGTTAGGAAGGAAATGATTGAAACATTAGAAAAACATAAAGCATGATACATAAAGATTCTTGGTGGTTCAAAGTAGGTTGAAAAGATTAAACAAAGACATGATGTTGAATAAATCAATTAAAAGATTCCCTCCTCAAAATGGCTGGCTAAATTTGACATGGGTCAAATCATAGCAGACACATATTCCAAACCTATATGATTCATTTCATTGGAGTTATTTGATACTTATACTCCAATGAAAAATGGTTTTACTGATCAATCAGATCCAATTTTCATTTCCTTTGTAAACAATAAACAATGGGTTCTATTAGTACTTGAGGGAGAAATTATTCCAATCCCCCCCATTTTAGGAAAACCACATTCCTTGATTTCTAAAAAAGCCTCTGGTTGGGTTGATCATCACAAAGATCAACTGCAAATGTATTCTAGATTTTAATAGACTTTAACTTCATTTCATCATTGGGTTTCATATAAATTGTAATTCTAATGCAGCTAACAATTTCTATTAATATGAAGGGTTATCACATTTTGAACATCATTATCTTGAGTGTTTTGAGTTAACATCATTATATTGAGTGTTATGAATGAGAGTTTAATGGTATGTCAGTTCAACTTGGGTTGGGCTGATTCCATCACAAGCTTAACTTATGTTAAGCTTGGGATGGGATCAGCTTCACACAAGTTGAACTTGTTTTTTTTTGGTGTTTTTACTTTAGGGATTGTCAAAAGACTTGTATTTTTTTGGGCACTTTTACTTCAGGGCTTGTCAAAAGACTTGCATTTTTTTGGGCAGTTTTACTTTAAAGCTGGTCAAAAGACTTCTTTAATTTTTGGGCCCTTTTAATTTAGGGCTAGTCAAGTTGAAATCACTTTAGGGCTTGTCAAGTTAGTTGTATTTTTTTTGTTGTTTTTACTTTAGGGCTTGTCAAGTTTCTTGTCTTTTTTTTGGTGTTTTTACTTTAGCGCTAGTCCAGTTACTTGTGTTTTTTTGGGAATTTTTAATTTAGGGCTAGTCCATTGGATAGTACCAGTTTTTTTTTTATTTTGATTTATTTATTTATTTATTTATTTATTTTATTTTTTTCCAACAAAAAATCAACATTCTTTGATTTTTCGGTTGATTTCTGTTTCTTTGGAAGGTTTATTTAGTTTATGGGTTGTGTTAGTACCCTTTAATTCCTTTTCCTTTTCCTTCTTTTTTTGTTGCTCACCGCGGTCTGGTGATGTGTGGAATGCCACACGACTACATTTGAGCGGTGTACAACTCCACATGGTGGCGGACCAGGTTGGGTGGGCTGCACAACTCTGTGAGCCATGGGGGGCTGTAAATGGCTCAAATTTGACTGTGTTTTGTGCCACACGGCCCATTTCAAACCATGTGCACTGCTCAATGAGCCATGAATTTAACACTACCCAAAGCAGAATTGTGGAGTAGCCCAGGCAATAATGGTTCCTTCACAAAGAACTACCAGAAGGCTTTGGTACTTGGATTCAGAGTTTTAGAAATTTTTTTGAGGTGGATGACCAACATCTTGATCAATATTGGAGAGATTGTAGGCTCAATAGTTGGTAATACTTGAATTGTCAAAAGGTTTGATTGAAGACAATTTTGGATTGTAAAAATTATTAAATAGAATTTATTGAGATAGAGATCTTCTTCTCTTCATTTCAAGCCAATAAGAATTGGATTTGTTTGTGTGATAAATTTTTTAATATTTCAATCTTTGAGTGTTTGAGTGGTTAAAAGGACTTTTGTGATAGAATAGTGTTGAATATCTGGATTTTGAGGACAGAAACAATTATCTCACAGTTTGTTATTAGTCAAGTGAAGAGGGAATCCTTGGGAAAGAAATTGAAACTGTTTAGAATAAAGTTCAAAAATTGATATTCTTATCAAAATAAACATGAAATGTTTCAAGAAAATGAAAAAATAATATTTAAACTCCAGATCATCAAACAAAATTTGTTTTTTAGTTTTTAAAATAAATCTAAAATATACATTAATTCACAACAATTTTTAAAAATAGGAAAATGTATACAAAAAAAAAAGAGAAAAAAAATCCAAAAAATCCAAATAAATAGAAAAAAGAAAAAAAATGATAATAGAATATTGGGGGGGCTGCCTCCCACTCACCACAATCTGGGTAAGGCTAAAAGCTGAAGTGGAAAATTTTTTCAATTTAAATTTAAAAAAAGAGGGGTAAAAAGAAAAAAGTCAAAGAAAAATAAAGAAAAAATAATTAGGGCACATCACAGTTAGGAAAAACACCATTAGAAACCCTCAATTAATTTTTTGACCAAACGTGCAAATTGAATAGCTGGTTCCTCGAATTAACCTAACCCTTAACTGGTGTATTTTGAATAGGCAGTTTTGATAGAAATGAGGTGTTTCAAGCATCAAACCAGCAATCTATGAAAATCATTCATCACTGAAAAAATGCCTCCACATCATTAAATGTACAGAAGCTTCCACCATTGAAACTAAAACACCTCCTGTCCCCCCTTGAAAGGCCTCTCAACCCATCCAGTCTTCAGTTAACACTTCAGGCCATCCTTAATACTTATCTACCAATATGAACCCCTCAAATCACCTGAAACCAACCAGTTAATGATGAAGATGGGTTATCCTCACATGAACCAGATTGCAATTTGGGTCATGATGATCCTCCACATTGAAAAAAGAGATGGATGCCTCTCTAACTTCCCCTCTCTTCCTCCAGTCATCAAAAGAATCAGAAAAATTGTCCAATGCAAATAAAGGTTACTTTTTAATGGTCAGGTTTGCAATCAAACCAATTTCAAAACAATCAATGATAAGGCCTGCTTGATAGCACCTTCTCTTTTAATAACTTCATTTCTCAAAATTTTCTCAATTAAAATTTCAAATCTGTGTAATGATACAATTCTTCCTGAAAATTGTTACATACTGCCTTTTCTATTAACTGAAGTAATCAATTTATCTTTGAAAACTGATATACACTGTTAAAAAATTCTGAATTGAAATTTTTCTCCAGTCAAAAATAATTCCAATCTATTGTTTTACAGCCAGATTTTCAATCTAAATTTTTGATAGGTTTATGCTGAAATTTTTGGGACACAAATTGCTCTCTGCTCAACCCAATTCCTAGCTGTTTCAACTTGAAATAATCTTAACAAAGCTTTCATTCCTCTGAATAAAATCCATTTTCTTTCTCTAGTTCCTACTCTGCTTGCATCAAACTTACTGTTTTTTTTTGTTTGATTTTTTCTCATAGTTATTTTCTCCTGCTGATAATTCTTGTTGCTAATCTGGTTCTGCTTTTTCTTGTCCTTGAAGTTCACTGTTCAGATTTTATGATGATTAACAGTCAAATTGATTGTGCCAACCATTTGCACCACAAATACTCTATCCCAGAACCAGACATCAGCATGGAACTCCTCAACCCCACCATCCTCAAAACTACCATTGAGGATATTCTTTTTTCAATGAGGAAAACTTCACCATATGGAGGACCCAAATGCATTATCTACTTAACCTGGCCAAACTCAAGGACCTGATTACCCTTGAGGGTAAACTCTTCCCAGAATACAACACCATCCTGACCTTGAACATCATCTACATTCTATCTCCTGCTGTACACTCCAATTTTATCAACCCTGAAAACAAAGAGGACACCAAAATCACCTGGAAGGCCCTGCTCAAGCACTTTGTATTGTCAAAACATGCCAAACAAGCTTGTGTATTCCAGATCTTCAATTCCATCACCTTCAACAAATCCAAAATCCAATCCTTCATCACCAATATCAAATCTGGGATAACCCGCCTACAAAGAATAGGCATTTTCATTCCTAAAAATATATTGGCATACATTGTTCTTGAAAAACTGCCCTCTACTCCTTCAATGAGAAGCATTCATCAATCCATCATCACTCCCCGTTGAGTCTGAAATAACTCCCAATGCCTTGTGGGCCACCTCTGCATTCAATTGAACAAGCAATGGATGTCTTAGCAGTTGGTCCCCAATGGCTTTTCCCTCTCTCTATTTACAGATTCCTCTAAAAAATGAAAACCCAGGAATGACAACAACCTGGCCAACCATCCTAAGCACAAATGCTGGATGCTCTATTCTCACTTACAGCCTTGAAACTTGGACTCTAATGAGAACTAAAATTTCATATAATTTTCCAATTCTCAGGAATCCTGCTCCCAGCTGTTTTTAATTGACTCTGGATCCTAAAACCACATGGTTTCTGAAAAAGAGCTCTTTGATTCTTTAGAACTCAAGCACCAAGGGTCAATAAAAACCAGCTGAAGCCCAAGTTCCCTTGAAATAATTGGAATGGGGCAAGTGAAGCTGTCAAATGTACCTGGGACTATCAATCTTAACAATATTTTATACTTTACTGACATCTCAGAGAACCTCTTGCACCTTCACCATCTTATCCTTGAAAAATATACTTTTGATTTCATGCCTAATCAGATTCTTGTTCTAAAAGACTCTGCCACCATCTTCAATGGATTTTATTTTAACCACTTTCCTCACATGTATTTGAATCATCCCCTCTCTTCTTCTTCCTACCTTTCAGCCGCCAGACTGCTCCATAAGTCCTTGGGCCAGATGAGTTACCACCAAATCCGTCAAAAAGGAATCCAGCTGCAAGGTTTTCTTCAAAACTGAGATCATCAAAGCCTCCTTCAAAGAACATTTCTTCAGGGCTGGCAAGGCCTTTGAGGCGCTGCATCTGGACACTTTTTGACCCCTAGCGCCCTCTCAGTCCAGCCACAAGTATTTCTTGACTTTTTTCAACTCCCATTCAAGATACTGCATGGTCCTGACTGTAAGAGGGAAGTAAAAGATTCCTGATAAGCTCAGAGACTTCATCAAGATTGAATAAAAGCACTTTGGCAAATTCCCTCTTGTTCTTCACTCTGAAAGAGGCACCAACTTTGTTAATGGAAAGCTGGAAGAATTCTTCAAGGCAAACCACAACAAGCATTGTGCCTCTGACCCTTATACTCCTCAACAGAACAGTTTAGCCAAGAGGTTCAAGTGGAAAATCCTAGACTCTCTTCAGACCAGTATTCTGGACTCTGGTATTTCCCCATTCCTGTGTCCTGAAATCATCCATTCCTGCACACTGACTCTCAATCAGACTCCCTCCTTCAAGCACAGAAAATCTCCCTACAAACTGTTCAAAAACCAGTTGTTTCCTCTATCTTACTTCTCCCCCATCAGCAATCCAGCCACCTACCTACACCTAACTAAAAAAAATAAGAGAAAACTAGATACTCCAGGCAAAAAAGCAAAGCTACTTGGCTAAAACCCTGAACTTCTGTTGTACCACATCCTTACTGAATATTCCAGAATCATTGAAACAAAGAAACCAAACTTCCTTTATTTCTCCCCCAACTCAACTTCTCTTGGAAGCTACTCTGAAAAACCCTGCCTTCCTATGGGGCCCATAAGCTCCCAGTCCTTCTCATTCCCCAAGTCAACTTTCAAAGTCACCAAAAAATTGCCAACAAGCCCCTGGAAGACCTGTCTGTGGTTCCCCCCAAATCCCAATTCAATGATCCAAGTAACAATCCCCCCCACATCCATATCCTGTGACAGATTCCTTTGGGACTGCACTCCTAATATCCTCCCAATCAAATACAGATAATAATCCTCCAAAAATTCCAAGAAATTTCAAATTAGCCAAGCTTGCTGAATTTGACAAAATTGAAAACAATAAGGTCTGGGAAGACTTTGAGGGAATTCCTGAGAAAAATCTCAAAACCACCTGGGCCGTATGCAACAAACCTGCCACCCTGTCTTCCCAAGCCAAGAGCAAAGCTATGCTGTGTATTCAAGGTTTCTTGAAGGATCCTGGAATTGACTTTCAAAACAAATTAGCCCCCACCAGCTAATTTCCTTCCCTTCTTATGCTTCTGATCCTTGCTATCAAAAAAAAGCTATGCCTTGGGCAATTTGATTTCAAGATCACTTTTCTCTATGCTCCTCTCCCAGAAGCCATATTCATCAAAAATACCAAGGAATCTCACCAGAATGCTCTTTTTCTGAAGTTAAGCAAATCTCTTTACAGCCTTTGAAAGTCCCCTCTCAACTGGAAACAAACCCTTACTGGCTGGCTCAAGTCCATGGGCTATCAAAAGTCAGATTCTGATGCTTGTATCTTCATCAGCAGCACAACAAAATCACATACTTTCTTTCATTTTTACAAAATTGTGGTTGCTGGTGATGTTGAGTCCTTTCAGGAGGCATTCCTTGAATAATTTCCCAACTCTTCTGCGGAATCCCTGAAATGATCTTGGGCATGGATTTCAGTATCCAAGAAGGCCACTGCTCACTGGCCCAGTCCAAGCTCCTATAAAAAGGCCTTGAGCTCCTGGGGCTGGAGAACTGCCATACAGTTCTTACAGATCTCACTCCTGCCAGCAACCAAGACGTAGAAGCTTTCACAAACCTAAACATTAATTACAGATTGTATACTGGCATGCTCAACTACCTGGCCTGCAGGACTCAACCCAAATTAGCTGCAGCCTGTTTCATGCTCTTTTTCTTCAACCATTGTCCCGGCCTGTCTCACTGGAAGGAGGTTATTCACTGCTGGAAGTATCTACAGGAATCCATTTACTTTTCTCTAACTCTCTCTCCCAAAACCCCCTACCCAATCACATCAAGTTCTAAACCAACGCCACATGGGGGAGAAATCTCCATAAACAGACATCTCAAACTGGCTCAATCTGCTTCTGTAAGTTGTTTCCTTTCCTCTGGAATAGAAAAAAATCAGAAGATCATCTCAATTTCTTTCAATGAATCTGAAATGTCAGCTCTCTCTGATGGGGTACAGGAAACTCAGTGGCTCTGTCATCTGATAACGGAGCACTAGAAAAGTGCTCTAAAACCCTCAGTATTCCACCTTGAAAACAAAGGGCTGCTCAACAAGGTGATTAACTTTGGCTCAAAGTCAAAAACTAAGCACCTTGACATCAAAGTGAAGTTCATTTGAGAACAGGCCAGCCAGGGTGCTATTAAAATCAACCTCATTAGCTTTGCTGCCATGTTTTCTGATCCTCTATCAAAGGAATCTAGTTGTTCTTCCCTCTTCAACCTGCTACAAAGCTGCTTCCAGCGCTATTCTCCATATCCATTTCCTTCCTAACCAAATATGCTGGCGTGTTGAATTATGCACCTGTTTCTTTCACACTCTCCCCCTTCTCTTCTCCTATGCTATCTCATCCAACTCCTCTTAGATGCATTTCAGGTTCTCCAATCTCAAAACTGTTGGTCCTCTCACAGTCTCACAACTGTTGACTTTCTCCAACATCTCAACCTATAATTCACCTAACTTCTCTTATCAACAAACCTATCTCAAAGATATTACTAACAAAACTCCATCTCATCTGCCAAATCCCTCTTCTGTCCCATTCTTTCTTTCTCAATCTGTTCCTCCAAAACTTGATTTCCCTTCCTATGCTATCCTCCTTCACTACTACACAATTGCCATTTCCTGAACTCTGCAACCCACTCTGGCTCCAACCTCATTCCTTAACCATAAACTAAAAATAAATTGGTCAAATAGAAACTCTCCTTCAACTCCTGTCACCAAAAACTCTAAGGGCCACTGGGTCCTTCTTATATTTGGTGAGAGAGAAGGCAAAAGATGAACAATTCCTATTATCAAGCTGACTGCTCATCCTATTCAGTCCTTCATCCTTTTCCTCCTGAATAGTCTCCTTGTCCTGCTCTAGTTCTTATTCTTCTTGAATAAATCTTACATTCTTTTTTCTGTGCATTTTTCTGAGAGCTATTGCCTCCTGCTGATAATTCTTTTTGCTAGTCTGGTTCTGCTTTTTCTTTTTCTTGAAATTCCCTGTTCATATTTCATGACAAACACACAAGTGTTTATCTTTTTTTTTCCATCCCACACTGATTGACTTGATCTTTTCAGTTTCCCACAAGTGGACCCCAGTCACCCCCACCACCATGCTTCTCCTCCTCCTCTCCCACAAATCAGACTCAACCATGCCTCCTCCTCCCCCTCTCCCACTCATTGGACTCAAACACTCACCCTTCTCCTCCTTCTCTCCTCCAACAACCACCAACCACCTCACCACAACTCACCCACCATCCCCATCCCCATCTCCAGTTCAGTCTCCTTGTCTCAAATCACTTCTTTATTGCCTTGATAACACTCCTTCTTTAATCTCCCATCTATGTAGCTAGCCCACCCAGGTATACCCTCCCCCCTCCTCCCTCCCTCTAAATCCACCCCCCCCTTGTTGTCCATGTGCTTGCTGCAAATGCCCCCCCTTGAATTCTCACTTGCCCCCCAACATGCCTTGTTCCTCAGGTCACTCCTTACTTGGCTCCTAACCAACACCCTTGTGTCCTACCTCCTTGGCTGACTGGACCTCCCCCTTTGGCTCCTCCCTCCCTGGCCCTCCAGACTCCCCCATGGCCAAGCATGCCCAACCAAGGCCAATAAAGCAAACCCCCAGGCCCAAGTCAACCTCCCCCCCATCCTTTGTCATTAGTAATTACACCTCTTCCAAAGTGAGCTATCACTTGGCCATGTTTGTCCTTCCTCCTTCCTTGAAATGTTATTGATCAACCCTTTTCTTTTTCTTTTACTCATCAATAAATCACCACCTATCATTGATCTAACTCTCTTAGTCATTGATACCATTCCAGGCTTCCTCTCCAAATCCCATTGGTCAAAAAAATATGAAACAATTTCCCAGAAGAACTCCATCATCCACTCATCTGACCTGGACCAACCCACCCTCTTGCTCCCATCCTCAGCCAACACATTCTTCCTTGCCCAACCCAACCAACCCCCACCCCCCCATTCTTTTTTGGCCAAAGCAATTGCACCACCATCACCACAAATGCGGCCAACATCCTCCAAAATCCCACAATCTCGAAAATTTCCAATATCATTCCCGCCATCCTCCCCAAAGCCTATTGGCAATGTGGTGAATCATGGAACCCAAAAAAGGTGAGTGACATAACCCCCATTTCTTCCTTGGATGTCCCCCCTGCTTCATCTTCCCTATGGTTCCTGTCAACTTTGAAAAGTTGAAGGCACAGGATGAATGAATCTGATTTCAAACTAAGAAAAATTATCTAAGACAAATGTTGAAAAGAGTTTTAACAGTTGGAATACAATGATGATGATGACAAGAATGAAAAGAAAAATAGACATGACTTGAGAGAGGTCTTGCCCAGGACTCTCTCTATACAATGGTAGAAGAACTGAGAAGGAAATTAAGTAAACTGATAATAAATTAAAAATTAAATCAAAAGATGAATGCTATTGGAGCTGTAAAGATTGTTTTCAGGATTTGGTTTTAGATGAGGTTTAATTGAGAGGACCAAAATAACTTCTCCAATCTTATCAAATTTTCAGCAAGTTATTGGTGAACAGTTGATGATTGAGGAGGTTAAAAGGAACAGTTTTGAGGAATTGAGGAGCAGGTGAGGTAAGGAGGGCTTGAGGAGACAAATTATTTTTTTAGACAGTTGAATTGGAGCACATCTTGAGTTTTGAGTTAAATGGAGATCTTGAGATGGACTAGAGCAGGAATGGAAGCAGAGAGGGAGGAAGCAGAATGGATGAGATGAGGAAATGATGGACCAAGTTCGATCAGAGGAATAGGTGAGCAAGAGAAGGAAGGGGAGAGCAAGAGAAGGAATGTGAGAGTTGAAGATGCTGTTGTGATGATTGAAGATTAGTGTTAAGACTGTGAAAATGAAGATGTGTATGGTGGGGGTCAAACCCATGACCTCAGATACACTGAGAAACAAGATAGACTGCTGCCTTTAACAACTAGGTTACAGAAGCTTGTTGCTGCCAGGGTTTTTTGGTATTAATGGGCTAGTTTCAATTGCAAATACTCCGTACTGTGGTGATGCATCATGTTTGCAGGTTTAGCCCTCACACCCCCCCTTGGTATTTGATGTAGAAATAGGTATGGCAAACAATACACAGGTGAAATAGTGATCAGTGCGGAGATAGAAACTGCTGTGGAGACTGCAAGGGATAATGGGATTATTTATCTGATAGCTTGCTAGCAGTCACTAGAAGGCAAATTTAGTTTACTAATACTCTTGAATAGATAGAGTTAGAGTAAGATGTTTTTGAATTGCCTGCTCTTCTGAAGTAGAATAGGTCTTCAAAGTAATGTTTTTGAAGTAATGGCTGGTTTTCTTTGAGACTTAAAATTGGTCTCTAACCAGACCTAGATTAAGTATTAATAGTGATTTTTTAGGAATTTCCAGAGAATTTAAAGTTGGATAGGACTATTGGAAATCTTCCACCAATTAATAATCATGAATTTTCAACTTTTTCTGACTATTTTTCCAAATTCCAATTAAAGGATTTAAGGGTTGACTAAAAGTTGTTTAACCAGTAGGAGGACCCAAAAACAGCATGCCCTAAGGGATCTGGGCGGAAAAAATCTTTTTTGGTTCTTTTATTGTGCCCCTCTTTTTCTTATAAATTTACTGATTGAACAAAAAGGTTTTTTCCTATAAATAATAGATTCTGAATAACAGGTATTTTCTCAAGAAACATTCTTCAAGAACACCTGGGGTTGGCTCAAATGGTCAATAATAATTTTTTATTTTATCCTTTATTTCCTTTTTACTTGATTCTGGTGCTAGTAGGTTGGGATTAAGGCATGGGTCAGGCGGCATAGGGCCAGGTGCCATGCTAGAAAAATTGGATGGGGAAAAAGAGCCCCCATTAAATATACACATAATTCCTCAAGGAATGCTCAGGGCTTACCTGAGAGCGTTTCTGATTGTCTCTCTGAACTTTTGAAGCAAAGGAGGGTAAATTGAAATGAGGTAATAATTCTTGTGAGAAAACATGTAAAACAAGCCATGAGATAGCTTCTTTTTTAAGTATAAATTTTGATATACAGGCCAAAATATGAGGAACAGGCTAATATTGGTGAGCTATGGAAGCTTCTGGGTGCTTATCCTTTTTGAATAAAATGATGCACAAGTTACCTGCAGCTTAATAGAAGAATGAGATTGATTATACTAGAAACTGTAAACTGACAAATCAAAGGAAATGAATCAACAGGCGTTCTAGATAGATGATGCAACATATAAATACCAACATCAGGCTTGAGGATCTTGACACCAGTGGAAATGAGGTTTAGAGACGCATAGAGAGACTATAATGAGATGAGACTGAGAAGGGAGAGATTCTTGTAAGTTGAGGTCAATGTCAAGACACGTAGGAGGAATGAGTAGGTTAGGAATCTCACCGGGCACACGGATCATGAATGAGGAACAGAGTGGGCAAAGATGATGATGAGGATATTAAGATGAAAGAAATAAGAAGAGATGAGAAAGGAAAGAGGAAAGAGTGAAAATTGATTGATGAGTGATCAGTGGTTGTCGATGTTCTTGTCTTTGAGTTCAGATCAGATTCCCGTCCTCCTGCCATTGAGCGCCAGACTTGAGAGAGGGAGACTACTCAGTCACTCTAGATTTGGAGTGTCCGCATTCCCTTGACTTTACCTCTGCGTGCCCGCTGCAGTTTTTTCTCTCAGCCGTAGAATACTTAACACCCCTCCATGCCCAATGAGATGAAAGAACTATTTAGTAGGATTAAAAAAAGGAAAAGAAACAAGACATTAGAGCTATACTTTGAGACAAGGCAGATTTAGTCAATCAGTTTGCGATCATCGCCAAGGATTTCACAAGGGTAAGCCTTATGTTGTTGGCTTTGAGTTCCTCCCTCATTCCTTTTGTTTTTAGATCTAGATGTCTGGTCTTTGAGTTTGAACCAAAATTTCTGATTTTATCTTCCAGGCCGCTGTTGTCAATGTTCATAGAGTTGTCAATGTTCATAGAGATAGTCATGATGTGTTGAGTGAATATGTCATATAGGAGAGCCTTGATCCAGGTTGCTTTGTGGTATGATTCTACCAAGGCGTTGAGTTCTGCGTTGGTGGATGACCAGGTTATTTTCCGTTGTTTGCATCTGTTCCATGAAACAAGACTGCCAAATACAATACATAGGTATCCTGTTTGCGACTTACGTGTGTCAGGATCATCCGCCCAAGAAGCATCCAAGTATACTTGCAGAGGATTGGATTCTGGTTGGCAGGTTAGTGTCAGACAACGGCTTTGAGTAGTCTTCAGATACTTCCACGTTTTCTTTAGTTTGTTCCAATGAGGGAGTCCTGGCTTAACATTGAATCTTGCTAGGCTTGATACTGCGAAACTGATGTCTGGCCGTGTGTAGCATGCTATGTGGTTGAGCATCCCGATTGCCAATTTGTAGTTGATTTTTAGGGCCTTAAAGGCTACGTGCTCTTCATCAGTTGCAGGTTTCAGTTGTAGGTTCTGAGTGAGGGGTATGGTTGTATCTCTACAGTCTCATAGTCTAAGTTCTTCGAGCCCATGTTGGATATGGTTGGGTTGACTTAGTAGAATCCTGTCCTCTTCCACCTGTACTTTCATACCCAGTAGTGTATCGGGATTCCTGCTTTCAGACCCGTCAAATTTGTTCAGAAACTTCTGCTCGAAATCTTGTCCTTCTCCCACAAGGATTAAATCGTCCATGTGGAAGAAGAGTCTTGATTGGCCGTCTTCTTACAGGTAGAGAAATGGGTTGCATGCTGATTTGTGAAATCCAATTTCCTTGAACCATGTCGTGTGGGTCTTGTACCAGTTCTTGGGGCTTGTTTCAGTCCGTACAAGGATTTCTTGAGTTTGAGGAAACAGGACTTGCGATTGGAGCCTTTTGGGGTTCGGATTATCACTTCTTCTTCTATTTTTGAGTGCAGGAACGCGCTCTTGACGTCAAATTGGCGTACTTTTTGCTTTGATTTTAATGCGTATACCAGCAGCATGCAAAGAGAGGACGGTTTTCCGGTTGGAGCAAAGGTTTCAAAATAATCTAAGCCCTCTATTTGATTGAACCCTTGGACACATAGTCTGGCCTTGTATTTGATAGGATCACCGTGACAGTTCTCTTTGAGCTTATACGTCCACACTGTCCATAGGGGATTCTTCGGTTCTGGCCCTTCATAGTCCTCCCAAACTTCTAGTGATTCAATCAAACTGAGTTCTGTGTCCATGGCCTTAATCCACCTTACGCCTTCTTCACACGTTACAGCATTGTCATAGCTTTTTGGCTTGTAGTAGTGAAAGTATCCATACCTCTGCGGAGGACGTAGTGATGTATGGTCCCAAAGGGTTCTTGTGGTTTGCGTTGGTTCTGCAGCTTTTGTTTGAGAATGTTTAGGTTGCTGGTCTGATCTGTCTGATTGATGATCTTCGGACAAGTGTTGTGGTTGAGGGTGAGAATTGTTGTCGTCCAACAATTCAGAGTCAGAGTTGGGATTGTCCTTGGACTCTCCTGACGATGATTCTTGGGCCGTATCTCTGTATTCCGTGTATGCTGGAGTGTTTGAGACGGGAGCAGGGTTAGGAGGTTGATTGGTATTCATGGTTTTGTTTACATCTTCATTGTTGTTCTCTGATATCTTGTCCTCAGAGAGAAGGAGATTTGAATGTTGAGGATTTGCCATCTTGAGAAACTTAACGTGCTTTGTGAGAATGACAGAATTGGATTTAGTGAGGATTTGGTAGGAATGAAGGAGAGGGTTGAAGCCTACAACGATCCCTTCCGCCCCTTTTTCCTTAAACTTCTGACCTTTTTCTCTTCTGGAAAAGAGGTAGACGCATGGGTTCCCAATTGGCTTCACAAATCCTGGAGGCAGTTCATATCTGTGGATTCTTCCCCAGGGCAATTCTTGGTGACTGTCTCTGTGGATTTGATTCAGCATGAGGGAACTTGCCTTGATCACCTTGTGCCATAAGTTCGCAGGAAGGTGTCCATCCTTTAGCATGGCTCTGGTGGATTCAATTAGGGTTCTGTTGGCCCGTTCTGCCCTTCCATTGTGCTCTGGGTGGTAGGGTTCAGATATGATTTGACGTATGTTTTTTCTGTTGTAGAATCGTTTGAGTGTTTGATTGACAAATTCCAATCCGCCATCTGAGCATACTTTGGTTGGATAGTAGCCTCTTTTTCTATGTTCTTTTTCTATCACATCTATCAGTATCTCTGTCGTCTCATCTTTCAATCCCATTGGGAAGGCGCCGATGTAGCCCGTTGCATTGTCTACTAGCATTAAGATGTAGCTGTGGCCGCCCTTTTATTGCGGTTTGAGGGGCCCCATGAGGTCTAGATGGATTCTTTCAAAGGCCTTGCTTACGGGTTGGGAGGTTTCTTTGAAGGACGCTTTTGTGATCTTGCCTTTGATACAGTGGATGCATCCAAATCTTTTCTTGACTTCTGATGGGATATGTTTGGTTATTCTCTTGAGTCAACTAATTGCTGCGTGTCCATGATTTTGGTGGATCTCCATCAAATCATCCTTGTGAGAGTAGGCCAGAAGTGCGGATTTGGTGTGGTGTTGAGGGAGCTTTGGGGTCCCTAGCGTATAAAGATTGCTGACTAATTTTCCGCCGAACAGTCTTCTTTCATCTTTCAGCACCTGAAACTTCCCTTTCTCACCCTTCAATACACATCCCGATTTGTTTAGTGCTCCTGCACTCAGTAGGTTGATGGTTACTCTTGGTACGTAGTATACATTCAATAGTTCCAGCGTGAAGTCACCCCATATGAAGATGGCTGTACCTTTTCCTTTAATTTCTAACTTGGCTTCCTTCTTTCCAGTTTTGATAGAGTCTTCTTCGCAGGGGGACATCTCCTTGAAGTACCTACTGTCATTGACCATGTGGAGTGATGCGCCACTGTCAAGTATGAATCTAGATTTTGGGTCTCCGTGATTGATCCATGACGTGAGTAGTGCTAGGTAGTGTGCTGAGGCGGTTGTTTCGTTTTTTCAAGCCTTCCATTTTGTTTGGTCTTCTCTCCACCAGTCTGGCGCCAACTCCGGATGGAGGTGCCAGCAATTGTCGGCTGAGTGTAGCTTGTCTTGTTTGGGGTTGTGCCAGCCCTCTGTGCATCTTTGTCTCTCTCCGCTGTGCGTGTTGTTAGTTAATGATTTGGTGTTCGCCAGGGCTATCTCGGATCTGTTTTTTGGTCTGTCTCCAGAGCCTTGAGCTTTTGATTCATTATTAAGTTGTGTGAGGTTGTTAAGCACGTAGTCGACTGAGAGTTCCTTGTCCGTGTGCATGATCTGTCTCTTGAAATCCTTCATATTCTCGGGGAATTTGAATAGAATTAGGTAGGCCAGGATGTTGCTTGGGAGTGTGATTCATACTTCCAGCATTTTCTTCAGGAAGACCTTAATCTTTGTTATGAATTCCTCAATTTAGTTTGGTTTGACTTTTATATAAAGGAAATTGTTGAATATTCTTTCCCTTTTTGATTCTTGGGATGATGCGTATTTCTCTATGATGGCCTTCCACAGTAACTTAGCTGAGTTCTTATTAGTTGGCATTACGATGTTGTCATGAGTCAATGGTTCTGGACGGGAGATGAGAAGCAGTTTGATTTTGTTGTTCACGTCTCCATCCAGGGTTGAGACTTTATCATTTAAGGCCTTTGCGCAACCTCTTACGTCCAGAATGGCGTCCATCTTGTCTTTTCAGACGCTGTAGTTGTCCTCGCTTAGCCTCGGAATGGTTTCCAGAGCGGTTTTCAGCATTGCTTGACAAAATCCTTCGGAGCCCGCCATTTTCCAGTTTCTTTGATTGAATTGGTTGTTGATTTGATAGAGCCTTTCCTTCGGCTTTTAACCGTAATAGAAGAATGAGATTGATTATACTAGAAACTTGAAACTGACAAATCAAAGGAAATGAATCAACAGGCGTTCTAGATAGATGATGCAACATATAAATACCAACATCAGGCTTAAGTATCTTGACACCAGTGGACATGAGGTTTAGAGACGCATAGAGAGAATATAATGAGATGAGACTGAGAAGGGAGAGATTCTTGTAAGTTGAGGTCAATGTCAAGACACGTAGGAGGAATGAGTAGGTTAGGAATCTCACCGGGCACACGGATCATGAATGAGGAACAGAGTGGGCAAAGATGATGATGAGGATATTAAGATGAAAGAAATAAGAAGAGATGAGAAAGGAAAGAGGAAAGAGTGCAAATTGATTGATGAGTGATCAGTGGTTGTCAATGTTCTTGTCTTTGAGTTCAGATCAGATTCCCATCCTCCTGCCATTGAGCGCCGGACTTGAGAGAGGGAGACTACTCAGTCACTCTAGATTTGGAGTGTCCGCATTCCCTTGACTTTACCTCTGTGCGCCCGCTGCAGTTGTTTCTCTCAGCCGTAGAATAATTAACACAGCTTGAGTCAATTTTGCTGGTTGGGAAAAGCATGAAACATGCTTTGCAGCTGCAAGCCCTCTTTTGTAACTGAAATTGTATAACTTGTATGGTTAAGGTGGTGAAACACCACTTTTTTGGGTGTTTCTTAGGAAGCTTCTGATCCTGTATCATGCATAAAATGTTTCAGGAACTACCTTCATGCTGTTTCAATGGAATTAGCTGTAGAAATATGAGGTATGCTGTGTTACCGCATGCACCCATGGGTGACTTGAGATTGTGGCTTGTAGGTGTTGTGTTGTTGATATGGTGGCAAACTGAGTATCAGAGTGCTTTGGAAGAAGGCTTAGAGGCCTGATCTGGTGTTCAAAGTTCCAGAAAGGACATCTGTACTGATTTGTCATTGCTGGTTGGTGAGAATTGAGACATAATTTGCTGAATCAGCCCCTACTTTTGTTGGTGCATATATGAGTGTTGTATGGTTGGATTTGTGGCAAAATGAGTATTAGAGTGCTTCAGAGGACGGTTCAGAGTCCCTGAATTGTACTGAGTGATCCAGGAAGGTAGTGTAACTTTGTTTCATAGTAGTGGTTGTAGTGTAACTTGGTACTGGTATGGGTATGTTGTTGTGTTGTGTGGTTATTTTGAGCATAATCTTTTGCCATTACATACTCAATTAAGATTTTATTTTTTACTAATTCTGAAATGATCCAGCCTTTGCCAGGTGTTGGGTTTTTTTTAACAGTTTTTTAGTAAGGTTGAAGGGTGTTATCTGGTGATGGATTTGGGATTTGGGATTGGTTTTAGTTCAGAGTATAGTTTATGAGGGGTTTTGAATTGATTTGTGAGGTTAATTTGATTAAAATAAAAATAAGAAATGAGTCTCATGGCTATAGGAAAGGTTTTTTTAAACATTGCAATCATAGGGTAGTCTTACAGGAGAAAATGGTCTTACAGGAAGCATTCACATCTAATCCAAGTCTCTTATAAAGTAAGCAAGTATAATCGCAGGTAGGCTCTGGTAATACATACCATACAAGAAAACCAAAGGGATGAAGATAGGAAATCAGGGTTTCTTTGTGTCAAAGGATAGAGTTTGGGAAAAAATGTGTCTTTCAGGTTTAGGAGTTAAAGGCAAAGGTAGAGTGATGGAGGGCATCAGTCCGGAAATATTTTGGTAGGCAAGGGGAGTTGAGAGGTGCTTGGATCATGTTGCTGATGGTTCTGTTCAAACTCTTAGAAACACCTTTGAGTTGGGGAGAGTGTGGAGTTCCAGGTTCAAGTATGATGCCTGTTGATTCAAGTTAGGCCTTCATTTGGGCACTCACATATTCCCTGCCGTTTTCCGTGCTTAGCAAGGAAATCTGGTGCTGGTATTGATTTTAACAGAAGGAAACAAAGATCTTGGTCCAGTGGAGGACATTGGTATTTTTTCTGGTTGCGTACACAAAAATTTCTTTTGAACAGTTGTCTATAAAGGTAAAAAAATACTTGTATCCTTTGCAAGAAGTTGTTTCTAGGCTTCAGAAGTTGGAGTGAACAATTTTTTTGGGTTGTGAAAAACTGTGGCTTAGACAAGTGTGGAACAGCATTCAAGCCATATTGGACTGGATGCTAACTGGACACTGTTGTACCTCAAGTTTGTTGTGTGGTTGAGGAGTTATTTTCTGTGATTTCAAGAGTTTCTTCAGAGATTTTAAATTCAGGTGTGCAAGGCTTTTGTGGTAGCCACAAAGACTGTTGTCAGATGACTGGCCAAGGGTTGACAGCAGAGATACTTTGTTGCTTACTTCTTGTTTGGGGAGATAGTAGGGGTTTCTATTGCAATAGCCTGATTGGATGGGAATGGATTGTCAAATCATCAACTGAGAGGCTCTCTGCGCAGCCCGCCCAATCCTGATACGTAGTAACCTGCAAGTCCCCAGACAAACTCAACTAAACAAATAAACTGGGGGATTCCCCCTCACCCAATTACTCCAGTCATCTGAACCTCACCGGGGCGGACTGCCTCTAAGCTTTCTTGATCCAACTCCCATCTCAGTTTCTTCCAATTCTTTACTTTATCTTTACTTCTGTTTCTTTTCCCTTATTCTCAACGTCTCTTTCTTATTTTCCGTCTCCTTGTTCTCTACTCTATAAATCAACACTACCACATCCTCAACGTCGCCAAATCACTGTCAATGACTTAACCACGAAGTGACTCAATTCAAGTTCACTCCTCAAGTTTTTGACTGTCTGGTATGATTTCAATCTTATCTCATTCAATCTCCTAATTGTTCTTCATCTCTTCTTTTTTTATCTTTTCATTCTTCAACTCACGCCGTGTTGTTATTCAGTCTGTTCCTAGTCCCTTCAATATGATGATTTTTATCAACTTTCACCCATTCAATTCACATGGATTTCAAGTCTGTCGCTTTTTTGCCATATATTTTGCATCCATTCTTGGTAAAGACAACAATGAATCTGTTGTCACATAAATTTGAAATATAAAGAAGTTTTTTGTTAATTTTTAGCAACAAAAAGTGATGAAATCTTGCAGAAAGGCAGATATATTTAACCTTCAGCTATGGAGTTGATGGTTGATGCTTTGGCCAGTTGAATGGTTGTCATTTTAGGTTTTTTTATCACTTATGTGGTACTTGTCGGTGTCATAGAGACAGAGAATCTGGAATCAAGGTTATAATCACTCTTTTGATTCAGGTTTGAATAGGTGATATTGCAGGCGGTTGAGCAGGCGTGAAAAATGACCTGAGAGTCCAAAGAATGGTCAGATTATTTGTCTTCTGAGTTGTCCTTGATTAATTTTATAATGTTGGCATTAGCTGACTTTGAATATGAGGTTTTCATTTGGATTGGTGGGAATTTTTCCTTGAACATTCTAGGGCTTCAAGAGCCCCAGGAAATTGGGAGAAAGAATGACCTTCACTTTTTCAGTTGGTGCAGAAATAGATCCTAATGTGGTTTTTAAGTACTTGCAATGTGTTTTTGCGCATGCCAGCGGGCTGTTTGGTTGAGGGATGGTTGCTTGTGTAGTGGACTGTGGCGTCTTTGTCTCTAGTTTGTCTTTGCAGGTGTTCCTGATTGAGTGCAGTGATGAGTTTGGTGGATGGAACAGATTCCTCATTCAGCATACTGGAGAAACATCCTAGCCAATCATCTGAAAGTGAAAGCCAAATTTTGGTTGACTTTAGATCATCAGAGGCGAGGAGATCATCTTGTGTGATGAGGGACAACAGCTTCTCTCCATAAAAGAAAAATTTTGGTGAGGTTTGCGGTCATATCTATATTGTTCAGTTTTGTGAGGAGAAGTTTCCTGAGCCATTACATTCTACCACCTGAAGAGTTGTCTTGTTGGGCTTCTTTGAGTGCGTTCCACATTCCAAGTGCGCTTTCTTCATGTTTTCTGATGTATTGGAAGTTGGAAGGAGAAATTGATCTGGAGATTACTGAAAAGACTTCAAGGTTGTCTTTAAACCACATTTCTTGATTATTTTTAGAAAATTTGTTGTTGCTATTAATAAGATATCCCACTCCAGACACTCTGAAGTGGATTTGTAGTATCATATCCCAGTCAAGATAGTTTTAATCCAATCCTGGAGAATTCAAGGGAATAATAGACAGAGTCTTAAGGACTGGGTGAGATGAATGTGATTCATCCATCATGATTAAAAAGTATGGTTATTGAAACAGTGGCAGTGACAGATCCTTCTGAGATAGTTTTGCTTATTTATCTGGGCTCATAACCTGTTGAGACTTTGAAAATGAAGATGTGTCTGGTTGGAGTCAAAACCACAACCTCATATAGGCAGAGGCGCATACTAGAGTGCTGCCTTTACCAACTAGGCTACAGACAATTGTGGCTGCCAGGGTTGTTTGGTATTGCTGGTCTAGGTTCAATTTCACAGCCTGCGTACTGTGGTGATACAGAATTTTGGCAGGTTCAACCCCAAAAATTAGAGATTCATTGTAATGGGTCTGGAGCTGAATGACTTTGGACAAGTGCAGTCAAGGAGGTTGAGTGTGTGCAAGCGCTCAAGGCTTCAAATTTGGGTTATTTGCACAGGGGTTGGTTATTGAGTAAAGGGGAAAATGGAATTTGAAGAGAAAGGAAAGGGGATGAGTCAACAATTACACACCAACATTATCAGATGTGAGTGGAAATAGTTGAGGTGGGGAGATGAACAACACACAATTTGAGGGTGGCCATGTCCAATGAGTTGGAAAGCATCATGTTGAAGGGAACTCAATGAGTCATTGGGATATCATTTGTCTTCTTCACTTAAATCCATTTAATTTGAGTGTAAATATGCTTTTTTCCGCCATGATGAGAGTCCTGATTGACTGGGTCTTTCAATGCCTTGTTTTCAATGAAGGAAAAGTGGGTTAGATTTAATGAAGGATTGATTTTGCACAGTAGTTTTTTTAGCCATATTAGTTCTTGTGTTGCCAGGACCAGAGTTTTAAGTTCACCTTTGGTCACTTTAGGAACCTGTTAGTTGAAGCTTGCTGTGCCAAGCAAAAGGAAAACCATACAGAATTACAAGGTATCTGGTATGAATCCTTCTGGTCTTGCAATCATTTCCTCCACTGGATTCCCTATATACTTTGATATTATATTGAAAATTTGGGTTCTGAAGTTTCAGGGAAAATTTTCTAGAGCTACTTAAGTATCACCAGAAATTTTTTGATTCAACCCAGTGAAGAAATCCTGGTTTGTTTTTGAAGAAAAAGAGGTTGGAGATGGCGTACAACAGTTCAGGTTGAGTTCTTCTAGTAATGAACTTTAGGAAGCCTGTTAAGTTTGGGGAAAGATTGATGATTGGAGTTGTTAGCTGGAGTGAGCTTTACATTTGGGTTATTGGTGTTATTATGGGTTTGCAATTGTTTGGACCTAGTTCTTCAAGGCCCCTCTCAAGATTATTTGGCTGATATAGTCCCAGGCCTTCTTTTGTCTTTACAATCTGGTTTCCAAGAATCTTGCTCAGGGGGCCATTGTGAGATATTTTAAATTTTGATTTGATTCAATTTCTGAAGCTTTTCAAGTTGCATAATATGATGAGATAATCTACATACACATATAAACAAAGTTGGTTGGACACGTTCACATAGAGACATGGGTCGGAACTTTTGGTTATCAAGCCTTCTTCAAGTATAAATTTTTTTGAGTGTTTTTCACAAGCTCTTTGGAGCTTGTTTCAGTACATAGAGGGCATTTTTGAGTCTGAGGTAAGGAAAATTGGAAGAATAGCCAAGAGGAGTTTTGATATAGACTTCTTTTTGAAGTAGGGAATGGAGAAATTTGGACTTGTTGTCCATTTTTTTTATGGTGGGATTTTGATAGAGATCAAAGATGAGAATAACTCAAATTTTGGTGATGGATACTGTCGGGGCCTAGGTTTCTCCATAGTCAAAATTTTTTACCTTTTTTAATCCCTGAATTCATAATCAAGGTCTGAATCAAATTCCCAACCGATTGGCTTCATTTTTAATTCAATATACTCACACAGTTTTGAGCGCTTGTGTTCCATTGGGAAGAGATCAACAGCCTTCCCACACCTCCATTAAATCTATTCTGTTTAGTTTTTATTTCATTGATTTGATCCAGTTGAATTTATCTTTCAAGCAAGTTGCCTTGTCATAGCTTCTGGGGATTGATCATTCTATAAAACCATGTCTGTGAGGTCTCTGGAGAGGGGATTTGTCACAGAGTGAGAGGGGATTGTTTTCAATGGATTGTATGAATTTTTCATGTTCTTCAGTTGAAACAGTTTTGGAGTCACCGTTGCTCTCCAAGTTTGAGAAAGTGTTGGAGGGTGGGGTAGAGTTGACAATGGTTGGTAGATTTTGGTAATTTTTGAGAGTAGGGTCAGATTGAGGAGGACAGGTTGGGATTGGAATTGGGGGTTGATTCAAGTTCAAAATGTCAGTAAGGGTTTTTTAAATGTTCAGGAGGGGATCAAAAGGAAAGTTGGTGAGAGAGGCAGAGTTAAGAGGGGAATTGGAAAGGGGAAGATTTTCAAAAATTTTGACTTTTTTTGAACAAAATATGTTCCTGGCGCTTGGAAAGTAGACTTGGTAGGATTTAAGTTCCAGATTGTAACCAAGAAGGATGCCTTTGAGTCCTTTTTTTTCTGGTTTCCTAGAATTGATTGATTGATTTATTGAGTAAAATTGTTCTAGAGCCCAATATTTTTATGAGATGTAATTTGGGTGGTTTCCTGGTCCACATTTTGTAAGGTGAGAGTTTGGATTTGGTGGAGGGAATGAGGTTCAAGATTAGGCAGGAGCTTATCAGTATTTTTTCCCAAAGATAGGATGGTATCTTCATATCAATAATAGCTATTCTTGTGCCTTTGAGAACCATTTCATTTTCTTTGGAGTTGAAATTCTTCAGGATTTGGCCAGTTTGATAGGCTTTTAGCTTGAAAAATTTGATTAATTCTTTGACCACATTGGATTTGAAATTGATGGTGATGTGTGTTTTCAACTTTGAGAAGCTTTTGGTTAGTAGGAGGAAGTATTTAGAACCGGAGATGGAGGAGAGATGGATAGGACCACTCACCTTGGCATGAACCTCTTCAAAGACACTCTCACTAGGAGGAAGTTGACTGTGAAAAGGTAGTTGATGAATCTTGCCTTTGGAGCAGGAGATGCATTTGACTTGGTCCCATTTGAGATTTTGTAATTCCTTTGATAGAAGACAAGTTTGTTTGAGATTTGGATGACAGAATTGCTTGTGGATTGTTGAGAGTGAGAAAAATGAGTATGAGATCAATGATGTGGGGTTAGTGGATTCTTCAATGAAAATTTGGTTATCCTCTATGGTGCCAGAGAGGATTATTTTGTCCTTAAAGTTGACTGCAAATTTGAGTTGCAAGAGTTTAATGAGTGAGCAGCCGTTCTGGATGAGCTGACCCAAGGATACAAGTTTTACAGCCAAATTAGGAACATATAGCAAATTTTGGAGATTCAAAATTGCAAGACTTGTTTTCAGTTTTTCCATACCAATTCCAAGTGAAAGGATGGGAGCATTGGTATTTCTGGTTTGAATTTTTGTGTTATTATGAAGCAGATGAGGGATGAATTTGGGTTTGCTAAACAAACAGTTTGAACCTCCTGAGTCTAGAAGCCCTCAATTTCAATATTAAGCAAGCAAGAATAGATCATGGAAAAGTTATAAGAAAGGTGAGCAGAGAAGCCATTGGCAGTAGATGATAATGGAGGGTTGGAATTTGAGCCTGATGGATTGTTTGATGTGCTTTTTGGTGGGAGATTTGGGTAGAGACATCAACATTTACTTCAATTGTGGCCAGCTTCAGGATTGTGCCATATGGGCTTGCACTTGATCACTTTGTTTCTGTTTAACATATCAAAGGTTTACAATCCAGCAACAAATTTGTTCTCTTGATTCAGATGTCAAAGCACGAGTTTGCCGTTGATTTTAGTTTCTCCAAGTGAGTGCCTTATTGTGGTCTTGAGATGTTCAAGATGGCGTGGGAACTTCTAAAGAAGAATGTAGGCAACAATTCCTTCATCCATTTGGATTCCAATTTTGGATGTTTGAAGGAGGCATGCTCTGCTTTCAGCTATGAACATCTCAAACTTATTTGAATAAAACTGAAAATTGACAAAGTTGAAGAAGACCTGTGATTGCTTTGTTGTTTGAGAGGAGGCATAACAATTATTGATGGAATTCCAGTTCTTTATTCCACTGGTGAGTAGATGATCCTTTACGCAATTTATGTACATAGGGTTATCAATCTTTGCAAGTATATATCTGACTATCTCAATGTTTACTTCAGGCAGAAATTTTTTTGGTTTGGAAGAATTCATCCAGTGAGTGATGCCCTTGAGTAAGAGGATGGTATGAATTTTGGAGAAACATTATGAGAGGTTTTAGTCCAAGAGGGTGGGTATTAAGTTGGTCAAAGTTATGAGAAGAGCCTGCGTGGAATCCATTGGTCCTTAGGACTGCTATTTTTCAGTTTTGTTGGTAGGTTTTTTGGCTTTTAACTGTAAAAATTTAAAGGCACAGGGTGACTGAATTTGATTTCAAACTAAGACCAATTGTCAAAGGAAAATGGTGAAAAGATAATTAACAGTTGGAATAAAATAGGAATGAAGAAAAGAATGAAAAGAACAATAGACATGAATTGAGAGAGGTCTTACCCAGGATTCTCTCTATACAATTGCAGAAAACTTGAGAAGGAAATTAAGTAAACTGAAAATAAATTGAAAATTAAATCAAAAGAGGAATTCTGTTGGAGCTGTAAAGATTTTTCTTGGGATTTGGGGTTAGCTGGGTTTTAATGGAGAGGACCAAAATAAATTCTTGAATCTGATCAAATTTCCAGCAAGGTATTGGTGAGCTGTCAATGATTGACAATTTTATGAGGAAGTGGTTTGAGGATTTGAGGAGCTTTTGAGGTAAGGAGGACTTGAGGAGACAAATGATTTGTTTTAATGGTTGAATTGGAGTGTATCTTGAGTTTTATTTAAATGGGGATCTTGGGATGGATGAGAGGAGGAATTGAAGCAGAAAGGGAGGAAGCAGAATGGATGAGAGGAGGAAATGAGGGAGCGATTGGGATCAGAGGAGGAATGGGAGAGGAAGAGAAGGAATGGGAGAGGAAGAGAAGGAGTTGGAGAGGAAGAGAAGGAATGGGAGAGGAAGAGAAGGAATGGGAGAAGAAGAGAAGGAATGGGAGAGGAAGAGAACAAATTGGAGAGTCAACAATTTCTTTGTTGTGATCAGAGATGAGAGAGTTTTTTCAATGGACACAGAGCTGAATAAATTTGGACAAGGGCAGTCAAGGATGTTAAGTGTGCGCAAGCTCTCAAGGCTTCAAGTTTGGGATGTTTGCAAAGGTGTTAGTTATTGATTCAAGGGGAGAATGGAATTAAAAGAGAAAGAAAAGGCAATGAGCGGATAATTACAGATTATAAAATCAGGATCACAGCCATTGGGGGAGTGATTCAGTACAATCCTTGGATTTTTCCCCTGCTTCATCTTCCCTATGGTGTCTGTCAACTTTTTTATACAATCATGATCAAAAAAATGAGGGGAGTGATTCAGTCCAATCTTCCACCCTGCCTTATTTATGTATTTTTTGGGGGGATCATTTGTGAATCAGTTAATATTGGTATAAGCAGAAGAACAAGGTCTGAAAGAGGAAAATGAAGAAGATAAGGCATTGGAATATTCTGGGGAAAAGCAGTCACCAATCCATTAAGTTTGTCTGCATCACAGCAAGGAGAAAAGTTGATCTAAACCCAAATGAGATATACATCACTGAACACACCCTTAAGTTTTACAAAAAGGTCAACATGGGACGTGCCATCATTCACACAATCCAAAAAAACCTTCTTTCTTTCTTTCTTAGTGGTTCCCTTTTTCCAAAATTTATTCTGAGGATAAACTTGGATGGGAAAGGTTTTCTTGCCATCTAATCCACCGCACTACACAACTTCAACCTGTGAAAACAAACATGGCCCTAGTTTCAAGAGTGATGTGGGCTGATGGATGGAGAAAATCAAGTAAACAAGAAGTTTTTGGAAAATATGGCTTACCCACAAAACTCTGCAAGGCTATGAGAAGAATTTTATTCCAGCTTCAAGCAGAAAAATAAGAAATAATTTTGGCTGAATAGAGAATTTAGAAAAAACTCAGAGAATTTTCTCCAGAAATTTTTGAGGAGTGTCAGAAGGAACTCATTATGAATGAAATTCCTTCCATGAACCATATGGAGTATGATGAAGAATACAAGATTTCTGCTTTTTATTCCTTCTTAAACTTGACTCAATATGATTTTCAAAACCTCCCCCATCAACATTCTGATGTGAATGCCTGGACTTTGGTAGGATGGATTCCTATATTCAATCCAATGAGTATATAAGATGCAATTTAAACTGATATTTCAGCTGATGATAATTTGATATGATTGGAGTGCAGTTTTCATTTAGGGATTATCAGTTATATCTTTATTTTGATGAATTTTGAGGGTTTAAATTAGCTGTTTTCAAATCCAAGAATTTTATTCATCAAACTTGTGAAGGATTATCTATTGCAAATAGCCTAATATTGATATTATTTAATTTATTTATAATAATTGATAGTTGAATTTTTTGATTCAATGGACAAATGAATTTAATTGGGAAATAAAAATGGGTAGAGGGGGTCTTTTATAGACAAGATCTCCCTCACCAATATGACTATATACAAGCTAAGAGGGAAATAATTGAAAAAGTATTTTCTCATTGGTTTCTTTGTTTTACCATGAAATGCAATGAAATTGAAATTTTCATTTGATCTGATATTCCTTTCTATTTAAATCCACTTTTGATGTAAATTTCTTTTCTTATCTGTATAGGAAATTCCAGAATTCTTTTCAATGTTTTATTCATAAATTTCATACTTTCTTTTCTTTTCTTCAACAGTATTATGTACTGGGGTATCTGGGCTGTGTTAATATTTCTGTGACATACTTCACAGATAATTAATCTTTTATAACTTTATTATTACTCAAAATATTGAAACAATTCTTTTTTTCATCATGGTCCAAGTTATCTTTCCTTTAAATTGGTACCAAAATCAATTTTTTATAACAAATACTTTTCCCTCAACAGGGATAAAAATCTAAACATTATCACCATCCACAAAGTATACACAAATAGGCCTCTCTTGTCAAATATCCAAAAGAATGGCACTAGAAGTCCTGAAATATCTTAATGGAACTTCAACATTCCCAAAAATTGGTGGATATGAAGAATAGATACAAAATGCTTTTAAATATTTTCATTTTTATGTTTTTTTGAATGCATAGAAATATATTCAAAAATCTTGAAAAGCCAAAAAGATGAGCAATATTTTCAATTTCTGCCATTGGTCAACCACTGCTTCCACAGGCGATTTCCAGTGACAACCTTTCCTTTTGCTCTGATTGAGCACAATCCTTGTCCTTTCCTCTTTCTGAAAATCCAAATCATGTTTTTTTCATATTCCTTTAAGCATTGATCTTCTTCTGTTGGGCTGTTGCCTCTGCCTCTATATTTTTTCAGCTGAGGCATAAGATCTGATCTCAATTTTTTCTCCAAAATTTCCAGATTAATCTCCCACTTCTCCCTCTCAAATTCAATTTTCTTGCTTTCAAGAATATTTTTCAATTTTTCTCAAAGTCAATAAATCAATTGGTTTTGAATTTTTGGAAAGATTTAACAATCCAATTTATTTTAATTAATTGCATCTTAATTCTCAATTATTTCTTCAAAGCCTCCAAAGCTAGAATTGGGTCTCCTCTTTTGATCAATTTTGGGGTTGATACTCATTGAATTGGAGGCCTTGTGCCTTTGCTTGGCTGAGGTTAATGGAAGCTGACTGTCTTCACTCAGATTAAAAGGTGATGTAGAAGAACCCATTGGCTTAAGATTCCTGTTGTTTTCAAGAAAAGGATGGGGATTTTCATATGAAATCAGTTAAAATTCACCATTCAATAAAATAAAAACCATAATTACTTGAGGTGAGGTATGTACTGATTTTGAATTGTGACAGTCTTCCTCAAAGTTGGTGGTATTGTTGAGTTCATCAAGGCTAGGAAGTGATGGATCCAGGAAAGTGTTTGAGAGGCTTGTGGACTGGATCTGGGGTGATTGACCTTTAATTTTGGAAAAATCATCCTTGGTTCCTGATGCTGGCTCTGATGGTGGGAAATTGTTTTTTTGCTTGTTATTGGGCTCAGCAGGCTAAGTAACATTTATAAATGGCTCCATATCATTTGACTCTGCTTTTTGAGCATCAAAATCATTCAGATAATTTATATTTGCTTTTTTAAAAAATATTTCAATGGTGGTTGAATAAAGGGCGGATTGAATCCAATTTCTCAAGCAAAGAATTTATCCCCTTGGCTTCATTGGCATCAGTTATGTCAAACCCAGTTGAAATCAACATAAATTGGGCTTTTGTGTACTTGTCCAGGTAGTCCTTGAATTTATCCTGCATTTTCTTTGAAGAAAATTCCAGCCTAAATTTTGTTTTTTTCTTGAGCTCATTGCCCATCAGGAGATAGCCATTTACCTTTGAAGATTGGGGTTGACCAACACTTGTTTCTTTCTCAGACCCAAATAAAGCAGCATAGTTTAACACAAATTTGAGCCAATTTACCAGGATCAGGTGGTATTCTTGCTTGAGTTGGAAAGATGATCTGGAAACTGAGGGGGGAGGATTTTTTGCTTTTGAATTCCTTGGGGATGTTTCTTTGGGTAGGTGGTATTTTATTTTGGATTTCTGAGCTTCCATTTTGATAGGGTGAGGGTTCAGAGGATAGTGTGATGAGCAGTGGGATGAGGAGATTTCCAACAACGTCAGAGTTGGATGGAAGTGGTAAGCAAGGATGAGCAGTGAGGATGATGAGATTTCCAAGGAGGTTGGAGTTGGATAGAGGTGGGAGTGAAGGACAAGCAGTGATGATGATGAGATGTCAAAGGAGGTCAGAGTTGGGTGGAAAGGGAAAGCAAGAATGATCAGTGAGGATTATGAGACGTCCAAGGAGCTTTGAGCTGGATGGAAATGGGAAGCAAAGTATGGATGGCGTGGTTCAGGGTGTGGTTGATGCTGTGGGTACCTTTATATAATTTACTTGAAAAAAACCCACTTATTTCTTCTTAACTTTGACATTTCTGTTTGGAAATAAGTGGTTTTTTTTTATTTTTAATGGTGTATTTGGGTTAAAATCCACTATTGATGAATGGCGGGTTTTGTTAACTTTGATACACCCTCATATTCATATTTTATTTTATTTCATTCAAATATTATAGGGTGATCATAAATTCACAAATCCCAGTTGTGTGGGAGTTGTTTAGGGCCCCACAAAACCCAATCAACGCCTGGGGGTCCCTAAAAGCCTTGAATGGGTTGTTCCAAACCCAATTATTTATTCATTTATTTATTTACTTATTTAATTACTTATTTATTTATTTATTTATTTATTTATTTTTGATTTATTTATTTATTTATTTATCATTTATTTATTGATTTGTTTATTTATTATTTAATTAATCAATTGATTCATTTATGAATTTATTTATTTATTTTAACCAAAAAATCAACATATTTTGATTTTTTGGTTGATTTCTGTTTTTTTAAATGTTTATTCAATTTATTCTTATTTTTTATTTTTTTCATTTTGGCCCAAAAAAACTTTAGTTGTGTGGCAAGCTACACACTTAAATTCTATTTGTGTACAGCACCACCCGACTTGAATTTAGTTGTGTAAGGTTCCACACAACATGGAGACATTGTGGGGGGGCTACATGACTACATTCAAGTTTATTAGAGGCCACACAACTCAATTGCAGTCGTGTAGCATGCCACAAAGCCCATTTGAGTCGTGTACACGACTCAAATAAGTTGCAAATTTATCATCACCCAATATTTAATTACATTGTATTTTATTTCAGGGCTGTATTGTATGTACATTGCTCCTTTTTATTTTTATTTTTCGATGTTGTTATATTTTTTGGTCACAGTTTTTAGATTTTTTAATTTTTTAATTTTCATTTATTCATAAGGGCATGAGTGTGCATTCATTTCTGTTGAGTTGTGAAATTTTCACAAATCTTTTTGATTTTTTTTTTGAATTTTTTATTTTTTGTTTTTCAATTTTTTTTAATTTTATTTTAACTGTTTTTTTTTTCTTTTTTTTTTGGGTGATAATAAATTCATGGACCAACCATTTGCTGGTTGCTTAGGACCTTATTTGGCTCAAATGAGCCGTAGGGGCCCATAGACAACTACAAAGGGCCATTCCAATCACGCCCAACCCCCTGGGGGTTGTATAGGAGCCTTTTTTGGGGGTGCGCAACCCCCTGGAAGTTGTGCCAGAATTTTGGGCACCCCCTGGACCACACTTGGGTTCCCTCAACCCAAATTTGGGATGAACGCATACTTTTTGGGACTGTTGTTCCACACCTAGTGATTCCAAAGTGACTTTAAAGTGAAACCAAAGTTAAAGTAAAGTGAAAATTGAAATCATATAAAAAACCTCCAAACAATTCTTTTTCAACTCAAAAGTGAGCAAACTTTGGCTGTTCAATTGAAAGTTGGATTGAATACTGAAGTATATCATTGCATTTTTTTGCATGGGAACAGTTGAAAGACCTCCTTCTTCTGACATGGCTGTGTGGAAGTTCTACATTGATAGTGCCATAAACAAAGCTTTTGAAAAAGAAAAAAAGGATTTGGCTAATGAAACATTGGAAGTGCTAATTGCATCCTCATCAAGGGTGAAAATTGAGGAACAAAATGTTTCACAATGGGATGCAACCTCTGGTTGTGAGTAAAATTTTATGTTACAGAGGTCCTTGCCGAATTAAATTTGATCCAAACTTACTTATGGGGTGCCTGTAACTATGAAACTACAAAACCTAACCATTGAATTTGTGCCAGATTGACTTGACCCCAGTCCTGTGAGAACTTTTCCTACTGGGGAAGAGGCCCAAAATTGTTTTCAAAAATTGGCTATGAAGCATGGTTACTCTCTGACTCTTTTTAACTCAAAGAAAGATAAATATGTGGATTTGGCCCATGATTGCCATGGTTCCTATTTGGGAAAACATCTTAAAAACGGTCTAGAAAAACTCACACAAGGAAGGTTGGGTGTAAGTTTTTAATCCATGAAAGTTGCACAAAGGCAGACCCTTTGTGGTTCCTCTCCTACAAAAAAACCAAACATAACCATCAACCATCTGAACATCCCTCTGTGCATCCTCAACTGAGGAGAATCTTGGGGGTGGCCTTAGACAATCTAATAGAAGGCATGAATGATGGGCTCAATACGTTTCAGATTAAGAGGAAACTGAGCAAGATTGATGAAGGGTATTATGCTGATGACCAAAAAATCTATAACACTAAGAGAAGGTAACGCTTGCAGAACTAAAGGGGAAAAGTGTTATGGAGGTACTCTATGAACATTTTGAAGAAACAAGTTGGGTTCACCAGTCAAAGTTCAGTTGAAAGGGTCACTTGAAGGCCCTGTACATAGAACATCCTGGGGCAGTAAAGCTTTCAAAAAAATTCCATCATATTGCTATGTTGGATTGTACTTATAAGACAAAAAAGTACAAAATCCGGCTATTGAATGGTGTAGGAATGACAGCCAATTGGAAAAATTTCACAATACCTCTTGTTTTAATAACAAAAGAAACCTTTGAGTTCTACAGTTGGTCTGTAAACGCATTAAAGGAGTTGGCTTATGATCCTGAGAGACTTCAAAAAGTCTTTGTGACAGACTGTGAAAAAGCTGTGATTCATGCTATTGAATCTAGTTTACCTGAGTCATCAATGCAATGTTTCACTTGGCACTTTTCTAAAAACAAACAATCAAACTGTAAAGTGCAATTTTTTAATGAGGTTGGAGGATGGAAAAGCTTTATGACTCTGTTGGCAAAGTATTGGGCCTCAAAGAACAAGGAGGAGGCCAAGCTCAATGATGCCAAACTCAGAGTAATTCCAAATCACTGCTTCTTATTCTTCCTATTTTTGGGTTCTGACCTTTTCAATTGTATATTTTTTCTCAAAAGACTATGAGGATGTAATAAAGTATATGGAAAATAAAATTTTACCTATCAAAGAAACATTTGTAACAGCTTAAAATTAGGTAAAAAAAGATTTTGGAAACAAAACAACATCTTGGGTTGAAGGGGCCCATGAAACTCTCAAAAGATTCATTGCAAACTTTTTGGGAAACATGTTGGATTTTTGGAAAAGCCTTGAAAGAACAGTTTTTAATCAAATTAAATTGGTTCATGCTTCACTTTATAACTCTTGAATTAATTTAGGGACAGTTCTTCCACCTGAACTGTTACCATTGGGTTACAAATTGTCTTTAGAGGCAATCCAGCTTATTAGGGAAAAATTTGAGAATTTCAAACGTGATCATGATGCCAAAAGGTGCACCAAGTCATATTCCAAGACTTTGTGTTTGCCCTGTTCCCACCAAATAGTTCAGTGTCTAGCATTCAGAGGATCCGTGGTACCTGAAGATGTTCATCCTCAGTGGAGGTTGGACTATGACCCTTGCAGTTCTAGTTCTTTAAGTTGGCTTAAGTTGGATTGTTCAAATAACTATGTGATTAATGCTTTTTGATTAATGATTCCTAATTCACTAATGGTTGATCCTTTTGAATTTTTCAAGTGCAATTTCAACAAAATGCTAACAATTCCTCAGTTGTGTGAAAAAGTGAATGCAATGATCTTGGAATCTCCAGATCATGAGCAAAGATGCTTATTGAATCATATCATTTGGAAGATTAACAAATATTGATTGAATCCTAGACTTTAACCTAAAGCCTTACAATCAAGTAGGGGCTGGCCAAAATTGACAGATATGCAGAAGAACCATCTCTGTCTGAGAATGTTGAAAAACAACTCAAGGGGGGGGAAAGGACTAGAAGGGCTCCAAATAAGAAAAGAAGAAAGATTTTAAGTCTTTCCTTTTGGGATATATTCATTCCTTGGTTGAATGAACTTAGTTACTAATTAATGATGAATTGTAAGTCAAAGATGGCAGAATCTGAATCTGAATTTCATATTTCAGAGGAATAGACTGAATGTGAATTGGGATCACTTAATTTGGAATCGGAATCCTCTGCAGAGGAAGACAACGTGCAGCAAATCTCAACCAGAAGCTCATCTTGGGTGAGTATTCATTTGAATGATGTGATTAAAAAATGAATACTAATTTAGCTTTGATGATAGGAACCAAAATTGAAATACCTCAATCAAATACCCAAGAAATCCCATTAGTTCTTTGGTGAGGTTTGGGATCCAATTGGAGATGGAAATGTGGATTTAGCGTCATTGCTAAATCCCTTGGTTATGAAGAACATTGTTGGTTTAAAGTGAGAAAAGAAATGATACAAAAATTGGAGAAAAATAAAGAATACTACATTAAGATGCTTAGTGGTGCAAAGGAGGTTGAAAAGATTAAACAAAGACTTGAGGTTGAAGAAATCAATGAAAAGATTCCCTCCCCAAAATGGCTGGCTAAATTAGATCTGGTTCAAATCATAGCAGACACATATTCCAGACTTATATGTTTCATTTCATTGGAGTCATGTGATACTTATACTCCAATGAAAAATGGTTTTAATGATCAATCAGATCCAATTTTCATTTCCTTTGTAAACAATAAACAATGGGTTCTATTAGTAATTGAGGGAGACATAATTCTAATCCCGCCCATTGTAGCAAAACCATGTTCCTTTATTTCTTAAAAAGCCTCTGGTTGGGTCAATCATCTCAAAGATCAACGGCAAATGTATTATATATTATAAAGATTATAGACTTTGACTTCATTTCATCATTGGGTTTCATATAAATTGTAATTCTAATGCAGATGACAAGTTCTATCAATATAAAAGATTATCACATTTTGAACATCATTATGTTGAGTGGTTTGAGTTAACCTAATTATATTGAGTTTTTTGAATGAGAGTTCAATGGCAATTCAGTTCCACTTGTGTTGGACTGATTCCATCATAAGGAGTATTTTACTCCTTATGATGGTATCAGCTTAACACAAGTTGAACCTGTTTTTTTTGTGTGTTTTAAGTTTAGGGCTAGTGCAGTTACTTTTCTTTTTTATTGTTTTTTTAATCTAGGGCTAGTCCAGTTACTTGTCTTTTTTTTGGTGTTTTTGATTTAGGGCTTGTCCAGTTACTTGTGATTTTTTTTGGTCTTTTTAGTTTAGGGCTAGTCCAGTTACTTGTGTTTTTTTGGGTCTTTTAACTTTAGGGCTAGTTCATTGGATAGTCCCAGTTTTTCATCATAAGGAGTTTTTTACTCCTTATGATTGTATCAACTTAACACAAGTTGAACTTGTTTTTTTTTGTTTTTAGTTTAGGGCTAACCCAGTTACTTTTCTTTTTTTTTGTGATTTTAATTTAAGGCTAGTCTAGTTAGTTGTCTTTTTTTTGGTGTTTTTACTTTAGGGCTAGTCCAGTTACTGGTGATTTTTTTGGTGTTTTTGGTTTAGGGCTAGTCCAGTTACTTGTGTTTTTTTGGGTCTTTTTCCTTTAGGGCTAGTCCATTGGATAGTGCCAGTTTTTTTTTTCTTTTGTTTTTTTTAACCAAAAAATCAACATTTCTTGATTTCTTTGATTTTTTGGTTGATTCCTGTTTTTGGAAGGTTTATTTGATTCATGGGTTATTTTAGTGCCCTTTCATTCCATTTTTCTTTTTTTGGCTAACCATGGTCTGTTGGCGTTTTTGATGCCACACAACTACATTTGAGCCGTGTAAAACTCCAAACAACTCAAATGTAGTCTTGTGGAATCCAACACGCCATCATACCAGGCTGGGTGGGCCCCGCGACTTCTTTGAGCCATGGGGGGTCATACACAGCTTGGAATGTACCGTGTGGCATGCCACATGGCCCAATTTTAACTGTGTCCACGGCTCAATGAGCCATTAATTTAACCTTACCCTTTTTTTCTTTTTCTTTTCTTTTCTTTTCTTTTCTTTTCTTTTCTTTTCTTTTCTTTTCTTTTCTTTTCTTTTCTTTTCTTTTCTTTTCTTTTCTTTTCTTTTCTTTTCTTTTCTTTTCTTTTCTTTTCTTTTCTTTTCTTTTCTTTTCTTTTCTTTTCTTTTCTTTTCTTTTCTTTTCTTTTCTTTTCTTTTCTTTTCTTTTCTTTTCTTTTCTTTTCTTTTCTTTTCTTTTCTTTTCTTTTCTTTTCTTTTCTTTTCTTTTCTTTTCTTTTCTTTTCTTTTCTTTTCTTTTCTTTTCTTTTCTTTTCTTTTCTTTTCTTTTCTTTTCTTTTCTTTTCTTTTCTTTTCTTTTCTTTTCTTTTCTTTTCTTTTCTTTTCTTTTCTTTTCTTTTCTTTTCTTTTCTTTTCTTTTATTTATTTCTTTCAATTATTTTAATTTCAATTTGAATTTTTTTCCTCACAACCCTGGAGTTTTGAACAAGTTTTGAATGGCCATTCACAATTCTGCGGTTTGGGAACAGCCCTACATATCTCAGATTGGCCATGAACCATGCCACACAACCCATTTTGTGCTGTGAATGGGTTTTGTTGGGTTGCAAAATTAACACTGCCCATAAGCAAAATACAAAAAATTCTAAAAATGGTTGAGATTTAATTTATGTACACAAAATGAAAGATTTCCTGTGGAATTTGAATAAAATTCCATAAAACATTTAAACACAAAAGAAAAAGAAACTACATGCATTTAAAATATAAATAAATTTTTTCTAAAAAACATTTATTTTTGCTATTTTTTCATTTGTTTTGGTACTCTAGGAGTTATTATTTTGAAACCGGCCCTTAAATTTGAAGGGCACATCTATTTCAAAACCAATAAATTGGTTTTTTCACACCATTTTCTATGGCTTTCCCACACCAAAAGCAAATAAATTTTGCATGCATAGGTCCGCACACCCAATCATGTTTGTAAATGTGGTGTGCACAGGTACACATGCCAAAAATGGCCTTTGCATCCCATATCATTGTTTTTGGACTTTTTCAAAAAAAAAATACTGGTTTTTAGGGAGTGAACCCCAGAAAATGATGTCTAACTCAAACAAATAAACCCAAAATTCCTTTTTTTCAGATTTAAACTTTCAAAAAATAATAAAAAAGAATACTCAAGATCATGTTTAAATAAAAATCAGAAATTTCAATTAAATCCCTTCATGGAATTTAAGAGCTTGTAACATTGAAAACGAATACAAGAAAGGGAATAATTTCAAAATTTTCCCTTAATAATTGAAGAAACTCGTTTTTTTTGTTGAAGAAATTGAAAAAATATGAAAAATAATTAACACCTTATTTTAAAAAATTAACAAAATCTACAAAATGCCTCATCAATCATATTTACCAATCAAAATCTTTCTGGGATGAAATTTTTATCTCTGTTTAAAGGAACCCAATCAAGCATTTCATATTACCAGTTACATTCTCAAGAATTTCTTTACAAAATAATTACATCTTCAATAATCTAAACTAAAAAAAAAAAGAAAAACAGCTGCTTGAAAAATGAATAAATTCATAGATTTTGTTATTTTTTTTGAGAATGTTGTTCATTCTTAGATTTATTCTTATCTCTTGAAATGAAACATTCATTTTTTTAATTAATAAGAAAAAATAGAAGAATAAATTCCTTTTATTACACTTCTGGTATGAAAGTCTTACCAATATTAGAAAAAGATTCATTTTCCACATCCCATTGTTGGCTTAGCATGATTTTGAGCTTTTTTATCATTTCTTGAAATTTTCAATCAGAAAAAAAGAAATTTTCAAATTATTTCTTTTTGAGTTTGACACCATTTTCCTGATGTGCATGCCCTGCAAACTAGTAAGTTTGGACTGAAAAATTCCACACAACAATCAATAGTGTTTAAACTTCATTTTTTTTTGTGTGGACCCGTGCATGCCAAAACTGTTGGCATGTAAACCTGTGCACTCAAAAAATATTATTCTGTTGAGTGCACCCCAAAAATTTTTCATTTTAAAATTAATTTATCTGAATTGAAATAGCTGCCTCATATTTTAATTCTCTTCATAAAATATGTAAATGTGAAATTTTTATAAAGAAATTTAAACTGGAAAACAAGGTATCTATATCACCAGGGGAAAAAAAGAGGCACATGCTAGCATGTGCCTGCCTGTAATTTTGGTTTTACTGAAAGAAATAACTATTCTGTAACTGGGTGTTAAGAAAAAAATATCTCCAAAATGAAAAAATGTAACTCTTTTCCAACCAAAAGCAAATTCCATTCTAACTCTGATAAAATAGGGCGTATCAGAGTTAAGCAAACCCCCCATTTTTCAATTGCAGGTTTCAAACCAAATCTGCCATTTCAAACGCGCCATTAAAAATCAAAAAAAAACCACTTATTTGACATCAGCGTTTCAGAGTCACCTGGAAATAAGTGGTTTTTTTTCAATTAAAGTATATAAAGGCTTCCACCACCTGTCCACTTCATAAAACCCCGGTTTTCCACCTCCAACCTTGGAAAAATTCTACCTCCAACCTCATCTGAAAATGATTCATCGCTCTTCAACTCTTGATTTCTATCCTCATCACTTTATTTCTTTCATCAAATCCAGCTAACTCTCATTGCATCACTATCCTCATTGCTTCATCATTCTCATCACTTAATCACTCTCATTGATTTATTTCTTTCATCACATCAAGCTAAATCTCATTGCATCAATATCCTCATCACTTCATCACTCTCATCACTTCATCAATCTCATCACTTCATCACTCTTATCACTTCATCACTCTCATCACTTTATTGCTATCATCAAATTCTAACTCTCATTGCTTTATCCCTTTTTTCACTTCATCACTCTCATCTCTTCCTATCCTCTTTGCTTCATCACTCTCATCCCCTCATCACTTCATTACTCTCATCACTTCATCACTCTCATTGCTTCATTGCTTCATCCCTTACCCTTTTTAAATGGCCCCTCAGAAATCCTCCCCCCACAAGTCCACTTAACAATCCAATTGACCAAAGCAAACATCCCCCAGGAACTCAAAATTCAACAATCCTCCCCCATCAGCTTCTAAAGGCCCAAGCCAGCTCAAGAGAACTGATCACATCATCATTTTAAACTGGCTCAAAATTCCATCCAAGTACAATGCTTGCTTTGGATCCAAAAATGAAAAACAAGTTGGCCAACCTCCTTCCTCTAAGGTTAATTTTTATCTCCTGATGGCCAATGAAATCAAGAAAAAAACCAAAGGTAGGCTGGATCTTTCATCCAAACAGATGAAGGAGCAATTCAAGAAATATTGAACCAAGTACAAAAAAGCCCACCCAATTTCAATCTCCACTGGCTTTGGTATCACCTACTCAAATAAAGCAAAGGGAATCAACTTGGTGGTTGATATTTTGGTCTCCATTTGTCCTTTTTATGTTCAAATGGATGAAATCTTTTGAAAGAAGGCCAATATCATCCCTTTAGCCGCTTTTTATGCCCAACAATCAGATTCAGTTGATGCTGAGGACCTGGCTGTGGATTCTTGGCCTAGCAATGATGATCCCAATGAAACCTATGAGTGCCCCCAATCTGATTTGGAGGAGGATATTCCAACAGAATCAGCTCCAATCACTTCTACATCAGCATTGATCAAAGATTCAAACCCTTCCTTGGACCCCTCACTTCCTTCTTTGGATTGCTCACTTCCAGGGGTGGAAGAACTTAACAACTTGGTCAACAAGGAGCAAGTTATTCCTGTATCACCACCATTGTCATCATCTGCTCAAGTAAGGAACCAAGATCTTTTCTCTTCTTTCTGGTTAATCCTGACTGATTTAGATCATAAAAAAACAGGCTCATCCATTCCTGAATGGCTGAATACTCAAGCCAATGGGGCCTCCCATAACCCCTTTGAATGAGAAAAATGATGTTCCCACACAAACCTCCTCTGCAAACGGAAAGCAAAAGGCCTCCAATTCCATCACCATCAACCCCAATAGCATTCAAAAGAGGAGAAACACTTCAAATGTTTTGAGGTTTGAGTAGATCATAGAGAAGCAAGATTCTGGTAAGCCCATTGGATTCTCCTTGTTTTCCAAATCAAGCTCATTCCAATTCCCCTCTGAAAAACAGTGAAATTACAAATTGAATCTGAAAAACTCCAGTTTGAAAAGGAGAAGTGGTATTTTCAACTGGCCATTGATTTTCAAAATCAGAAAGGCAAGAGTTTGGCTCATCCACAAAAATGGGATGCTGAGTGGAATTTGAAACAGGCTTAGCTAGAATGCCAAAAAGAGGAAAAGGAGGAGGATCAACAGCAAGCACAAATGGAAATGGAGAGGGAATAACTGGCAAAAGAAAAAAGGATAACTGGTCTATAGCTGTGGCAAGAATTGGTAGCAGTAGAATGGTAGATGAATTAAAGAATATTACTCAAATGCTGGGCTTTTAAATATATTTGCTCTGATGAAAAACTTAAAAAGAAAAAAAGAAAATTATTTTTGATTACAACAATGGTTACAACGCTTAATACTATTTTTAAACCCATCAATGAAAAAATATTTTTTGTTTTTATTTATATTTGTTTTCCTAGAGTATATTTTCCCACTTGCTAAGTCCCTGCAAATTTTTCCACTTGTTTTGTTAATTTTCATGAACATGGCCATTCTGGTATGGGTGGCCATGTCCACACCAGAAAATGTACAGTGCTTGTACCAATTTCCTGCCCAAACCATTTTTGCTATATACCTTTTTGCTTGAAATCAATTCCAAACCCCAGTTCTGGAAATACAGATTGGCCGTCTGAAACTTGAAATTCATCTGTGGTTTCAATATTTTTCCATTTTATTACTTTTTTGGAACTGCAATTAAAAAGGAATACCTCAATATTTCACCTTTGTCAATTTGAGGTGAGTTTTAAAAAGAGTTGGATGTGAAAGTGACACGCAGAGAGCAGTCAAAGGGTGTAGGCTGGGAACCAAATTGCATATATTAGAAGGATGGGATGTGGTTGCCCTTCATTATTTCATGGTTTGATTCAAAGGGAATTCTTGCCAAATTTCAAAACTTTTTTCCTAAAATTTGAGAGACTTTGTTGGCCTTAAGGTTGAGACAAGTTTACTCTTGAGGGGAATATTGAATGGATTATTTCTTCACATAGCCTCCAAATAACTCAATGGGGTGCATTGATTTTTGCCATCCAATTGCCCACATTCTTCCACCCCAAGATCTTGAGGGACCAACAGTGTTGAAAAATGTTTTTTTCTGGTGAAGGAAAGCTGTCACAAAGTTGATGTCCTTCTTGTCTTGTTTGGGAATTTTATCCAACAGGACAAATTCAATTATTGCAACAAGACCCTTGTGATCAAAATTATTGAGAACAACTACTTTGCCATGAGTGAAGAAATGGAATTGCTCTATTGTCTGCTTGGAATTTTCAAATGCAGTGGGCAAGGGTTTTAAATTTTTCTTTTCCTTTTCAGAAGTGATGGTAGGATACAGATCCAAAGGTTTTAGTTTCCATCCAGACCATACAACCTTTTCATTGATTCCCCCCTCTGTAAGTTCCAAAGAGATTTCCAATGCCCTCATTTGATCCCTCTTTTGCTTCAAAGCCCTCTGCTTGCCACCTCTCTTTATGTTTGTCACCTCATCTCCTTCCATCTTGTTCCCTCCCAGGCAAATTTGCAGCTTGGGGTGAGGATCAAGAAGGGATTCAATTTGGAGTATAAAATTGTGAGTGTGGTGGGAGAAGCAAGAGAATTGAAGAAAAAGTGGTCAAACAAGGGTTACAAAGAAAAAATAAAAAAAACCATGTCAGTCACCTGATGACAAAAATAATTTAAAAAAACAAAAAAAATACCGGGGTGTGAATAAAAACAGGCCAGGCTGAGTGGGCCAGGTAGGATGGGGAAGGTTGGGATTGATTTTCTGGGGAGGAGGTGGGGCTCCGTTGGCTGGGCAGGAGGAGGGGGGTGACTCATTCAGATGGGCAGCAGGGGGTTTGGGCAGGGGACAGTGGCAAGAAAGGCTGGGGGTGGGTGGAGCGTGTGGGGGAGGCCAAGCCAAGGGGGGGGCAAGAGGGGGCCATGGCCATAGGCGTCGGCAAGACAGGGGGGGGGCATTAGTTGGGAGCAAGGGGTTGGCATTGGGGGGGAAACCATTGGTGTTTGCAAGCAAGGGGGGCGCCGTTGTCATCAGCAAACAAGGGGGGTGCTGTTGGCATCAGCAAGCCAAGGGAGGGGGGGAAAGAGGGGGCGGGCAACTTTCAGGGGTTGCTGTTGCCATTGGTAATCCAAGGGGGGGGAAAGAGGGGGCTGGTTGGTGTTGGGGGTTGCCATTGGCGTTGACAGGCTAAGGGGGGGGGTGAGAGGGGGCTGGTTGGCATTGGAAAGCCAAGGGGGGGGGGAAAGAGGGGGGGCAGCAAGAGGGGGCTGGTCAGCATTGGAAAGCCAAGGGGGGGGGGTAAGAGGAGTCAGCAGCAAGAGGGGGCCGGTTGGTGTTGGCAAGCCAAGGGGGGGGGAAGCAAGAGGGGGCCGTTAGGCAACAGGAAGCCAAGGGGGGGGGGTGCAAGAGGGGTGGAAGCAAGAGGAGGCCAGTAAGCATTGGGGGTTGCCATTGGTGTCAGCAAGCCAAGGGGGGGGGGCAAGAGGGGGCGCAGCAAGAGGGGGCCGGTTGGTGTCAGGGGTTGCCTTTGGCATTGGAAAGTCAAGGGGGGGGCCAAGGGGGCCAGTTGGCTTTGGGGGTTGTTGTTGGTGTTGGCAGCTAAGGGGGGGTCAAGTGTTGGAGTATTGGATCATGTCACAATCTCCATACCCTTTCTATCTCTTTTCCTTTCTCCTTTCTACTTTTATTTTTCCTTTTTTTTCTCTACTCTACAATGTCTGATCATCCCTCTGTCCTGTCATATTTTCCTCATATTCCACACCCTGAACATGTCTAAAATGAGTCTTTGCTCAATTCCTAGACTTGCTACCTCCTCACTCTTGGCTTCTCATGTTCTCATTGTGTCATGTAATATGTGACATCTCAACTAATGGTGTCTAACTGAGGGAAGATCACAAGCAATTATAAGGTCTCTCTTCTCTCATCCTTGTACTTTTCCTTTCACTCTGTGATCCCTCAGGTAAGTCTAAGCTTTGTTGTTTTCTCCCTTTTTTCTTCATTCTCTTTCACCTTCACTCATGAAAGATCATCCTTCTACTTTTTCTTTCACTCTGTTATCCCTCAGCACAACAGGTTACAAGCTCAGAGACACAAAACAAGAACCAATAACTCCACTGAATCACATTTTCTAGAAGGATCCGGAACCTAGCAATTATTTACTTGGTATCAGCTATGGATGACAGTCAATTTTAACCGGTCTTAAAAACTCTGTCAATTATTCCTCTGAACTCACCAGGATCAGAATCAAATTACCTGGACTGGGAAATGATCTTAAGAATCCATTTTGGCACTTCCAGCATCAGATATCTGCTCAATAAAACCAATGAGAAACCAAATCAATAAACATGTTCAAGAGATAATCTGGAAGTAGGCCGATTGATATCAAGATTGTTCAACTCCTCCAATTTCCAGTTAATAAGAAATCACAAAGAGAGCGCCATTGGAATTTGGAACTCACTTTGCAATGCCCACCAGGATCAATCCTCAGGTGGACAAATGTATTGGCTTAGAAAACTTCTCCTCACTTGACTGAAAAACAAGGAAATGACCACGCACCTCGCCAAGATAGTCTCATATGGCAAAGAAAATTTTGTCATTGATTACTCCCAAGAATCCTCTCACATCAGATGACCTCCAATCAACTGCCATCCTCCTTTCACTCCTGGACTACTGGCTAGGATGTGTCTCCAGAATTATGAATGAAGAGTCTGTACCTTCATCAAGGCTAATAAACGCACTCAAGCAAGAACATCTAAAAGACCAAACCATAAATGAATACTCACTCATAGTCAACTCCATTAAATCTATATCCAACGCTAGAATTCCAAACAAACCTCAATGAACAGATCAAGCCCCTCAAGAACCTACTACTGCAACCACTTCAGGATTGAAGGACACTCTTTTCAAGGTTTCCCAAGGTCCATGAAGCCCTAAAACACTCAAAAAGAAGCAAACAAAGTCAAAGGCCTTTTCAAAACCTACCAAACACAAATAAAGAAAACACGGCGGTAGCGAGTGAAGACAATGAAGATTACTTCTCCAAATCGGAAGTAATTATCCATGCTGGCTATGCAACTGGAAACCTTAAAAATTCAAATACATCAAACAAGGGTGATTTCAATCTGGACTCAGGATGCACCATGTCAATGACCCCATTAGGCTGGCAGTTAGAAGACAAAAAACCAAAAAACATGCCCATACGTCTGGCAGATGGAATGTCTATCTCAGCAAAAATGGAAGGAACACTCAAACTCCCCTTTGCAAACATCAAGGCTCTACTTGTTCCAAATATCCACAAACCCCTACTCTCCATCTCAAGCCTATGTGATTCTGGTTACACAGTTGTTTTCACAGCCAATGGATGTGAAATCTACAAAGGTTCAATGATCACCAGAAATGCCACACCCGTCATCACAGGATATTGTAAATCAAATCTACAATATCTTTCCAAAGAGAAAGTAAGCCAAGAAGAATCAGTTTTTTCAAGCGTATCAAGCCTGTCTGATAACACCCTTTTTGGATATTGCTGCAGATTCTCCCATCTAAACCTAAAGTTTCTACAAAAACTCTTGAAGTTGCACAGTATTGTTCCTCTCATCAATAACAAAAGCAAAGTTCTACAATTCGCTACCTGTATTAAATCCAAGATTTCAACACCTTTCCACTCCCATCTCAGCTACCGCTCCAACCGGCCTGGTCAAATCATACACATGGATCTGTGCAGCTTTCAAACAACCTCTAGAGAAGGATACAACTATTTTGTCACTTTCATCAACAACTGTTCAAAAGCCCTATTTGTCTACCCAGTGCGACAAAATTCCAATTCACTCAAATGCACCAAACTCTTTTTCTCTTTTTTAAAAAATCAATTGCACTCCTCTATTGCCTCCCTGAAAAGTGACAAAAGGGGGGAATAACTCAATGAAAAAATGAAGAAATTTCTATCTATTAGAGGTTTAGTTCACAAACCTGGTGCACCTCACTCCCCACAGATGAATGGCGTTGCCAAACAGTCAAATCAAACAATCCTAAACCTTATCTGCTCTTCTCTACTTTCTTCTCACCTTCCCAAGTCCTACTGGTCAGGTGCCCTCCTTCACTCTCTCTTTTTGTTCAACTCCTTCCCATGCAAGACCCCCCAAGGTTTCACCTCCCCGAATTTCATCCTAAAGCAGGACAATGTGCCACCTGCCTACCTTCATCCCTCTGGTTGCCTTACCTGGTACAAGGTGCCCAAGCACAATAGGAAAAAGCTCTCACCCAAAGCTTGTCCCTCCGTCCTCCTGTCCTATCTCACTCAAGGAAACAGGTATCTTCTCTTGGACCTCAGCCTGAAGAAGGTTGTAAAATGGAGGGATTGCATCTTCAACAACACCATCTTTCCCTACGGATTGGCTACCCAGGATGCAAACAAAGATTGTGTCCCCATCTGCTCTGAGCTTCCCTGTCCTTCCTTTTCCCCTCCGCATCCTTCCCCTTTTTTTCCTTCTGTTCTGTAAACCCCCCCTCCTCTTTCCGTCTCTGATAATGTTCCTCCCCCATCCGTTGCACCCCTGGTGTCAACCCCTTCTTCCCGGATCTCCTCCATCCACTACTCTGCTATCTCTCTCTAGGCAATCTACTCCCCCCAATTCCGCAGCTCTCCCTCTCAATCATTTTCAAGCTCCCCGTCTCCACCGCGCTTTCATTCCCTGCTCCTCTGATGGATCATTTTCCCCCCCCATGTCTCCACTTCCCTGCCTGCCTCTCCCGTCCGTCCTCTTCCAGTTTCCATTTCCCCGCCCACCTCTCCTTTCCCTCCTCCCTGTCCTCCCTCCCCCCCCCTCTCCCCGTCTCCCTTGCTGCTCCACACATCACACCCATCCTCCTTCTTTTTTTGGATACTACTCCCGCTCTATGTATGTCAAGGACAACCTTACCGCGCCATAGACTTGGAAACAGTTGATGAAGTCGCCTCATCGACACCAGTGGATTGCCTCCGGGCAAGAAGAACTGTCATCCCTCCACGCCATGAAGACCTGTGTCCTGGTGCCCCCTCCTCAGGGCCACAAAGTCATCTACTGCAAGTGGATCTTTAAATTCAAGCAGCGCGCGGATGGGTTGATAACTAAACTAAAGGCCTGTCTGGTTGCAATGGGCTTTTCTCAGGTCCATGGTCTGTATTTCTCGGAGGTATTTTCTCCCACCCTCCGCCTAGAAACTCTGTGTCTCTTTCTTAGTCTACTGGGCAACAAGGGCTGGGTTAGTTGCCAAGTTGATTTTAAAATGGCTTTTCTGAACAGGTTTCTGGATGAACCGGTTTACATGTCTCAAGCTCCCAGTTTTGAGGATCCCACACAACTGGACTGAGTCCATAAGGTCTCAAGGGCCATCTATGGGCTGAAGCAATCTCTGTGTCAGTTGAACATTGAGCTAAACTCTGCCCTCCTTTCCGTTGGTCTATCCTGGTTTTCCTACAACACCTCTCTCTACTTCAAGCTGTCCAACAGCTCTCTCATTGGTGCCATTACTGCACATTTTGACAATCTTGCTGTTTTTGGCACCTCTGATTTTGTCACCTCCTTCATCTCCAACATTGGCAATTGTTTCTCAATTGGCTTTGAAAAAGATCTCTCTCTCTTTCTGTCAATCTCCATCCACCACAACCTTGCTGCCTGCACTGTCTCCATTGGCCAAGACCACTATATTTCTTCTGTTGTCTCCTCCTTTATTCCCTTGACTCCCACCAGTTTCTCCTCCCCAACCAACACGCGGTTCAAACTGCCATCCAAGCCGGTCTTGGGCACTCCTGAATCTCCTCCCCAGTACAACCAACTCATTGGCTCCTTGCTCTGGATCTCTCAGTGTACATGGCGGGATGTTGCATTTGTTGTGAAAAAACTGTCCCAGTTCCTACAAAAACCATCCATAGACCATTGGAACACAGCTCCATGTCTTCTCCGCTACCTCCACGCAACAAAGAACCTTCATCTTACTCTTTGAGGCAGCAATCTCACCCTGGTTGGCTACTCCAACTCTGACTGGGCCAAAGATTGCAATGATCCGTGGTCTGTTTGTGGCTACATGTTTTTTCTTGGCTCTGGCACTATCTCTTAGAGGTTGAAAAAGCCACAGACTTTCTCCCTATCCAGCTCCAAAGCGGATTACAAGGCCCTCTTGGACTCCTGCAAGAAGGCCTATGGCTGAAAAATATAATGTGTGAACTCTGCCTGCACAACCACTCATTTGTCTCTCTTTTTGTTGACAATGTGGAAGCCAAATCCCTTGCAAAAAACCCTGAAAATCACTCCTGCACAAAACACATTGATGCACATCATCACTTTATTTGTGAGTGTGTTGCCCGCAACATCTTTGAATTTCACCACATTGGGACAAAGGGTATGATTGCAGATATGCTAACCAAGCCACTGTCCCATTCTTTTCTAAACACTCATCAAGGCCTTTTTGGGCTCACTGCCGGTGGTTAGCAAGGGTGTTTTTGGAGTATTTGATCATGTCACAATCTCACACCTTTTATATCTCTTTTCCTTTCTTTTCCTTTCTCCTTTCTCCTTTTATTTTTCCTTTTTTTTCTCTACTCTACACTGTCTCATCATCCCTCTGTCCTGTCATATCTTTCTCATATTTCACACCCTGAACATGTCTAAAATGAGTCTTCTCTCAATTCCTAGACTTGCAAACTCCTCACTCTCAGCTCATCATGTTCTCATTATGTCATGTCATATGCGACATCTCAACTACTGGTGTCTACCTGAGGGCAGAGCACGAGCAATTATAAGGTCTCTCTTGTCTCATCCTTCTACTTTTGCTTTCACTCTGTGATCCCTCAGATAAGTCTAAGCTTTGTCATTTTCTCCCTTTTTTTCTTCATTCTCTTTCACCTTCACTCATGAAAGATCATCCTTCTACTTTTGCTTTCACTCTGTTATCCCTCAGGACAACAGCAAGAGGGGGGGATCAAGAGGGGGCCGGTTGGCATTGGGAGTTGCCTTTGGTATTGGCAAGCCAAGGGGGGGGGGGCAAGAGAGGGCCAGTCAGCGTTGGCAAGCCCAGGGGGGGGGAAAGGGAGGGGCAGCAAGAGGGGTCCGGTTGGTGTTGGAAAGCCAAGGGGGGGTGAGAGGGGGGGTCAGAAAGAGGGGGCTGGAAACCATTGGTGTTGGCAAGCAAGGGGGTTGCCGTTGGCTTTGGAAAGCAAGGTGGGGAGGGGGGAAAGAGGGGGGGTCATTAGTTGGGAGCAAGGGAGGAGGGGTGAGGAGGACAGGGGGAGCTTACCTGGGGAATCAACCAAGGAGGTGAGGTGTGGGGGGCTGAAGGGGGATGGAGGGGTATTGATTTCAGTATTGGACAATGGGGAGGGTGAGGAGGAGGGGGGGAAGCTTACCTGGTGTGCTGATGAGGTGGAGGTGATGGGTGAGGAGGAGAGTGGACTGGTGGTTCGGTGGGGTGATGTTTTGGGTATTTTTTGTCTAAGCCCACAAAACAAGAAAAAAACCCCAAGTGATTCAGCCTAGGATTCTTGGTTGAAAAACCAAAACCAAAGAAATACAGTGAATGGATTTTTTATCTATTTCAAAATCAAAAATTACTCATTAAAGAAAGCAAGGGTGAGAGGGAGAATCCTTTCTCTCATATAAGGAGATGAGGGATGAATTGAGGTGGATCTGGAATATCATCTTCAAATATTTTGTCCCATTCATCTTTGATTTTGGCCAAAAGTTTGTGGAGGATTACACAAGTGATAATGTAGTTGATGAGGAACTTCATTTTATTGGGGTTTTGAAGCTGGTTTTGCATTTACCTTAAGCTGGCCCATCTTCCTTTCAGAAATCCAATTGCATTCTCAATTCAAACTTTTGATTGGGCAAGATGATAATTGAGATTGGTTTTTCCTGGATTGTTGGACAAAAAATTCTGGTATGCTGAAACCACATATTTCCCACTAGCATAAGCCAAATTGGCCAGAAGGTATTGATCTTTGTCAAAGTAGTTCTCTGGTTGTTGGGCAATTGGCATCCAATTGAAAAAATATGAATCATGACAAGAACCTGGAAGGCCAGTGTGGAGGGATATGAACTTCTTGTTGTTATCACAAACAAGTTGTAGGGCCATGGATTATCCAAACAAAGAGATTCAACATATTTGGTCAGTGTGTGATCCAAATTTTTATCAGTCATTGGGAAAGAATGAATCAATTTCCTCTTTTTCCAATCAAAATAGTGGTTGCCATCTTGCTTTGGTTTTTAACTCAAGGAGATGGTGGTTCCATCAACAAAACCAATGCAACATGGAAAGCCTTCAGACTCCATTAATTCAGATATCTCCTTGCAGTCTTCTTTGGTTGGCCAACAAAGGACAGAGCAATGGAAAGATAGGATAGAAATCATGACTCTTTTGGTGTATAAGTCAATGGATCCACAACTGACCAAGAATAGATTTTCTAATTGATGAATTGCTGCTCCATTTCCATTTGATCCCAATCTACAAGGAGAAAAAGCCAGTTGGATAGCTGGATTGCTTTGAGTATTCCAAGAATTGTTCTGGAAGATGTGGTGGTCTTCAATCATCTCCAAAAGTTTCATGAAAGAAGGCAATAGAGTTTGGAACAGTTGATGGAAGCTTGAGTTGGGAAGTAGGTGAAGATTTTTCCTTTCATAAATAGATTTTTGGAGAGTGTGTCTTTGTGGAACCATGTATTTCTTTTCCAATAGAGAATTCAAAGCTAACCAAGTTGATTCCAAATTGGAGTCTGAATCTGAGTCAAATAATAAAAAAAGTTCAGTCAGCTTTTTTGTGTTTTCAACTTGCTTTCAGGAAGTTTGATAGGACATTTTTAGATGAGAAAGATGGTGATGGGATGTGGGGTGATGAGATGATGACGGGATTTGTGTCAAGTGATAGAGATGTGAACCAATCGAGATGTGAAGTGATGGAGATGAGATGTGTGTGATTTGATGGAGATGGGATTGGTATGGATTTGCTGAGGCAGAGGTGCTGACAGGTGTTTTGGATGTGATGGATGGTGAATGGATGATGATGCATAAATGGCGGGTTTCATGGGGGGTTTGATGTTTGAAATCCATCATTTTGAATTACAACAGTTAGGGGGTATGTGTATTTCAGAAACCCGCCATTAAAAATGGGGGGTTTCTAATGGCAGGTTTGCTAACTCTGATACGCCCTAAAATTTACAAGGCAGATGATAAAAAATGAAGCATATTAATGACAACTGATAATTTTGGTTGTGCCCATAACCAGGACTTCAATTTATTCTATCATTCCTAAACAGATTTAACTTTTTTTTGAATTTTTCCTTTTCTTTGGATCTAATTTCCAATTACTAAATTTTAGAATTGACAAGGCCCAATGGGGGCATCAATGCAATTGTTTGATTGAATAGTAAGATGAATTTGAAATTTTTGATTCAAAATACTTGATGGAACCTATCATTTATCAAAAATATCTTCCAGCTGAAAAAACTCAGAAATTGATTTGAACTTGCTCAATTACTAACAATTTCACCAAGCTTAAAGATTTTTGCCAGGAAAAATCAAACAGAAAACTAAAAAAAAATCAAACTTACTCTCAAACAGTGGAATTCTTGCTTAATGCTTGTACAACCTCAATCCACTTTGAGTTTCATACAAGGCCTATTTTATCCTTTCTTTTTTTTTTCTTCCAGATTTGGTTTTCATTTTTCTCTAAAATATTTTTAAAATAATCCATTAAGCTCTTTAAATCCAGGTTTGTGTGGGCCAAGGATTCATAAGAACACAAAATATTCATAGCATGGCACCTGCTTGAAACAAACCAACCAAAAAGACTTTTGGACTAAGATTTCATCCCAAAATCAAAAATTTAATTTATTTGCAGTTTTTGTTAGACAGTAAAAATCTTAGTTATTATTAATGCTGACAAATAATGGAGGAGATCTTTATAAAATTGTTTTTTGAATGAATTGACCAAACTATACCAGCAACAAATTTTAGCATGAAAAAATCAAACACCAATGAATGGTTAAGTTTAGAAAAAAAACTTGAATTCATTTCAAATACCATATCCCAAAAAAGTTTCAGATAGGGGATTGTTTAATATGAAATTTTTTGGGAAATTTTTTGGTTTTATGACTCCCACAGTCTTTCCAAATAATTTTCATTGAACTGGAGTATGATTTTTTTTCAGAAAAAGAAATTAAATCTGATTTGGAAGAAGGTTTTTGTGCAATGCACAAGGACACTGTGTATATGCATGCCATTTTCTTTTCAATTGTAAATGCATAGAGTGTCCCCCAGACCTTGTGACATTTCTGTCTCAATTTTGAAGGGTTTGTGGAATTAATTCATATTGGTCATCCTTTAAACAGAAAATTAAACACCAAATCCCATATTTTCCATGTGGATAACTCCATCAACCCTGCATTATACTTATATCTTGAAGGGGATGCAGCTCAATTACCACAATTTTAAATACCTTGAATCAGTTTTGTGTCTTTTACAAGCAAAAAAATGCAATTTTCTTTTCTGAATTATATCTACCTGTAAAAAAGTTGAGAAAAATTACAAGAAAATTGATGGTTGCAAACTAAAACAACCAGCTTTCACTCATAAAAACTTATAGAAAATTCATCATTTGGAAAGAAATTTACCAAGTTTTTTTGAAGGATAGCTCCCAGAAAGTTTCAATAATTGCAGGGTTAAAAATTCTATTTGAAAAATGTAGCAATACTGTAGTCTAAAAAGACCCTGTGAAAGATATTTTAAAGTTTATTGGGTCAAAATCAGATGCTGTTGAGTCAATTAAAAGAACCAATACCATATTACACCCCATCATGAAGATCTATCAAAAAAAGAAATCTGGGGGGAAATCAGGAGGGCAGATAAATAATAAAAGCTTTCAAAATATCTCAATAAATTGGTTTTTTACAATGGTATCAACAAACTGGATGATCCACATGGGCAAAAAAAATTGGAAAGACATTATAGATTGGTTTTATCTTACTGACTCACTGATTATTTTACTTCACTTCTGTAGTGGGGTTTATGAAGCCAATGATTCAGCTTTGCATAATAAGCCAACAAGAGTAACCAAAAAAAATTAATTTGAAAAAATTGTGCTTCTTTAAGAATTTTACCTACAAAAATGTGTTTATGTTTTAGTTAAGTAATGAAATTCTTTAATTGTTTGTTCAGAAATTCAATTTTTACAGTCCTGAAAATGATGGAAAATCATAAACAAGGGTGATGGTTCTATTCACTGTCAACCAAAGACATGGGTAAAAAGGCCCAAAAAATTTAATAAAATTTGTGGAATATTTGTGTAGGATGGATAAAATAGTTAATCAAACTTTCAATATCATTTTTTGTTTGAAATAATAAGCTTATGATACACTGCTTCCAAGCTTAAAGCATTCAGTAATTACTCTTGCAATGCTGGAGTTTCTATCAAAGTTTTGATTCATATACTGGCCCATCCTTGTGAGTATTTTAGTTCAAAGAACATCTTTTAAAACAGGATAGAATATATATATATAAATATATATATATATATTGGAAATGAATAAGGAAACAGCTTGACTGGGGTTTTTTTTCCAAATTTCAACTTCCAGAGTAATAGCAGTCCAATTCTCCCTTGATTAATTTATTTATTTAACTTTGAATGCTTTTTGGAACGTACTTCAAATTTTATAATTCATTTACAACAATGAAACAATTTCAAAATATTTGTATAACCTACACCAAACTGATTTTTTGGCCGTACATCACCAAAACATATTATCAATTTTAAAGGAAACTTGAGTCTAAATTGAACCTCCTTTCAAGAATGAATGAAATTTGATTGCAAAGTGGTTATAGATTATATCAACAGAAGTTGTTTTGTGTGTATTTGGGAGTTATTTTGATAGATTGCCTGAATTAGGACAGAGTTACAACCCAGTCCTAACCAACTTGAAACATTTTTACAGGGTGGCACATGCTATAATTTGCCTCCATTTTTCCCCTGGTGTATCCTATCAGAAATATCAAACTTATGTGAAACCATTTTTTTTTATTTTGTATCATTGATTACAGAGTTCATGAATTTTTCCACATATCCCACAAAATGTTCCGAAGTCTCTCTAAAAATAATTATACATGGATTTTTTTATTTTTTTTGTGTTTGATCAAATTTTATATAAATTGCACTGGGAATCTTCATCTTTTTTCAAGAAATTGAATGTTTATCATTTTGTTATTTTTCTCATATTACTGCATGAAGATTTTCTTCACATATGAGCTCATATTTCAATGGTTTTCAAAAAAAAAGGAAATTTATTCAATTTATACACATCAAACTAACTCAAGTGGTTTCCATATTTGGATTCTCCCAATCATTATTCCTCAGGAAAACCACACAGCAATTATTTTAGCCCCTCAAGGATTTAATTGATGTATAAAGGCCTTGGGATGCCCAAGAAGTCCTCAAACGTTGTGTTATACTACCCCAGGAACTGCTTTAAATCTTCAAAAGTCATCCCAAACCTAAATTGTCTAATCTTGCACCTTTTTCTTGTTGATTATTTTTCTTGATTGTTCTCAAAGATTTGTCATTTGTTTTCTGTCTCTTTCTTTAATTCACTATCCTCTATCTCTACTGGGTTATCTCACAGTTACCGTAGTCTTTTTACTCCTGTGATCCTTCTATCTTAACTACTCGCGCTGCTGTTACTCAACTTTCACAATTCACAACACTCAACAGGTAAAGGAACCATGGATCCGTCTACATCACCTGAATACCAGCTCCATCATTCCACCAACCGAGTCAGTCAAGTTGAAGTTGGATCTTGCTCAAACCTCACCAGTGAAGACATCTTGATTGAACTGAAGGCAACGACTATCCTAACAATACAAACGTAGGTATTTACTAGATCATCGACTCATCATCAGCATTGACAAACGCTGGTTGTGTTTATCAGTGCGGTCTTGTGGATCTTGTTGGACAGCTCTTTAGCTGTTAGTGCGCGTAACTCTACTTAGTCTTCTTAGAGGCTATAACCAGGCCTGTAGAATTACGTTTGCCTGTTGGTATTTTCAAGGATTCTCTCTCTGTAATTTCATTTTCCGCTTTCAATCACTTCTCTATGATGATTCTTATGTTCTGTTTGACTCTTTGTGAAATGACAGTTAGGTCTAGGTTTTTATCCTATCTTAATTCTTTTCACGGTTAAAAGCTGAAAGGTTGATCTCATCCAGCTAACCAAATGGACCAACAAACTATTTCCCCTGGAACTGGAGGCGAAAGCATTTTTAAGGCGCTGGCACTTAAATCGCTGATGGAATTGACTCCACTCCTAACCAAAACCAACTATTTGATTTGGAAAAAAAAATGGAAAGACTCTTCAAAATGCGTGGCATCTTAACTCTCATGAATTCAAATAACCTACTCGAGGAGATTCCTGCAGCAGATGAAACAGCCGCTTACATTATTTCCAAACTGGATCCTTCCACTCACACCAACATAATAAGGCCGACAACAAGGACTCACCTAAACTCATTTGGCTTGCTGCAAAGGAAAATTTTGCCTCAAATTAAGCAGCAAATCAAGAAAAAATGTTTTTCAACTTTCTATACCTTGGATTTGACCAAAACGACTTTGATTCCTTCATTACCTCAGTTAAACTGCATCTTGGGAAACTTGAAGAAGTTGGAACAGATCTCCCTAGCAACATTCTAAGCTACCTAATTCTATTCAAACTACCGGATTCTCTAAAAGGAATGCAATCTCAAATTATGCACTCTGGTATCAATCTTACGGTAGCCTATGTCTTAAATCATCTTGTCCAACATAAAAATGAAGTTCAATCTAAATCAAAGGAGTCATTGGAAACCAATTCCGCCCTGTTCACTCACAGTCAACCTGATTCAGAGTACCCTTGTTGCCAAAATGGCAAACATAACCCTGCTGTCAAAACCCATTCTGTTGACCACTGCTTGGAAGAAATTCCAGATCTTAAACCCGAAAAACCACGGAATAAATGGAATTGCGGAGGCAAGAAAAAGACTCAAGAGTCGCACTACTATTCTTTCTTTTGTGGATTGAACCAGCAGAACAAGACAAGCGATGATTGATACATTGTTGATAGTGGATGCTCCATTCACATGATAAAGGATTGCTCTCTATTCTCTTCAATAATCAATCAATCAGGTGAGAACTAATAAAAACTGGAAAGAAAGGCAATGGAATCCCTATTAGAGGACTCGGTTCCATTGAATTAGATTTAGGAAAAATCAAATTGAAGCTAGAAAATTTGGCCTGGGTTCCTGATGCAACTTTCAATCTAATTTCAATGGGTTCCCTGCTTAAACAAGGATGCTCTCTGAGAGTCAATAGCAAGTCTGATCCGCCTACCTTCTTGCTGAAGAAAAAGAAAGTAAAAATCCTAGGAGGAACAATCAAAAATAATCTCCTGATCATCAATCCTTCCTCTCTGTCCGGTGGTCAAGAATGTTTCATGAACCTTGAAGAGCTCCAAGAACTGCATCAAAACCTTGGCCATGTTAGCCTAGAGAGAATGTAAAAACACCTTGGACATGGTATCAAAAAGGAAATACAAACTGCCTTCAAATGCTTAGAATGTAAGAAAGGAAAAATCACCAAGTACCCCTTGAAAAACAAACAATTACCAGCTGAGCAAGTCTTTGACCGTTTTCATTTAGACTTAATGGGCCTGCTCAATCCACAAAGCAAAGGTGGCATGAGATATGCGCTTACCATAGTCAACAATAAATCCGGATATCTCTCTGCTTTCCCTTTAGCAAGCAAGGATGCGGCGGCCAAAACAATCATTTTTGTCATTAAGAATGAAGCAAAGAAAAAGAATAGGTTTCCCATTGAATTTTTTTCTGATGGAGGCAGGGAATTTGTAAATGAAACTCTTGCCACATTTTTCAAGTCAAACGCGATTCACCACTTAGTTAGCAAACCTTATCATTCTCAGCACAATGGAAAGGCCAAACGGGCAAATTGAACTATCATGGAATCATTAAGATCCGTTTTCAGCTCATCTCACATTCCTAAGATTTATTGGAACGTGGTCATCCAAAGTTGCTGTCTAGTGTTGAATAAAATCCCGCAGGAAGCTGGAATGAAAAAGCCTTGGGAAATGATGCACGGTAATACCCTGCCAGAAGACTACTTGAAGCCTGTTGGCACTGCCTGCATCTACTTGCTGAACGACACCAAAATTGTCTCAAAGCTTAGTGAGAAAGGTGAGGAAGGTATTCTGTTAGGATTCAATCCGCGTTTGCTATCCTACAAAGTCATGTCAAGAACCAGAAAAATCCTGAATACAAAGCACATTCTCTTTCTCAAATCTCCAGGGCCTAAAAACACTACTCTCAATGACAACCTTGAAGACAATTCTGAAATCAACCTGGGCACATCAACCAAGAGAGAACCGGTATCAGCGGACCTCAAGCTAGAGTCTGAATCCTCAAGCGGTGAGGAGCAAGACTTCCCTGTTGAGGAGAACTCAGTTCCCTCCAACTTGGAAGAAAGATCCGGTTCATCAATTGAGGAACAACTCCTCCCTAAACTACGCAACCAAGACAATCTAAAACCGCCAGCACAATATGGCTATCATCACAACTATCTGCCCAAAACTATTTGGGAGGCGCTAAAAATGCCAGAATGGGTTGCACCAGTTGAAAAAGAGCTAGCAATGGCGGAAGAATTAGGAGTGTGGGAAGATGCTGAGGAATCCAACGTAATCAACCCTTTGAATACCACTTGGGCATTCCGTGCTAAGCAAGATCTTCACTCAAGTTTGACTTCACTCAAAGCTCCGGTATGCCTACAAGGGTTCAACCAACTTTATGGGGTTGACTATCTAGATACTTTTGCTCCTACGGGTAAAATAGATTTGCTCCAATCTCTTCTCATCTACTCTGTCGACAAGAAGCTTCCTATTCTTCAATTTGATGTAAAAGGGGCCTTCCTACATGCTCCGCTAAAAGAAAAAGTCTACATCAAAACTCCCATTGGTTCAAAAAGAAAGGCAAAGTACCTTAAACTCATCAAATCTCTTTACGGTCTCAAACAAGCACCGCTTAATTGGTACAAGAATCTCAGCAATTGGATAAAGAGAATTGGATTTAAGGAGGGAAATTGTGACCCGTGTTTGTATCATCATGAAGATGGGGTCACCTCTTTATTCTTTCATGTCAACGATTTAGTTGTGGTGGGGGAGGTAAATGAGTTTAAAACTCTCTTTCTGAATAATTTCAAAGATTCATCAGCTCACAAGGTGGACAACCTACTGGAGATGAAAGTTGAGAAGGATGAGAACTCTATCAGCCTATCTTTACCAAATCACATTCTCAAAGGTCTCAAGGAACTGAACCTAATGGATGCAAAACCGCTTTCAAATCCGTGCCAAACTGGATTTCATCTAGTACCAGCAACCAAAATCAAGAAAGAACAATTCAAACAACAAAATGTCAACTATTGATTGCCCATAGGTCGTCTGAACTTCATAGCCACTCTAGCTTGTCCTGACATCAGTTAGGCTGTTTCAAAATTGCCAAGATTCTTGGAAAAACCTGGCATCCTACATTGGAGGGAAGTAATTTGAGCTTAGAGGTACTTACTCAAAACAATAGACTACAAACTTACCTTCAAATCCAATTGTGAATTGAATCACCTCATCACGTACAGCGGTGCAACGTGTGGAGACAACCCTGACTGTCGTCTCTCTCAAACTGGTTTCATCACCTTATTCAAGGGAAGCCCTCTCTACTGGACAAGCCGGTGTCAGAGAAGCATAGCTCATTCTTCCACCAAATCAGAGTGCAATGCTCTCTCCACCAGTCATCTTGAAGCCAGATGGTTAAATCATGTTATCTCAGAAGTATGGCGAACTACCTTTGATCCACCCTTACATCTGATTGACAATAAAGGATTAAATGATAAAATAAAAAAATTTGGAACCAAATCTCATGCTAAGTATTTTGATATCAAAATGAAGAGCTTACGGAATGACTGGCACGACAAGCTGATTAAAATTGAACTGATCTCGTGCCAAGATATGTTAGCTGATCCATTAACAAAGGCAGCTAGTGCTATGTCAGTTTCCAAACTAGCTAGATATGTTGGCTCTTAACTAAGACTGCTGATAATGAGTTGAGCCGGCGTGTTGATTATTTTTCTTGATTGTTCTCAAAGATTTGTCATTTGTTGTCTGTCCCTTTCTTTAATTCACTATCCTCTATCTCTACTGGGTTATCTCACAGTTACCGTAGTCTTTTTAATCCTGTGATCCTTCTATCTTAACTACTCACGCTGCTGTTACTCAACTGTCACGATTCACGACACTCAACAGGTAAAGGAACTGCGGATCCATCTACATCACCTGACTACCAGCTCCATCATTCCACCACCCGAGTCAGTCAAGTTGAAGTTGGATCTCGCTCAAACCTCACCAGTGAAGAAATCTTGATCGAACTGAAGGTAACAACTATCCTAAAAATACAAACGTAGGTATTTACTAGACCATCAACTCATCATCAGCATTGATGAATTCTGGTTGTGTTTATCAGTGCGGTCTTGTGGATCTTGTTATACAGCTCTTTAGCTGTTAGTGCGCGTAACTCTACTTAGTCTTCTTAGAGGCCATAACCAGGCCTGTAGACTTATTTTTGCCTGTTGGTGTTTTCAAGGATTCTCTCTCTGTCATTTCATTTTCTTCTTTCAATCACTTCTCTACAATAATTCTTATGTTCTGTTTGACTCTTTGTGAAATGACAGTTAGGTCTAGGTTTTTATCCTATCTTAATTCTTTTCATTTCTCAATTGGCACTGCTTTTCAAGGTTTATATGTCTTCATGAGGCGTCAAAGCATTCCAGAAGGTGTAAATTGAGTAAAATATATTATTTTATTTTTATTTATTTCTTCAAAAGAGGTGTTATTTTAGCTTTTTTTTGCTCAATTCCCACCTCCTTTGAAATAAATCATGAATTCAGACTGTGCCATGGATACGCCCTACCTATATATACTTATATATATTTTAATTGAATAATTTTTTCAAAACATTTTTACTAGTATTATTTGAGGATATCTCTCCTATTTTGGGAAGCCAAAAGTTATCATGAGCAAAGCAAGCAGTAGTTAAAATGGAAATATAAATTTTATAAACATGGCCTCTATGAATATCTTCCAAAGAGATATAACTTTAACTCCATTTAACAAGATTTATTTATTTTTTTATAATAATACAGAAGCCACCAGGGATATTTCCTTCATTTTAGATTATTAATTATTTTTGTAGCTGTGGAAAATCCATCATTTCTAATTTTAAATTGCAAGAATTTTTCAAGATCAATTGCAGAATATATCAATATTTTCAAGGATTTTGAAAATTCATTTTGAATTTATTTTATCAAGAAATTTACCCATTGAGGCCTGGAACTGAGTAAGACAGGTTCTTTAGATGAAAAAATTTGAATCCTCTGATGAGAAAAGCAGGAAAAAACCAGAGATATTCTAAGGAGCCTTATATAATCATGATTGCTTTTTAGAAACTTTGGGTTCATTATAAATTGAACAATATTTAATACTGAATGATGAGTATTTAAAATGATCAAATTCATTAAAAAATAATAAATGATATATCTTAAACAAAGAGAAATATATTTCATGATGGAATAAATTTTTTCAAATTAAAACCTGGATTAATATCTGTAGAAATACATTTAGTTTTTTTTTTTGAAATCCCCCCATCAAATTGGAGGGAAGCCATATTGAATATATCCTCAATTTAAAAATATTTCCTTAGGTTATAATTTGGAGAATTATGTGTTATTTTTTTCCAAAATTAATCAGAATTATTATTTTTTTTGATGTGGTGAGATTGATTTACTGAAATTTCTCACTTCATGAGGCTCTGAATTCAGGAGTTATTGGGGGGAAATTTACACTGGAGTGATTTTTTTTGAATTGATGCCACTCAATTTTACTCTGTATAGTACTAAGTAAATTTCTTGGGCTTTCAGAAACCAATTTGTAATATACTTCTTATTTTGAAATATCCCAATTTTATTCAATATTAAAAATTTGATAAATTGGTGAAAATTTGATAAATTGTTGAAAATTTGGTAATACATTGTTGAAAATTTGGTACATTGTTGAAAATTAGATACATTTTTATAAATTTGAGAATAAAAAGAGGCCAACAGTAAGAATTTAGCTGTGTGTAAAAAATATTTTCTGTTTCCATATATTTAGGACAAATTTTGGAAATTTTTCATTGAATGAAAGAATAAAAGAGTTATTTTATTGAATTTTTATCTCAAAGCCCGTTGATTAAGAAGAAAAAATTCCCACATTTATATTTGTTAAGAATATTTTTGAATTGGTATGGAGTATCCTTTTATATAATCTAATTTCACCGTGTGGTCTTGTTTTTAAGATTGATTCCTGAACTAATAAAAAATAAAACTGGGAGAAGGGAAAATCAAAAAGATTTTTCATTTTTTAAACCAAAGAGTGCATTAGAATTTCAAAATTTCTTGAGTCAATTTTTAAGGATAAGATCATTATATTTTTTCAGTTTGGTCAGGCCTTCAGACTTGGAATTGGGTGGGTGAGATTGCCTTCTTTTTTAAGAAAACCCAGGGTGCTTGATTATTTAGATTGAAGATTGAATTAAAACCAAAGATTTTTCTTTGTGATAAATCTTGGTGAGTTAAATTTTAGTCTTATTGCACTAAGGAGGTGATTATTCAAATAATGGGAAGAAAAGAAATCACAAACAGAAAAATTAGGGCGTATCAAAGTTAGAAAACCTGCCATTTGAAACCTGCCATTTTTTTTGACCAAACCTGCCATTTTTAATGGCAGGTTTCTGAAATACACATACTCCCTAACTGGTGTATTTCAAAATGGCATGTTTCATGGGAATGGTGGTACATCTCTCACTTGTAATCTCTCCAACTTCAAAAAATTCATCCTTGCTCATCATCATCTCTCACCATAATCCTAACCCTTCAACCACCACTTCTCACCCTCAAGCCTTGTAGATGTCCTACCAAGCCAGAAAATTGATCTTTTCAGTCACCCACAAATGCACCCCAGTCACCCCCTACACCATGCTCCTCCTCCTTATCTCCCATATATTGGAATCCACCACTTACCGTCCTCCTCCTCACCCACTCATTGAACTCAACCAATCACCACCAACAACAAGCTCACCACACCCACCAACCCACCATCACTGTCTCCATCTCCAGGTAAGTCTCCTTATCTCAACTCCATTTTTGATTTCCTTGCTAACACCCCCCCCCCCTTTCCTCTCCCATTTTTGTTTCCAGCCCACCCCGGTATGCCCACCCCCCTCCCTCTCAATCCACCCCCCCCCCCTTGTTGCACTTGTGCTAACCACTCTTTCCTTGCTTCCCCCCTCCTTGTTGGCCCACCAGACCCCCCCCCCCCCCCCGCCGCACCTCTTCCATCCATGGTCACTGCCAAAGCAACACCTCACCCCATCCTCAACAACCCCCCCCCCCTTCAATCAATGGACCCCTGCCCCCCCCCCCTTTGACCAATTGACCACCCCCCCCCTCCTTCAACTGCAACCGCCCCCCCCCCTTCAACCAATTGACGGGCCAATTGAATGGCCCGCCCCCTTTGATCAATCAGGGGGGCAATTGACTTCCCCCCCCCTTTGACCAACCAATGGGCCAATTGACCGGTCCCCCCCCCTTTGATCAATAAGGAGGCCAATTAATCAGCCTCCTGCTTTGACCAACCAACGGGCAAATCAACCAGCCCCCCCTGTGACCAATCAGTGGGCGGATTGACTGGTCCTCCCCCCCCCCTTTGATCAATCAGGGTGCCAATTGAGCGCCCCCCCCCCCTTTGACCAACCAACAGGCCAATCAACTGCCCCCCCCCCTTCAAACAATTGACAGGCTGATTGACCAGCCCCCCCCCCCTTTGATCAATCAGGGGGCCAATGAACTGCCCCCCTCCCTTTGACCAACTGACAGGCTGATAAACTGCCCCCCCCCTTCAACCAATCTATGGGCTAATCAACTGACCCCCCCCTTTGATCAATCAGCGGGCTGATTGACCGGTCCCCCCCCCTTTGGCCAACCAATGGGCTGATCAAACAGCCCCCCCCCTTCAACCACTTGATGGGCCAATTTTTGAGGATGATCATTGGGTTGAAGAGGTGATGAGTAGCTGTGAGAAGAGACAGACCACACATTGCCCAGCGGGGGGGAGGAATGGGTAGAGTGATAAGGAGAGTAAACAAAGTTGGTATTGATTCAAGTGTGTGATGAGCAGAATGTGAGCTGGGATGATCATTGTGGATGGGTGGTTATTTTCTGATGAGGCTGAGTATTTGGAAAGGAACATTGGCCCATCCAGCAATTTTTACAGCTACTTAGTATCCTTTTCTTATTACAGCTACTTAGTATCCTTTTCCTACATGTGTGCCACACACCTACTACTGCTCATGTCAATCTCTTGTCCGCGTCAATTGGTGTCTATGTCACAGCCAGTACATATCACAGTCACGTAACTAGCAGTGTTGTATACCCGGGTCAGCAGCTGTGGAAGGATTCCTCTTTCTTTCCTCATCCTTCCACTCACTATCTCTGCTGCCCCAGGTACGTTGACTTTATGCTTTTCTTTTTCTCATTTTATTATATGAAATATGATTCTTCCACTCACTATCTCTGCTGCCCCAGTTCACCTCATCAGTTTATGAGCCCAGAGCCGCACCATCTGTAAAGCTATCAGGATCCGTAAGCTTCTTGAAAAAGCAACTAATCCAAATCATGACTGACTTGAAAAACAACAACACTTGAGTCGCCAATCCAGCAAGCTCTTCTCAAAATCTCTCCAACGCGAGACTACCCATCTTAAAGAGCTCAGGTCCGGATTCAAATTATCTTGACTGAGAACTAGTGGTCTACGCATACTTCAATGCCTCTGGCCTTGACCATATCATTGACCACCCATGACCTGAACATCCCCCCAATGCTTGGATAACCGGAAATAAACTCGTCTGCTCGATCATCACTCAAACCATAGATGCCTCAAACATCCAATATATCAGGGAGTTTCGTCGGGATGCTTGGGGAATGTGGATTGCTCTACGCAAAGCTCATCAAGACTTGTCCACCGGAGGGAGAGTATACTGGATTTTCAAGCTCCTCCTTGCAAGGATGGAGGGAGACGACATGCTGGACCACATTGACACAATGGCTCAATACTACAAACGGCTCAATTCTCTCATCACTCCTGAGAAGCCCCTCACCCCGGACGACGTTCACTCGGCTGCCCTTCTAAGCTCCATACCGCAAGACTGGCTTCATTGCGTTTCGGCACTGATGAACCAAGACGGAGTGAAGTCCGAGACCATTGTCTCTGCGCTCAAGAATGAGGCAATCCGTTGTCAATCTTAGCCAGATATCCTAGTTGCTGCTTCAGCAGTCAAATCCAACCCTCACCCAGCCAAACGGCCAAACAAACAACAAAAAACCCGCCACTGTTTTCTGTGCAAGGCCGACGGTCATGATCTCAACAACTGTAAAAACACTCGGCGTATTCTTAACCAACATAAAGCAAACCAGAAATCGCGCTCCAATACGAAAGAACCTTCTTCTTCTTCCCATAAACCACCCGCAAAAGCTGGCAAGGCCTCAGCGGCACCCCTCGCAGATGACAACGAAGATTCAGACTACTCAGGATCCAAATACAAAGTCACTGCTGGAGTTGCAAACATCTTGTTGTTGTCCTCACACACCCGTCACACCAGCGGAGACATCAACATCGATTCTGGATTCTCCGTCTCAATGACTCCATATATTGAAGCAGTCAGCGATATCCAGCCAGACCACAAACCAGTGAGACTGGCCAATCACTCTCAAGTAAAGGCCACTCACCAAGGTTTCACCAGTCTACTGCTTTCCGACAAAACCAAAGTCAAGACTCTGGTCGTTCCCACACTTCATGAACCCCTTCTGTCAGTAGCCGCCCTGTGTGATGCCGGTCTCACCGTTGTGTTCACTCGTACAAGCTGTGAAATCTATCCCTTGGCAGCCGTTCAACTCACCAATCATCCAGTTGGCAGAGGATATCGTCGTGCAAATCTCTACTATCTTCCTTCTGAGCATGTGAGATCACACTCTGCTTCTACTCTTGCCAATCCCCAAGTTGATCGCACTCTTCTGGGATATCACGTCCGTTTCTCTCACATAGGCCTTTGACCTCTCAAAGCATTTCTCAAAGCTCATGGCATTTTTCCTCAATCCATGAACAAGATTGCTGTCCAGAAATGCCCAACGTGCATACAGTGTAAGATGACCAGAAACACTTTCAAGTCACGACAGCCGCATTGCTCCACCTGTCTGGGTCAGATCATCCACTCCAATGTTGCATCGTACAATACTGTCTCACGGGAGGGATATAAATATTATGTTACATTTGTCAATGATTTCTCTAAATTCACCAATGCTTTCCCTATGAAGTCCAAGAGTGATTTTTTCAACTGTTTCAAACTCTTCCGCTCCTCCTTTGAAAAAGACAACAAACACATAGTCAGGTCTCTCCGCACAGACAACGGCGGTGAATATCTCTCCAACGAGTTCTCGGCCTACTTGAAATTGGCGGGTATCCATCATGAACCGGGACCTCCCCACTCGCCTGAGCTGAATGGGGTTTCTGAGAGGACGAGCCAAACCATAAACAACCTTTTCCGCTGTGCTCTTCTACATGCAAATGTACCCAAACTATTCTGGGCTGATGCGTTTCGCCATGTTCTTCACGGCTACAACTCTTTCCCGTGTAACACACCTGAAGGTTTCCAGTCGCCACTCTCCATCCTGGGTCTTCCATCAGTTTGACTTGACAAACTTCACCCATTTGGGTGTCTTTTTTGGTACAAAGTACCCAAGCAGGATCAAAAGAAACTCAACAGTAAGGCACAGTCGTCCATCCTACTCTCATATCTGTCTCACGGCAACGGCGTTTGTCTCTGGGATCTTGAAAAACGGGTGGTGATCAAGTCACGGGATGTTATGTTCATTGAGGTCTCCTTCCCGTATGGTGCCGAGCTGATATCGCCTGCGTCTCCCCTAGAGGTTGAAGTCCCCTGGCCATCACCGCCAACTCCACCACCGCGGATGCCTGTGCTAACTGTGATTCCCCCCCCCCCCCAATCCACCCAATCGTGTCCTCACGAGACGAGATGACTCTCCTCCGCGGCTGTTGGATGTCCAGAATGAGCCTCTCCTCCACGTTCCGCTGAGGGAGGGTCCTGATTGCCGCCTTGTTGCGTTGATGCGTGCCCCTCCGGCCAGTCCCCCCCCCCCAAACATGCTCCCCATGCCTGCTCATCTCTCCCCCCCTCCGGCCAACCCTCTCTCCCCAAGCACGCTCCCCATGCCTGCGCATCCCGCTCCCTCCAACATAAGCACCACCAAAAATGTCAACCCCCCGTTGCTGCCGGCCCCTTCTGACAACACTCCACCTCGTCCGCATTCCCCACCAAGACGGCGCTCTGCCAGGCAGCGCAGGTTTCCTGATTGCTACGGCCAGTGGTCCAAGGCCGCAACGACGGATGAGGTTCTGGACACCCCCAAAACGTGGCGGCAGCTTCTCCGGTCGCCAAACAAACTTTGGTGGCTCAAGGCGGCTGATGAGGAGTTTTCCTCGCTTCTCGGAATGCACACTTGGCAGCTCGTCCCTTGTCCGACAAAAAGGAAGATCATCAAATCAAAATTGGTCTTCAAAATCAAACGTCGTCAGGACCGCTCAATCCAGAAACTCAAGGCACAGCTGGTTGCAATGGGATACTCCCAAGTACGCGGTCTGGACTACCAGGAGGTTTTCTCCCCCACCCTGCGGCTTGAATCCCTCCGCCTCATACTCAGCCTACTGGCCGCGAAGGACTGGAAGGGTTGTCAGGTTGACTTCAAGACCGCCTTCCTCAATGGCCGCCTTGACCATGAAGTCTACATGGAGCAACCTCCGGGGTTTGAGGATCCAATCCATCCCAAATGGGTATGTCGCCTGGACCGCTCTCTCTATGGGTTGAAACAGTCCCCAAGGCAATGGAACGTCGAGCTTCACCGCGCGCTACTTTTGCTCGGCCTAGTCAACTCCAAATATGACCCAACGCTTTACTTCAGGATTGAGCGGGACGAACTGGTTGGCGCTCTGACGACGCATGTGGACAACCTAGCTATTGTTGGTAAACCGATTTTTGTCAACAATCTCATCAAGTCGCTTGGACAGAAGTTTCAAATAGGATCCAATGAGGAGCTCCACCATTTTCTCTCACTTTGCATCACGCGCGATACCAATTGTTGGTATGTTTTTCTAAACCAATCCCACTACATCGACAAACTCTGCCAGCGCTTTCTCTCCGGCAAACACACGCCCACCCTAACCCCAACGTCCTTGACCTTCAAGTCAGTCGTCCGTCAACTGCCCAGTGATCCGCCTTTGTTGGGACCTTACAACCAGATTATCGGGTCCCTTCTTTGGGTTTTGCAATGCACGCGCCCAGATGTCTCATTTGTTGTCAACAAACTATTGCAGTATCTTCGCGATCCATCGGAGGCGCACTGGCAGGCAGTGTTGAAGGTTCTTAACTACCTGATCTCCACCAAAGACCTCAAGCTCCGCCTTGGGGGCCGACTTGAGATATCCAGATATTCTGACTCCGACTGGGCAGAAGATTGCGACGATTGCCGTTCGACTTCGGGCTACACCTACCGTCTAGGCGAGGGCGCCATCTCCTGGAAGTCTTGTAAGCAAACCACGGTCTCTCTGTCCAGCACGGAAGCGGAGTATAAAGCTCTGTCTGATTTGTGCAAAGAGGGTGTATGGCTCACCCACCTGCTGTCTGAACTTTGTCTCAAGCCACGTTGCTCCCTTCCGCTTCATGTCAACAACGAGGGCGCCAAAGCTCTAGCGCAAAATCCGGAGCATCATGATTGCACAAAACACATCCATGCGCGCTACCACTTCGTTTGTGAGTGTGTGCAAGAGGGAAATATCACCCTTCAGCATGTCTCCACTAAGGAGATGCTCGCCGACATGCTCACCAAACCCCTGCCTCGTGTGTTACTGGAGAAACATCGCTTGGCCTTTGGTGTCATCCCCTAATTTTTTTTCCTTTCTTTCTTTTTTTTTCTTTTTCTTTCTTTCTCTTTTCTTTTTTATCTTCTCTCTTTTCTCCATCTCCTATAGGAGGTTTGCAGCAAGGGGGGGTGTTACAGCTACTTAGTATCCTTTTCTTATTACAGCTACTTATTATCCTTTTCCTACATGTGTGCCACACACCTACTACTGCTCATGTCAATCTCTTGTCCATGTCAATTGGTGTCTATGTCACAGCCAGTACATATCACAGTCATGTAACTAGCAGTGTTGTATACCCGGGTCAGCAGCTGTGGAAGGATTCCTCTTTCTTTCCTCATCCTTCCACTCACTATCTCTGCTGCCCCAGTTCACCTCATCAGCAATTGCACACTTATCTTAGTTGTTAAAGGATCCCTCATCAATGTTGAGGTCATGGGTTTAAATCCCATAGTGAAAAAACTTTTGGATTGTAGAGCTGCCACTTCCCTCAAACTTTATACAAAAAAATTGAATTCCTTATTGATCCTCACCCCAATCGAATTATACAGTTGTGAGGGAACAATATGCGAGATGATTTGAAAAACATACAAAGACATGGAATTTCCAATCCATTTCCAATTGAGCTCTCAATCAATCATGAATTGATTGAGAAATTGATTGGAAATTGATTTCTAAATCAATTTTCAATAAATCAAGCAATCAATTCCCATGGGGTATCAATTCAAGTGACTGTTATAAGATAAATTGAATCCCTTCTTTATCCTCACCCAAATTGTATTATGTGGATGGGAGGAGATGATTTGAAAAAAATACAGAGACAGGGAAAGAATGGTGCTTTTCAGCAGTGGCTAAAGGGGAAATGTTTGGATTTATAGCTCTTGAATTGCTCCCACATCTTTTTGGATGAAAGAGCCAGCCTACCTTTGGTTTTATTTTTCAGTTCATTTTCCATAAGGAGATAACCATTAAACTTAGAGGATGGAAGTTGGCCAACTTGTGTTTCATTTTCAGATCCAAAGCAAGCTTCATAGTTGGTGGTAATTTTGAGCCAGTTCACAAGGATCATTTGATCAGCTCTCTTGAGCTGACTTGAGCATTTTGAAGCTGATGGGGGAGTATTTTTTGATTTTGCGTTCCTGTGGGATTTTTGCTTTGGTCCATTGGATTGTTTAGTGGAATTGTGGGGGGAGGTTTTCTGAGGGGCTGTTTTAAAAGAGTAAAAGGGATGTAGCAATGAAGCAATGAAGCAATGAAGAGATTTGTTGAAAGTGGGGATGAAGTTATGAAGCAATGAAGAAATGATAGTTAGGATTTGATGAAAGCAGGGATTAAGCAATGAAGTGATGAAAGCAATAATGTGTGAGAACGTGATTAGAGTGGTGAAGTGGTAAGGTGAGAAATTTATTAGAGTGATGAAGTAATGAGGATAGAAATGAAGAGATGAAGAGCAATGAATCAAATTTTTGGATTAGGTTGGAGGTAGAATTTTTCCAATGAGGTTGGAGGTTGAAACCAGGGGTGATGAGGTGGAATGATGGGTTGGGGCGCTGAAATCCTTTAAATACTTTATTTGAAAAAACCCATTTCTTTTCAGGTAAATTTGACGCGTCTGATGTGAAAAAAGTGGATTTTTTGATTTTTAATGGCGGATTTGGGTTGAAACCCACCATTAGAAAATGGAGGGTTTTCTTAACTTTGTTACACCCTATTATGACTGAATATGTTGAATAAAACTGTTTAAATAAACCCTATTCTGGGGATTTAAATTTGAAATTATCATTCAAAATAAAAAAAAATTCAAATTGAAGTGAAAGAGTGAAAATGCTGTTTTGGGCTTGATCATTAATTTATAGAATGGAAGGTGGGCTTAAATTTGGTCCACCATAATGATTGATTTACAACAAATTATTTTCCTTGGTTCAATTTATATGATTGAGGATAAAACTTAATTATCAGAGAACTGAAAAGGATTTTTTGGTAATTAAAGACTACTGCTGTTTAAAAATTAGGACATATAACCTTATTTGAACAAAAAAATCATATCTGGATTAATTTTTACATTACTCATTGGATAAAAAATTATAATTCCCTTCATAAGTCAGAAACCTCAATATTTTTTGTAACATATTTTCAATTGAAAATAATATCATAATGCTTAATATCAGCTTTTATATCATTTTTGAGACATCTTTAAAGTTTTTTTTGACCATATAAATCAATCAGCGTATTTTTTAATAGTAAATTGGTCAGGAAACATTCTTGGGAAGCAATTTTTAGAGTGGGCAAACTCAGGAACTTCAAAAAGCTTAAGTTAAGCCCTGGGAGCACGATTTTTTGTGTCAAAAACTCCGAAATGAATCTCCCTCTTAAATTGATTTTCAACAAACACACCATCTTTGATTCTTAGGAACCATCCAATATTTGATTAAAAACCAAAAGAAAAACAGTTTTAGGGAGTTTATTAAAAATTTGACCTAATTAATTGAGTACTTATTTTTGATTTTTGTTTTTAAAATTATTTACATTTTTGTAAGTATTATTCTGGCTCAAACAAACAGGCATTCAAGGTACCAAATCCTTGAAAAGTTTTTCTCTTCAAAAATTTTTTAGATCCATTCAAATTTCCGTGTTTTTAAACCAATCAATGATTCATGATTAAATGCTTCAAAGAAACCAACATTCTTTAACAGCAAAACTTTATAATCTATATCACCATTCATGACTTAAAGAGTCTGAATTAGTAGTTAAAATGAGACTCAACTTTCCTAAATCACCCATTTGATTGGATTTGAATCAAACTACTCAAAAATTAGCATTGATAAATTCCAGAATTATTGAATTTTTGAATGAAACAATATGTAATGAATTTTCAAGGTTTATTTTCCTTTTCATCCTCTTTCAAGAAATCAAAAATGAAAAAGAAGATCAATGGTACCAATCCTTTTCAATTTTTTTTTTTTGGATTGGGCATATTTTGCAAGGAGTTTTAGTGTTTGATTTATTTTTTATGAATTTGAAATCAGTTTTGATTTTGGATTTTTACTTCTGTTTTAAGTAAGCACAAGATGCTGAAATATATAAAAATAAAATCAAAGAAACTACACACTTTTTCATTTAATGTGTCAGATTTATATAGAAAAAATTACTTGGAATTCAAATGACTTATTTATTTCAATCATTCCCAAGACTTTTGTCAACCCACTGTACATTCAGGTTGTTTCATCTCAGTTTGAAGGGTTCAATTTTTACTTTGGGTAAATTTTTCATCATATTTGAGGATATCTAGGATATTCTTTTCATTCAAACTATGTACATAATTGATTTCAAATCATTTTCAAATTCATAATGACGCATAAAAATCCAAAACTGGTCCAATTAACACATTTTTCTTTTTCCCATACTTGTTTTTTACACCTTTGCTTTCATGAAAAATAGGATGGAATGAATATGAAACCTGCTAAAATTTCATTTTGTTTATATTTTTCAAGCCCTTTCCAAAATCTTGAATTAAATTAGCATGAATTTATTTATAAAAAGAAGTAAATTCAGTGTAAAAAAGTTATGATTTGATGATTTAAGGATGGTCATTCCCAGCCTCTTTCATGAATCTTTTATTGATATGATTATTTTTCTTAGAATACCACAAGTGAAAAAGGCTTAGATTTTGGTGTTGGGCTCAGCCAGGTCCCATTGGAATTTACTATGAGATATTGGGAAAGCTTCCTGGAACTTGTATTCTCCATCTAATTTTACACAGATATCATGAAAAACTGCAACAGTTGGAAAATTCAGTCTTTTAACTTCTTGAATTTAAAAATTACTTGTGATTCTGTAAGCTTTATTTGAAAAATTCTTTACCAACAAAAAAATAATTTGATCCTTTATAGCAAAAGAATATTTCAAGATCCATCATGTATTTTCCAAAAAAAAAAAACATTTTTTTTTATAAATTTAGTGGCTATCCACCTTTTATCACCTTTTTCTTTTATATTTCATAGAAATCAGTAAATATAATTTTTAAAGCTAGATTTCCATAAGGATGCATGCAGAGTTTTCTAAGAGATTCCTCAAAAACCTAATATTCTTGCTGATGTCCTCTGTTTCATTGGTATCCTTACTTTCATCTCCACCTGCCTCCTTGGATGTACTTATGGCACCTTTTATTTCTTCAAATTTCTTTGGAATTATTTGGATATCCCCTGATTCCAGTTGAAGAATTCTTATGATTTCTTTGACTTCTGTTTCGCTCACTGGACCTGTTGCCCTCTCAAAAATTTCACAACATAATATATTGCTTTCTGGAGAAATACCTTAAATTCAAGATTCAAACCAATCTTTTGCAGAACCAAAGTCAATAAGTTTTCTATCTCTATGTTTCTAAGACTCAGAACATCTTTCAAAACTTGATAGATAAAAATTCAAAAAAAAAAAAAAAAGATTCAGAGATCCAACGGCCCTAGGTGGAACAAATAATGAAATTTATCTCACGCTATAGATTTTCCTTTAAATAATCTTCATACTCTTCATAGAATGGCCTCAATTATTCCGGATTGTTGTAGCACATAAGTTTGTAAGCATTTTTTAATAAATCTAATAGGAAACCCTGCCCCAGTTTCTGATGCATCACGTTGAGAATTCTTTCTGTTGTGCATGTTGCATCACCATAATATGCTGTTTGAATTAGAACATAAAGCGTCTTTACACATAAGATTGCCTCTTTGTCCACGGTGTACTCAACTTCAAAGTTTTCTGTCTTTCCAGATAGTTCCTTCAGTTTTATTTCACAAATTTTTAACAAGATAGCATATTCTTCTTGTTGGGATTGAGAATTTATTTTTCTTATAAAACCTGGCCAGGCAGTCTTTACAACTTTAAATAGCGGTTTAGACTTTGTACCAAGTACCAAGGTATGTAATAGATAATAGATAGGGATGTGAATTTTTCAGATAAGCAAATTCAGGAAGTTCAGTCATCAATGTTTTTTTTTGTTCTGATCAGTGATTCCATTGAAGGGGTTTGAACAGAATGAACAAAGTTGAATTTTTTAGGTAGAAATTTTTCAGAAAAAGAGAAGTGGAAGCCTGCTTATGTCTTTCAAGGTCTGATTTCATTTTAGTTTAAATTATTCAAATTTTTTCAAAATTCAAATAATTCTCAGCTTTTCATCTGCTCCATTGAAGGATTATGGTGTAATTTTTAAACTTGCCTTTCATTCACTCCCATTTCAATCCCAGGTTTCTAGTAAGTCCTTTGTTCATCATTGGTAGTATCAGGACCAAATATTTACCCTTTCCAAATGAATCAGTAGAAAAAATTTCTTACCACCTCCAATGAGGAAAATTTGTGAGGATGAATGATGGATTCCAATTCTTTCATGACATCCTGCACTTCCTTTGGTATGTCATTACTTTCCATTGCAAGGTATCCCATTTCTGAATCTGCAGATTTTACTTCATGCAGTTGAATATGCCCAATCCTTTTGCCTATATGTTTCTTACTTGGAGGCTCTATTTCTCCCTTTCCCAAGTAATTTTTTATCAATTTTCAATTTTTCCTTCCAATTCCCTCCTCCCCCCCACAATGATTCTTGTTATAGTCCTTTTTAAAAAACTGATAATTTGGTACCAAAACATTTTCCTTTTTGGGTTTCTTCTTCATTTTCAATTGGGAAACAGCCTCCAGCTCTAGTTTTTCAGTGCGGGGGGCCTGGAAAAGTTGAAGAAAAACCAAGACAAAAACTGGAGATTTCATTTTTAATAATTTTTCATTGTGAACGGATCAAAGTCAAATGTAAGCTAGAATGTTTAGATAAACTGCTCTGGACAGCTTGGGTGCGTAAGTTGAATTCAAGGTCATGTCATTCTCAGACCCTGGGGTCTTATTTGTCTTTTCTTGTTAGGATAATGTCATTGAACAAAACCTGGTGCTGGCTAAATGGCCATATATCCAGGACAAAGAGAGTAAGCACCCCTCCATAGTCAACCAGTTGCCTCTGAGGTTACTGCACCCTTAATTTTTGGCATTCTTGAAATTTTGTTTGATTCAATGGGGAATAAATTTTGGATAGCATACATAGCCTGTCTGGTATAAAGGGTGGAATTTTCTTCACGTACAATCTGCTTTTTGTACTCCAAGGTCAATTTTCATTACCTGTTTGGGTTTCAAGGATTTTCTAGCTTATACTATCAGCAAATTTTGACCTGGAAACCCACTGGGATTCCAGGAGCATTTCAAATGGAATATCCATAACACCTCTCCCATCCAGTTCTGCTATCTTTATCTTCCGCTTAGTGTTATAGGTTGTTCTATAATTGATTTATTCTCCACAATCAATCTTGCTCAATTTCCTTTTAATTTGCACTTTTTTGAGCCCATCTTTGATTCCTTCTTTAGCAGATCCAAGTCTTTCCCAGAGATTCTCCTTGGTTGACTAAGCACTGAGGGCTTTTCAGATGGTTGATGATTGTGAAGTCCATTTCTAATGGAGAGATGCTACATGGGATCTGCTACTGTACAACCTTCAGGGATCATGAATTGGCACCCAACCTTCCTTGTGTGAGTTTGCCTTTGCCGTTTTTTTGAGGTAAAGACCTTCATATACCCCAAAGCTGTCACATGCTAGATCCACATATTTATCCTTCTTGGACTTGAATGTTTTCAATGCATTGCCATGCATGGTTTCCCATTTTCAACAATAAATCTAAGACTCTTTCCTAATGGCAAAGGCTCTCATGGGAGGAGGGTAAAGCATTTCTGGAACCCCTTAGTTTCATATTTACCCCGCACG